>JAUPFT010000015.1:25778521-26253521 GCA_036936625.1 Parnassius smintheus behrii | reverse complement strand
ACCTCGTAGTAACTTCCTTTGGGGGCAGTATCGATATCCACTTACCAGCCACACTGTTTTTCGCTGTAACCAACTGTCCTTTATATGAGCCTCACTTGCCCCCACGCGGTAACCACTTTACTGCACTCCAGTGCACATACCAACACTTCTGCCACCTACGCCTCCACATCTACCACTGCACCCCTCTCTAAACTTTCTTTCTCCACCTCCGCTACCTCCGCCTCCACCATAAACTCTGCTCCATCCGCCTCAACAATAAACTCCGCTCCCTCCGCCGCCACCACCACGCGCCGTCACTATTCTTTCCGCCTCCAACACAATTCCCCGTTTCCACTATCTCCGATTCCACCGATTCACCACAAATTCCTCTCCTCCGCCTTCACCACATACTACGCTGCATTCACCTCCGCCTCCACGTCTCCATTCTCCGCCTCCGTTTTCTGGACACACACATACACACACACACACACACACACACACACACACACACACACACACACACACACACACGAACGACAGTTAACACACGCATGCACACACTCAAACACACACACACACACGTACTAAAAACACAACAGTGCACACACGCACGCAGACACTCACACACACGCGCACGCACATGCGTTCACACGAACACTCATGAACGCACATACACCCACACGCACGCGCACGCACAAACTCACATAAAACACACACACACACACACACACACACACACACACACACACACACACACACACACACAAACAAACACACACACACACACGCGCGCGCGTGCAAACACACTCGCGCAAACTAAATGGAACCCCCCACCCTTACACACACACACACACACACACACACACACACACACACACACACACATACGAACAACAGTTAACACACGCATGCACACACGTGTGTGTGAATGTGTGCATGCGTGTGTTAACTGTTGTTCGTATGTGTGTGTGTGAACACTCATGAACGCACATACACCCACACGCACGCGCACGCACAAACTCACATAAAAACACACACACACATACACACACACACACACAAACACACGCAATAACACGCGCGCAAACTAAATGGCACCCCCACCCTTACACACACACACACACACACACACACACACACACACACACACACACACACAAGCACACACACAAACACACACACACACAAGCGCGCGCGCACGCACGCACACACACACACACACTCGAGTGACAAATTAATTTGTAATAAAGTACTATCCATCATCTTCTAATAGATCTACGACGAATGAATAAAATAACACAAATTCACTCACACGATAACAAAAACTCGAACAAACGTCTTTCGACAATAAAACCTGCCAAAGTTTGAACCACAAAATCAGCAGATAACGTATTTTCTTACCTTATTACTATAACGAAGTAGCCTACTGGGTTCTCTGTCACACACAGAACGCGACGTTGCCGCTTCGTGTTCGAGTACCTATTCGTCAATTATGGCTCCGGATCCACTTAGTCTAAGTAAATGTCGCATATAAATTAAATATACTCTGGATCTAAAAAATCACACTCAGTACGAGTTTTTCGACCGTTGATAGATCAACAAATGTTGGTCAAATCACTGACGAGTATAATGAAATCCTGTTAGTGCAGATCCACCGACGTCACACGCGCATCAAGAATGGATCAAAGTATATCAGTTTGTGCGACGAGGAGCTGAGCAAACACGTCAAATAGGTGGATCAACAATTGTTCTAACTTCTCACTGGATCAACATTTACCGTGAAAGGATGATTATATATATATATATATATATATATATATATATATATATATATATATATATATATATATATATATATATATATATGTATATATACAGAATGGGTCCAACATATATGCAATAAATGAAACCATATACTTGTTATCGCCTTTGCTGACGATATACAAAAATGAACGTAGTCGGTCCAGTAATTAGGTCACAAAGTAGAGTTTTAATTTTAAGCAAATTTGAACACTCCATAGAATTGGGTCACTAAGTCAATGATTCAATGAACTTGAGTGAATCCTTGAACATTAAAAAGCGACGTTGCCACGCAGTGCAAACTATTGGTATTGCGACATATCGACAGCGGTGTCTTTTGTCGGCGTGCCACCCGCGTGCAACGTTGTCACTCTTCCAAGCGGTCAAGGTACGCTGTCTATTTTGTTTGAAAATTTCACTTTTTTATTTTACGGGTTTTAATTTAATATTTAATTTTTCTACACTTCTACGGACTAGTATTACTTGTGGTTTCATGTATTGCATATATGTGGGACCCATTCTGTATATAATAAAATAACAAATATAATTAATAATTTGTGAAAAATTCATAAGATACTGATCAAGGACCATCATCATGATCACTATCTCAAATAAAAATAACAATAAACCATACTCGGGCGAAGCCTGGATATTCAATTCAGTACTAAAAGTGGTCAAAACGAATGCGGGTTAGTTAAAAATTCTGCCTGGTATTTTATTTAGATGGAGTTTTTGGGCATCCACCGTTGTGAATGATTGATTAAAATTTGAACCGTTTGTATCCAAGTCCTAAAGCAGCCTTTAAATCGCTCGCTCGCTTTGTAATTAAATGCAATCCTTTTACAGCTCCTTTATAATTGGACCGAGAGATTCTTCATTACAATTTTTTCAGAAATCCTTATAGGAATTAGCAGAACGTACAGAAGAGAAATGTAAAATAATAAATAAAAAAAAATATCGTCTGGGAATCCGATAAGACAAAGTCTATATGGATTCTGCACCGCTTTATAAAATTGGAACTACAGCTGGGTCTGGTGAGTATGATGGATGACGTATGGTGCTGTGTGAGGGCTCGCGTTTTCATGAAGTAGTAATACGAATAATGAAGTAGATAGGTTGACGGCGTGTCGGGGTTGAAGCTTTGAGGTTTCGTTATCATTGTCCAAAGTTCTTCACAATAGCGATCTGCAGTTGCATATCGAATCCTGAATATCTTTCTATATCCACATTCCTGTTTTGGATGAGCTTTAGAGCATTTTTCCGGTAATTGACCTAGATTCAGGCATTGCGTCACACGCTGCAATCTGTCTAAACTCCCTTCATTTCTATTCCTGTTTATTATTCCACAGCAAGCTACGCTCTACTGCTCTTCTACTACTACTGCCCTTCTATTTATCATATATTAGCATAGCAGTTATTTCAAGAAGCGCCTATTTCTCGTGTCTTTTTTATTTTAAAGATATTAATATTATGGGTAAACTATAACAAACCATGATGCTAATTCTTGGTTGCTTGATTAGGATCGGCATCCTCCGATAATTTTAATTCATCATTTCTTAACTCAGTTTCAGGTCTTCTTTTTGGTTCATTCTTCTTGTCCACGCGATTCCACTTAGAAATCTGTTAAGCCAAAAAATTCCTAGGCGCCCAGGACCGGCACACTGTAGTGTGCCGTGAGGAACATCCGGATAAAGGGGTACACCCCGAGGCCCGAGACCTGCACGGCTATATGCCTGCAGAAGACAACAACGACGATGTTAAGCCAAAAATTTTAGTGCGTTTCGTTAGTCGTATCCTTTTCAAAAGCAGCAGAGATAGCTGGCAATATGCATTATTACGAGCTGTCTCAGCAACTTTAAGATCAACGTACTGTGTGTAAAAATAGATGAAAATTAATGAATAGAATTGTATTACTTACTTTGTCAGATTACTTGTGTTACATATTTTTTTGAGTTTAAATGTTATGATTTTAGTGAAAACTAATTTGAACCATGCAGTGGTAATTTTAATTGTTCAACGACTCCATGAAAACAGGAACTTCAACTTTAACCACTATAAATTACACAACTATAAAAAATACAGTTTACGGATCTTTGCAATGATATGTACATTGCGATCAAGCTGTCATCGATAAAGTGGTAAGATCTCAGGAATAAAATAAAAATTAAGTAACAAATTTCCTTTTGTAAATAAATAAACATGGAAAGGGCACTTCATTCAAGATTTTGTAGGAATAATTAATACAAACCACGCTGTTAAAAATATTATAACTGAATTAAGGGTATAATTAAGTGATAACGGTACACAGTTATTTTTTCCTTTCGTTATCATAAATCATTCTGAATAAAGAAGAATGACCAGACGTTTCTCTTCCACGTTTTATCGGTATTACGCCGATAGATAGACATATTAAAGTTTTTCAACCTCAATGTCTTATTTCAGTAGCGTTTTATATTGATAGAAAAATGAATACAAAAAATAACAAATAATGAATCGTTTTTGGTAATCTAAATCTACGAAACTAATAAAACACTGAAAATATGTAACCTAATCCAATTTTTCAACGAGTAGTTTTTTTTTTAAATTTTGTATTATAACATTTTAACTTACCACGTCATTTTTTTGTAGGATAGAGTGTCAAACGAGCACACAGTCCACCTGATGGTAAATGGTTGCTGTGGCCCATAGACACTACATATAACCTAGATTAGGAATCAAAAATGCAGAAGCGTTTTTACCACCAGTTAGGACTAAGATGGAATGCTTTGTTTCCAGTAAAAAGGGTCTCCGGTTCTCTACACTCACCATACGAAACACAGCAGCATTAAGCTACTATTTTACGCTGATATTCTGTGAGAGCGTGGTCCCTCCTCGGTCGAGCCAACACAATCGTGCTACGATTACACTACTAATATAACTGCAGCATGGCTCTACCACGTTAAAAACGTTTCTTTTTCATCATACGATTATTCTAGCATTGTCATTCTAATTCCAGCTGTAAATTTCAAGTTTTCAGCTCATCGGAAACTTAGTTTAAAATAAATTACTAAATTCCATCTGGAACAACAGATAGACAGTCAGACAAGAATTTGACTTAATAAAAAATAATAAGAACTGGACGTGTCAATTTCGGTATAAAATATAGTAAAATGACGATAACTATCAGAGACGTGGTAAAATCACGCTACAGCGTGCAATGCATACGAATAGCTCGGCATGACAGTGGTGAAGAACCACGCTCGCACAGAAAACCAACGTGAATTAGCAGCGTAATACTGATGTGTTTCGTATGATGAGCGATAAGCATAACACATCTGCAATTTGATTCTTAATTGAGGACAGATGATGTGAGTCTATGGGCCACATCCGCTGTTTACTATCGCTTTCGCCATTTCGTCACCTTTACGCCGATAAAAAAACTAAGTTAGTGAAGTGTTTATACGGTAAAAGTATAACGTCTATTCATGGACAGAACTACAGAAAGATGTAACACAGGATGACATCCCGGAACTTTACACTTTTGTATAGATTGCCTCATAGAGTGGATATTTGCAATAGTTGCCGCTCTAGGCAGGTGAGTTGGCAACCATTGGCAATTGCCAGTTTGACAGCAATACGTGGGGATAACGGAAAACCCTTCTTATTATGGAAAAAGGGCATGTCAACCTGAAGAAATTTTGGAGGTTGATGAATGATGAGAAATGACGCACATCATCAAGATTATTGGGTACAGTGTCGTTTTCTTTAAATTTTGTTTTAGTACATTTTTTTACATTTAATTAATTATTACCAATGGTCAATTAAAAGCAGTAGATACAATTGTGCCTGTCACCCAGGGAGGTAAGCAGAGACTACGGATTTTACGTACATGCTCGTCCGTTAAGGGTACTCTTAATTTAGCTCATTTGCAATATATAGCCAGTTTGTTTAATAAACTTTCATTTATGGCGTTTTTTGCCGACTCTGGAGTTTATTTCTACAAAATAAATGAGCTTTGTCACTCTTTCCTCATTCAGTTTTCTACATGACCAAATCAGATAAGCAAACAAATAGTGTAGTAAAGTAGTAAATATAAAGAGATATTCATATATTTTACTATATTTTAATAGTTCATCTTAGTTATTTTCAATGTATAAAGAGACAACCGTCATGCAAATAAATGTTTACGTCATGACGGAATACAAGAAAAATCTTTTAACATATCCCTTCACATTTTTTGTTGTTACAGTGAAATAATTTTAGTATCTACGTAGGACGAACCAGCACCTTTCTTAAATTATCCTTAAGGGGATAGAGTAAGTCAGCTCAAATTCTAATTTCGTCTACACTTGCCCGCGCGTCGTATGCTACGTACCGACATGTTTGTAATCATTAATACTGTAAGTAGAAAGGTCGTTAGACACTTATTTCATTAGGTTTATCATATTTATGTCTGTTTTTTAACGCCGAGCCAGTCGCTTCTTATTTTTATTACGGTTATTTCCCATTTTAATTTTACGTCGTCCTGTTGCGTAATGTATATTCTGATCGTAAGTGACACAACCCCCTCGTTCAAAGGCCGAAGCGAAGTGACCGTGCGGCAGGAATCACGCTTCAAAGGGCCGATAGTTTAGGTAATTTCTTTTAAATAATAACAATAAAATAACATAATTCTTAACATTAATCCTCAACTTTACCATATATTTATTTCAAAATTAATACTGCAATATTTTCGGCATAACGAAGGACCTTGTTAAGCCATTTGAGATTATATTTTCCCTTAAGTAAGTCCCGCTGTTACTAATAGTTATTTATTGTTACACATATAGATGCTAATTTGTTACCCACACCGGATTACTGACAAATATAAGATATAATTCAATTTTGTCACCACCATCTCTGAAATCTGACAAGTTTCATTTAAGAAGTTTAGAATATGATTATTTTAATACATGTAATTTATGTAACAACTGCCGTTTGGTGGCAGTGTAAATAAAGTCACCTAATTTTATTTCGTGAGTGGTTTTTTTACTGACGTAAGTGTGAGAAATGAACACACAGTCTTCTTGATGGCAAGTGGATGCTATGGCCTATAAATACCTATTTGTATGCTCAATATAAAATCAGCATGGAGTATAGACCGACATGCAGACTTTTATACGATGCTATCATTCACCACTTCATGCGACGTACCACTGCTGGGCACAGGCCTCTCCACATTTCTGAGAAGGTTTTAGGGCAAGGAATCGTCCACCGCGCTATTCCAGTGCGTGTCGGTGAATTCACATGTCTTCGAAATAAAATAAAAAATATTTCGAAGACACTTTAAATTGCAATTAACAATTTAATTAGCGCTGGCGGAAATAAAATACTTTGTTAACGTGTTGTTGAAAATTACGTTTTTTTCATGGTAGAGGCACGCTGTAGCTGTGTTATGGTTAGATCACGAATGGTTCGTGGACTCTGTGCCCGTTTGTCACCCTTATTCCATAAAATTGTTGGTGGTAGTTGATGCCTCAATAATTAAATACCGTCCGATAAAGTCCGTGATCAATCCACTGTTCAAATTATGCCTTCTACATACGGAGGGGCACACTGAAATGATCGGGAATAGAATATTTCGGATTGAGTTACAGTAAAACCTTTTTTGGAATTTGAATACTGGCCTCTTAGAATCATAATGACATTCAAACAATTAAAAAAAATGTTTAAAAACAAAAACTATGTTGGTTGACACGTAGTTAACAGAAATGAAGCTCACGCATGAACATTTCCGTTTCATAATTTATCACAATTTTCGTCGCGGCTTATCTTAAGATAAGTGTCTCAGCGAACTTGTTTTGATTTATGATGTTGAAGCACCCAGTCAAACGACAATATACCGCTGGTATGCTGAGTTATGACGCGGTCGTGTGTCGCTCAGCACTGTTTCTTCTGCAGATAGACCAAGAACAGCGTTCACGCCTGAAAACATCGCAGCTGTGCAAACTATTATAGGCATACGAGCGGAATGGAAAAGTGCATTAAGTTTAACGGGGGATACTTCGAAAAAAAAATACAATTTAGCTATATCATGCATATGGTTTTTCTTATTCCCGATCATTTTAGTGTGCCCCTTAGCAAAAAAAAATTATCGTAATTGTCACACTTGGCACGTAGAACGGTAATTGTAGTCCCAAATGCCACATACCTTTGACATTGTTCTATTGACTGTCTAGATTTTGTAAGTTTAACATATACGAAATATATATACATAATCCTATCATAATCCACAATATTCCAGACGAGGAATACTCAAACGATGGGATTCGTGCTACGTACGATGTAGTTTACCATCAAAATGTAGATCAAACAAAGTCTAAAATAATTACGGTGTTGAAGCTTTAAAATAGCAGCCTGTAATTAATGATAAATTTATATTAACATAGTCTAGCTTTAAACGTTTAATTAAACTTACTAACTTATTTTGATGGTTGGCAATTATTTAATAATTAAATTTTTTACTCATATTTAATAAACAATATCGCCTAAGGATAATATTTTTAAACTTTTTCAATTAAACACATCAAGCATTGTGAAGCGTGTACCTTTTTATTGGTAATGATGTATTCAATCTTAGTGTTTCATTAAAGTTTCGGAACGCATCTGCATTCTAACAATTGATTATTGAGAATTAACATAGGTGTAAGGGGCACAGCACGAACATATCATCAAGCGGACTGTACGGTAGTTTGTCATAATAACTTCTATAAAGTGTAATAATTTACCACTTGTTCGTAAAATGTAATTACTTGTAAGTGTAACAAATTGTGTCATGTGTAACGTGCAGTGGCGGCGTAAGGAATGTCTACTCCAAATCGTCCATTGTCGTACGAGACGAAACAGGGAACTGACACAAGATGGGCAGCAGCATCTTCCCGATAACAAATGATAATAATGAAAAACTGTGGCCAATATTGTCCCAGTGAGGCTTTGTTTGTAACGAATTCGTTTCCCACGATTAGTGACAATTTTTATTCGTTATTTTTATAATAACAAGAGTTCCTTATCGTTTGAGAATGTTCTGCATAGTTGCCTGCTTTCTGCGTCCTACGTTAAAATTGAGGCTTACATCCTCGCCCGAGGTGATCTTGCAGCGCATTGTTTATGTTCGTAATATTGTAATTATTCAAGAAGAAATATAAACGATAACTATTTTCAGTTCTTCGTTAGATGATTAAAACTACTTTTACGGATTTTATCGCGTTTATTTTTTACTTTTTATTTTTATTTTTAATTCCCGACGTTTCGGGCGCTTTCCAGCACCCATGGTCACGGGGGACTGAGATGACTGACGTCCCGATGTCATTGTTAAACCCGGAGTACCTTCAGCTTTTTTAATTATTGTTTATGGTCCGATCTATGCAAAATGAACTAACTCTGTCTTGAGGTCTTGCAGACAGAGTTAGTTCATTTTGCATAGATCGGACCATAAACAATAATTAAAAAAGCTGAAGGTACTCCGGGTTTAACAATGACATCGGGACGTCAGTCATCTCAGTCCCCCGTGACCATAGGTGCTGGAAAGCGCCCGAAACGTCGGGAATTAAAAATAAAAAGTAAAAATAAACGCGATAAAATCCGTAAAAGTAGTTTTAATCATGTGTAGTGTTCGCGTAAATATAAGAAATCATTATCTTCGTTAGATTTCATGTATTTTAAAGCTGCACATTGGTTTAATATAATTTCATCATTAATTCATAAGATCTTATCAAAAGTGCACTGCTGAACATAGCTCTCACCACAGATTCCTCATAGGCTGGATATTTGCCATAGTTGCCACGTTTAGCAGATGGGTTGTCAACCGCAGTTTTTTATGTTTTAGTTGTCAATATGAAGTATGCTGTCGCCAATCTTCTGATTTGTTTCTCTTTCTTGTCTCTTACGACACCCACGAGACGACATAGTTTAGTGTATATTTATACACCGCCACTACACGGTGTGGTGAAATTATTTTCAATACTTTTGAAATTTCGGATAGGTATAAATATGCGTTTACTGAGATAAAGATGTGTGGATAAAAATTCGAATTTTCGATTTAGGTGTTTTTTAAATTAGCGACAAGTTTTAGAAAAGAAAATCTTTTTGTAAAAATATGATTTGCATACATCATTGATCATAGTTTTTTTTTACGATTTGTGTGTTACCATTGGTCTCCAAGGCAAAAGTGAGTTCTCATTTGCACAGCCTTAATATGTAATATGGATCTGGAGTAAAAATCGGCATATTGTAACATTGAGGCAAGTATGAGTATCAAAAATAATCTTAGGAATGGTAATGAGTGGACAATGACAATAAGCTTTGACATTAAAAATTTTTTTAGCACTGGTGATGACAAAGACTGGTATTAATTATACACCTAAATAATAAATTATTTCTTTTTTAATTTTTGTTTCTAAAATATTTGTGTTTTTTTAAGTATAAATTGGGGAATCGAACATTTAAAAAGTTATACCTAAGTTTGTAGTAGTTTTACGTAATTTCGTGTTTTAGAGCATTTATTTAAACAAAATTATCATCATCACCATTACAGCCCTTCATAAGTCCATATATGAACATGAACATAGATCTTCCCCAAGGAATGCCACAAAGCACGGTCATGAGCCACCTGCATCCATCGACATCCTGCACGACTTGCCGGGCCGTCTCGCCATCTAGTGGGGGTCGCCCTTCGCTACGCCTATCGGAACGTTTCTGCCACTCGAGAACCTTTTTTCCCTAACTGTTGTAGGTTCTTTGAGCCATATGGCCGGCCTATTGCCATTTCAGCTTACTAATGCGTTGGGCTATGTTGGTCACTATGGTTCTACTGAGGATATCCTCATTTCTAAGTTTACCACGCAGTGAAACCCCGAGCACAGCCCTTTCTATAGCTTGCTGAGCGACCTTGAGCGTCCTCATACGGCCAACAGTGAAGGACCACGTCTCAGATCCGTTTGTCATCACTGGCAACACGCCCTGGTTGTACAATCTAGTTTTCAAGTTTTGAGGTATATACCTGACGAGAAGGTGTGTCATTATATCACGAACGCTGCCCAGCCGAGTTGAAACGGCGATTGACCTCTCAGTCGAAGTTAGACTTACCCAGTCGGACTATTTGTCTCAGGTAAACGTACTCATCAACAACTTCGAACTTAGGATTCCCAACAACTACCGGCATAGGTGTGACAAGGACATTAAACAAGATCTTTATTATGTCTATGTTCATCTTAAGACCTATCTGTTGGGAGACAGTATTGAGGTCATTGAGCTAAGGTCCTCCAGCGATTCTGCCATATGGAATGTATCGTCGGCAAATCGAAGGTGAGTGATGTATTCGCCATTGGTGTTAATACCGTGTCCTTCCCAGTCCAGTACCTTAAAAACGTCTTCCAATGTAGCGGTGAAGAGTTTCGGGGATAAAACGTCACCATCTCTTACACCTGTCTGCAGTTGAATAGGTTTCATACTCTGGTTCTATACTCGGATATCCATCGTAGCTCTACTGCATAAACACATCAGCACCTTGATATACCGACAGTCAACTTGGCATAGTTCACAAACGCCAGGAAAAGTGGCAGATTGTACTCTTCGGTCTTCTGTACAATCTGTCGCAGAGTATGTATGTGGTCTATTGTACTGAAGCCTTTTCTGAAACCGGCATGTTCGGAGGCTAGAAGCCATCGAGTCTGCGTGCGAGGCGATTCGTAATGACTGTCGAAAACAGCACGTAGACGCAGCTCGAAGAAAAATCGGTCTGTAGTTCTTCAAGTGAGCAATGTCGCCTTTCTTGAAGAATAAGACCGGCGTCTTCAGCTTTAACAGTTGGCTCTTTTTGGCGGACAGCTCTCTGGCAAAGACTATGGAGCCCTGGTTTCGCTCAATGGCTTCTTTAATATGAGTTGTATTGAAGTTGCGTTAGTCCCGCCGCATGCATTTGAAGATCTATCTGTTCGGTTGCCTCTATGCTGTCAAATCTGCTGACGACTGCAGCTTCATTTCTCGTCTAACAGCCATGAGATTAAGAGTGTGATTGGAGAGTTTTTGTGTTTTTCTGTGGCGGGTCCTGAAGAACTTTACTCCGACCGTATGGACAGTTTCCACAAGCTTGTCGTTCACACCGTCCGCTGCATTCCAATCTTCTTGGCACTGAAAACGGTTTCGTAACTCGAGTTCAGGTTTTGGATCTATGGATTAGAGCACTAGGGAGACAGAGCGTTGACTTCATTAGATGAAACCTCTCCAACTTAACTTTTAGGTTCAGTGTGCCTTTAACCATTCGGTGATCGCTGCCAGTTTTCATCCTTGCGATTACTGAGACATCCCTAAACAGTTGCCGTCTAGTCGTCATTATGAAGTCAATCTCATTTTTTGTCGAACCGTCGGGGCTCGACCAGGTCCACTTTCTGTGGGGCCGCTTCTGGAAGAAAGAACTCATCATAAAAATTCTCTCCTTCTCTAAGAAGTCGGCCAGCTTTTGGCCTCTTGGGTTCCGTTGTCCTATCCTGAATTTCCTTATCTTCCGCTCACTGTTCTTTCTTGTGTCTAGCTTTGCATTGCAGTTTCCCATTAACACCTTATAGTGGGTTTTGCAGGAATGCATGGCTCTTGAAATATCCTCATACATTTCCTCCACCTCCTCATCGGGATGTGCCGATGTTGGTGCTTAAACCTTTATGACCTTCAGTGAATACCGTTTGGTGATTCTGAGTATAAGGTACGTAACACGTCGACACACTGCCAATCTTTACAACGTTGTTAACGAGAGACCTGTAGGTGATAAATCTAACACCTTCTTGAGACAGATGGTCGCCCTCTCGGTGATAAAACAATATGTCGGTTTCGAGAATCACCGTTTAGAGGCCACACCCTCTCTTTGGACCTCGGAAATTCCTATAATATTCCAGCCCAACTTGTTCATCTCTTGTTCCAGCTCCAGGATCTTCTCGTCAGTCCTCAGTTTTAGGTGGCAACTGAACCTCCACCGGAGATTCTTGGCACTCCCTGCCTCGTCGTTACCATGATCGCCACCGTAGCCGGTAATAACTGGGCCGCCGGGGACTGGGGGCCATCTATTTGCGTCGTTGCTCATGGGGGTATATAACCTATATATAGTTGCCACGCTTGGCGAGCGGGTTGGCAACCGCAGTTTTATGTAATATAGATGCTGTTATCAGGAAAATGCTGCTGCCCATCTCCTGGTTCTTTCTCTTTGTCGCATTGAATTTTACGACACCCACAAAGAAAATATGGTTTAGTGGATATTCTTAGCCGCCACTACACGGTAAAATGGAATTTAAAGCAAAACAAACCAATAAATAAGTAAATGGAATACAACAACCTCATCATAATTAAAATTTAAATTAGTGTGCCATGTATCGTTCCAATGTGTTAATTTATTGGTATTAAATGTTTATTGAGAGATATAGAGGAAGTCCCGGGCAACCCACATCAAAGTTAGACTAAATGAACGGTATATACAATTTCGGGTTCTATTTGTACAATACAAACAGAACCCAAAATTGTATCAGACTTTACTTATGAAATTGCCCTTTTGTACTAAAAAGTTAAAAATATTACGTTCTTGCCATTTTATAGGCACGTTTTTGATACCCTTGCTACAGATAGCTGTGAAATCCTACTTCTTCGGAATTGAAGTTTTTATCTATCAAAAAGTGAGTTGCAAACTTCGAAAAAAGTGAAAGCTACTTGTGGCAAGGTTTAAAGAATATGGTTAATGAGGAAAGGTTCCAAGATGTGGCTGAAGTTCAAAAATTCTCAGGTAAAATACATAAAAATAAAGTCGAATTGAAAACCTCATCCTTTTATTTTGAAGTCGTTTGAAAAGCAATGTGTCATTTAAGAAAAATATATCTTCTATATTTTTACTATAACAAAACTAACTCGACGATTTCTGTACATTAAATATTTTTTGAAATTTAAATTGAGGAGGATTTGAATTAATATAGGAGCTTGGAAATGGGCATTATTTTTCTTTTGCAGCTACAAAAAGTTTAAAATTTACATCGTCGTGAGATTTAAAAATTATGCTATTTTTTGAGTTGTTCTTATATTATTCCCTTTGAATAGTCAAAGATTATTCCTACCCATTGTTTTCTAAATATAAAAGTGCATCGTGATGATCAACTTATTAAAATACTTTTACCTAATTGGCGCTGTATGTGGAAAAACTTTAAAACATGGTACGGCTTAATTATATGTAAGTTTTTTACTAAATATATATGAAAGTGTAATAAATTAATCTCAAAATTATTTAAAATAAAAGAATATTACTCGATAACAAACTTTCTTTACTAATAGTAATTACTCTGGTGGTTAAATGTTAAAAATAATAAATGTGAGAGAACAAATGCTCAACTTACTTTCTTGCTTACGCAATTAATCATTATCAGCAGTGAGACATCGTACTCCGCTACACATTTAGTATAGAGCAAATACTCATTGCTACCAAAAGTATATGCGATATTTCTAATATTTTTTTTAAATATTTTATATGTTTGTTTGTTCCGGCTAATCTCCGAAACGTATGAACCGATTTCAGGGCTTTCACTAAACAGATACCTAATATTATAAGGAGTAACTCAGTTTATATTAATTTTAGAAAAATAATTAGGATTCCGTGCAAAAAATTAAAATCCATGAAAACTAATCTATTTATTATAATTAAAAAATTTATTATAATGTATTCCACGTGGATGATGTCGCGAGGAAGAGCTACTAAATATATTATAAGACACAACTATTACCCATTAGGAAATGGATGGAACCAGTACTGGTAGTTTTGAGAGTATAATTTTCTTATTTTTTCCAACTACTGCTTTTGTTTTTCTTTTCCTTGGGTATACAAGATTTTCATAATTGCTGCTTGAACTTATCACATTACTTATAGGCGAAACTGCTCATATAGCAATGTAAATTTTATTATAAATATATTTCTTAAAATATATCAACCTTAAAAACGTTGTGATATAGATTTTGTTTAATAGCACCTATTTGTTAAAAGCAGGAGTTGTTACTTGGAGCAGGGAAAAGTCCATCGCGCTGCCCAACTACGCGTTGTCGAAGCATTTGTTCTATTTACTTAAAGTTTGAAAATTTGGATTTACCAATAAAGTGCATTATATGATTGATTTTATTCGAGGATAATATAGAAATATAGTATTAATTCGTTTATAGCTATTGGTTATTAATATAATTAAGTAAGAAATAGAATTTAATTAGCTGTAGATTAAGTTTTGAAAAAATTAAACCTTAAAAAGGGTGAATAGTTTGTGGAACTTTTTTGTGGAGTTTATGCGAAAGCAGAGATGCACTTCCTATTTCATCATTCTTATAGTCTGATGAGACAGTGATCCGACACGAATATAGATAAATCAGACTCAGAAACAACGACTTTACGTTCTTTCTGGGGCACAGAGTGAATTTCTTGATAGAAAACTAATCTAATTTTGGGCCCGATCACACCTATTATCTTAAGGTTAACGAACTTTCCTAAGTGTTACGTAGTTTTATTTTTTATCCGTTCGCAGAGACATAGTGTAGATACTTACGTAATTTATTTTATTTTTTTTGTACGGTTTTACGCAAACGCAGATCTGACCATGTGTGTAAGAGGTTTTATTTTTATTTTATTTTCCTCCTTTTAATTTCTTTTTGTTTTTGTTAACTAGTTTATTATTTTTCATTTATTTATTTTATTTTTACTTTTTGCTAATTCATACTTGTCTTGCCGACACTGATTTTGTGAAGAGCGCTGACTTCTATGATACAGGCCCTGCCTAATTTATTAGTCAGAGGTTCTAGTATAATCTAAGCTGTAATATTAAGACAGAATGTTAATATATATTTTATGTAAATTTTTTGTTATGCAGTAATAAATTATTATTATGAAGCATGGCTCTACCACGTATACTATGTTTATGATGAAAGGGTTATAATTAAGCATAATCACTTTTAAAGTTATTGTTAGTCTTAATTAGTGAAGTTGGATTCAAATCTCTTTCAACATACTAAACGCAGCAGACATATATTTTAAGTAAAAACGCGAGGCAAAATTCTTAGCAGAAATATTTTTACAGGGCATTGTTACGTTTCTGTAGTCATGCCAAGCTAAATATAGTTTAATGCTAAATTACGTATGTTTTATTTTATTTTATTTTATAGTATAGGGTGATAATGACCACAGATTGCACCTGATGGTAAGTGGTTGCTGTGTTCCATCCATTCATCCTCGATTACGAATCAATGTGCAGATGCGTTGTTACCCGTGAAGATTAAGATGAAATGCCTCGTTTCCAGTAAAATGAGTATTCGGTTTTCTACACTCACCATACGAAACACAGCAGAATTAAGCTACTATCTTACGCTGGTATTCTGTGAGAGCGTGGTTCTTCCCCGGTCGATCGGACTCATTCATGCTACAACTGTACTACTAGTATAAATGCAGCATGGCCTACTACAGTAAAATAATTAATTTTTACGGATATATTCAGCATAGTGGTATTTGTTACATAAATAAAAATATTTAGTAAAACATGCTCTACTGTAAACTGATAATGTATTTAAAGCTGGTTTGCACGGCTACCTTTACGTGTAGAGTTCTTGTTGGTCGTCGGTGTACGTTGTGGGATACGTAATTTTATACATTTTGTTAGTGGAATTAGGTATTTATTTTTAGGTAGACATCGGATTGTTCGAAAGATAGATATTTTCATATTAATAGTAAATTGGTGCCTCATTCTGGTAACTACCAATAATTGGTGACGAAGCTTGCTTATTTCGGGTAATCTCTTTTCTGTTTTATGGGTACCAATAATTAGTTAAAAAAATTCAAGAGCAAATTGTAGATTACGTCATTGCAATATAGGTGGAATGTACTACTATCACCCACCCTCACAACACTATTACTCCAAGCCTTCGCCCGGAATGGTGACTATTACACTAGCGCTGCAGGAAACTAACACCGATTTGTCATATGTTTAAGTATTGGTGAACTTCACACGACTGTTGAAGTTGGAAGGAATCATGTCGGCACTCGTCAGATAACTTATCTATTAACTTTATTTACAATGTGAAACACAATCGCTTAGTTTGCCCCATTCAATTCTTTGTTAGTATATCGGTCCATTTGTAGGTTCATTTGTTAGCCCGTCTGTTGGCTTCTACTTTAATTTCTCTGTTGAATGAATAACTGAATGTTTTATCTAAGATAATGTTTCAGCATTCGAAGACCTCTTCGTGACAAAGATCAAATAAATCAGCATCACTTATTATAAAAAAATACATATACATACATAACATATATTCAAAAACTATCGTAAATATAGAAGTGAAAAGAAAAACATCTTGTATAATAAATTTAATTCATCATCATCATCACCATTACAGCCTAAAGTCCACTGCTGTACATAGGCCTCCCCCCAAGTAATGCCACAAAGCACGGTCCTGAGCCACATGCATCCATCGACCTTCTGCATATCTTACAAGGTCATCACTCCATCTAGTGGGGGTCGCCCTACACTGCGCCTACGGTACGACGCTGCCACTCGAGAACCTTTCTTCCCCATCGGTTATCGGTTCTTCGAACTATATGGCCGGCCCATTGTCACTTCAGCTTACTAATCCGTTGGGCTATGTCGGTCACTCTGGTTTTACTGCGGATATCCTCATTTCTGAGTCTATCACGCAGAGAAACTCCGAGCATAGCCCTCTCCATAGCTCGCTGAGCGACCTTGAGCGTCCTCATACGGCCAGCAGTGAAGGACCACGTCTCAGATCCGTAAGTCATCACTGGCAACACGCACTGTTTGTACAATCTAGTTTTCAGAGATTGAGGTATACCTGACGAGAAGATGTGTCATAATTTCCCGAACGCTGCCCAGCCGAGTTGAATCCGTCGATTGACCTCTCGGTCGAAGTTGGACTTACCTAGTCGGACTATTTGTCCCAGGTAAACGTACTCGTCAACAACTTCGAGCATAGTGCTCCCAACAACTACCGGCATAAGTGTGACATGGACATTAAACATGATCTTTGTTTTGTCCATGTTCATTTTAAGATCTATCCGTTGGGAGACACCATTGTGGTCATTGAGCATAGTGCTTAGGTCCTCCAGCGATTCTGCCATAAGGACTATATCGTCGGCAAATCGAAGGTGAGTGATGTACTCGTCATTGATGTTAATACCGTATCCCTTCTAGTCCAGTAGCTCGGAAACGTCTTCCAATGCAGCGGTGAAGAGTTTCGGGGAAATAACGTCACCCTGTCTTACACCTCTCTGCAGTTGGATATGTTTCGAGCTCTGGTTCTGTACTCGGATAGCCATCGTAGCCCTACTGTACAAACATTTCAGCACTTCGATATACCGACAGTCAACTTGGCACCGCTGAAGGGACTGTAGCACCGCCCAAATTTCGACGGAATCAAAGGCTTTCTCATAGTCCACAAACGTCAGGCAAAGTGGCAGATTGTACTCTTGGGTCTTCTGTACAATCTGCCGCAGGGTATGTATGTGGTCTATGGCACTGAAGCCTTTTCAGAAACCGGCTTGTTTGGGAGCCTGGAAGTCGTCGAATCTGCGCGCGAGACGATTCGTAATGACTCTCGAAAACAGCACAGGAAAAATTAATTTAATTGAATTAAATAAATTTAATTCCAAATAGTAATTCCAGAATAGCAAAATTCTGAAATTCAAACAAATTAACGTCTTACGAGTCTGTTTTTAGCAACAGTTGCAAGGCTGTAAACAATGCAGTGTGCAAACAACTAAACAACAAAAATAGCTTAGTACCTGGTTGACCGAGCTTTGCTCGGTATTTTTCGCTCGATTTTTTTTTAATTCGTGTGTTTTGGAAATTATATTTAGATACAAATTACATACTGATGAAATATAAATAATATTTTTTGATCTTAGCGACATAACAGAAAAAACGGAACTGGTTATTTGAATAAAAATCATGAGTGCAATTATTTTAATTTAAATTTTCGTGTTTTTAAAAAATACTAAAAAAAGAGCTCGAAAAAATAGATTTTCTCAAAAAAGAAAGGAACTTGAAAAAAAATTTAAAAAAGTCGGTCGGTCGGTCTGGGCTCGTACCGGGTTTTACGATTCTGTGACCGCCCATTATACAAATCAAGCTATTTATAATCATTAACAATCTGTCAAAATTTACCTTCTTATTCCAACGATATTGTAGCAGTTTTTCATTGCCTAAAACACGGACAAAACGACATTTTCTAAAAATAAATCCTAGCTAGATCGATTTATTATCCCCGAAACTCCCTGGACACTAAATTTTATGAAAATCGTTGGAGCCGTTTCCGAGATCCCGATTTTATATATATATATATATATATATATATATATATATATATATATATATATATATATACAAGAATTGCTCGTTTAATAATAGGATACATTATTCTCTAACATAGCAAGCAACTACATTTACAGAGTCAAATAATTAAAACTGCTACACAAAGTAACTGAGCGTGAACCAAAACGATCTTTCAAGGTATTATTTGGAATACATTTTACTATAAACGTAAAATGTAGGATGTTATTAAATACCGAAATATACAACACAAATTTTATTTTTAAATATTAGAAATACGTGGGTAAACTGACAAACGAACTAACCGCCCACCGGATGGTAAAAACACTACTTTATGAACACACTATATTATTATGCACCTACCCCTTTGGACCTTTTGCTTACCTCCCATCCGGACAGATATCAGGTCTCCGTCGATGTCCCTCTTGGCTTTGTTCATTCCGGAGCGTGGTGCTCACGCTGAAATCGCGGTTGCATCCTGCAGGCTGCCGCCGTGTTTGACACTATAGGCCAGCCGATTGGGATAGGATGCAGTCTTTCTTTGCATTCTACCCTTGGGGACGGGTTAACTTCTCACCGGACGATCCTAAAATTGCTGATTCTGTAGCTGATGTGGTACTTCAGGGTATGGGACTTTTTATTCCTTCCTCTGTGGTGCCCACCGGAGGCAGATCTCAGCCATAGTTTAGTCGCTCCCGTAAAATAGCATCATGATATTAGCAGGAGTGCTATCGGGCCTGGGCTGATGCATCAGCGTCCCGGGATACAGACACCAGCACCCTATAAAAGTATAATTCCGCCTCCAGGTCCATCAAAAGAGTCATTGCCAAGGATAAGTTGGAGCACATAGGCAGAATTGTCGAAAACCTAGAAAGGACGGCATCCTTCTGGAACCCGTGCATTCTGGTCTCTCGCCAAGGGAATTTCTGTCAGCCATCTCTGCACAGGGAGGACGACTCACTGGCCCATGCCGTAAAGGAGAAATCCGATCCGCTAGGCTATTGATTTGCATACAACTCGACTCTCAATGACGGGAGGGGCCATCCGTCGGTGTTAAGAAAGAAAGAAAGAAAAAATGATTTATTGCAGCACACCACAAACATCAGTAGGCACTTAAATTTTAACATTTGTGGACACATCAATTATAAACATTATAACAAACAAAAACAAAAATAGGAAACGAAACAACAATTTGACGGATAAAACAATTTAAAAGTATGTATACTTATAGATTATAATTTAAAAAAACAGAAAGACAAAAAAAAATCGTTTCTCATACTGTACGAGTGCTGTCGCCGGGGCAACAGCGCTGGTTTTCAGTGGGCCCGAACGGATAATAACGTACGGACTTCCGCGTGTGACACATTGTAATAAATTTTTAAAACCAACCTGTCTAACTGTGCTGAAATTATTGATTTCAAACCGAAGATATGCACATGTGCTTATTATACAAGCACTTTATTTTTATTTTCAAAAATTTTTGTTAACAGTGTGTTCATAACTTTATTAATTACCTAATACGTTATATTATTTCAAAAAGTTATTATTACGTTGTATTCGTTTTCTTACATTAATATATGTATATTTTTAACACTTATTTCTAAAACTTATACATAAATTACATCAGTTATTAATTGACGACACTAAATTACACTTTTTCTAGCCTGCAGTCAGTGGACCCATCCGAACAATATCTAATTTAAGGTTATAAATATTATTATCACTTCACTTTATTAGTTGCGACCTTGACCGCCAGTGCTATGTGCCAGTACCCATTTTGGTGAGTGGTACGCTTCAGCCTGTGTTCTTCTGAGGTAACTGTGTTAGTGCTCAATGCTGGATTTGCGTTTCACACAGCACTCTGTTCGCAAAGTACTCCTCTCCCTAGACATCCATAAGTGTAGTGGGCCTGACGGAATCCCACCAATTGTGCTGACGATGTGTGTTCCAGAGTTGGCACTGGTTCTAACGTGTCTTTTTCGGTACTACTACTCCTTAGGCGTAGTCCCAAAAACATGCACGACGGCTTTCCTCTACCCGATCGCCAAAAAAGCCAACCGTTAGATCCGTCTGACTACAGGCCTATTAATGATTTCTTAAATTTACGCGAACACTACACATTGAATAAAACTAAATTTACGGATTTTATCGCGTTTATTTCACTACTTTTACTTATTTTTAATTCCCGACGTTTCGGGTGCTTTACAGCAACCATGGTCACGGGGGGGACTGAGATGTTTGACGTCCCAATGTCATAGTTAGTCCAGCTACCTTCAGTTTGTGAATATTAATTTTTGGTCCGATTTACACCTGACGTGAAGCACCGACGCTCCGGGAAGTCTGCAGTCTGTGAACATGTTCAAGATCGTCCCCACTATTACATTCGATTTGATAAACCACAAATTCTCGCAAAAGAACACCGATTCCTACCAAGGATGATACGCGAGGCTATTGAAATTAAAAAACATCCAAATTTCAATAGAGAAGATGGATGGGTGCTGCCACCTACTTGGGATCCTATAATTAACAAAATTAAACCCAAACCTAAGTATACCACTGCAAGACTTTATGATACTGTAAGCTCGTTTTGCGTAAATCGGACCAAAAATTAATATTCAAAAACTGAAGGTAGCCGGACTAACTATGACATTGGGACGTCAAACATCTCAGTCCCCCCCCCCCCCCCCCCCCGTGACCATAGTTGCTGTAAAGCACCCGAAACGTCGGGAATTAAAAATAAGTAAAAGTAGTGAAATAAACGCGATTAAATCCGTAAATTCAGTTTTATTCAATGTACAGGCCTATTGTCATTACTTCCTTGTTCTCCAAAATAATGGAATCCATTATAAAATGCCAGCACATGCAGTACCTTGATGATCACCAGCTGATTAGTGACCTCCAATACGTTATTATAAAAAATAAAAATATAAATTTCTTCGCAACCTTCCGCTAAACAAATACAATGATGTGTCTTACCTGGATTGAAGAGCACCTCCCGCCCTCCCTCAACTTCACTTAGTCACTTAGCGGTCAGCCGCCGTAGAGTCTACATTACCTGAAGATGCCTCGTGTAGAGGCGAAACACGTGTCGTTTTATCGTCGATTGTGTGTCTTGCCTAGAATAGTAGTGTTGGGAGTAGTGGTGCTGGGACTAGTGGTGGCGGAGTTAGTGCATGCAATTGAGGGAGGGCGGGAGGTGCTCTTCAATCCAGGTAAGACACATCATTGTATTTGTTTAGCGGAAGGTTGCGAAGAAATTTATATTTTTATTTTTTATTATAATGGATTTCCGCAAAGTAACGCCTGATTCTATCACCTCCAATACGGTTATCATCGGGGTCAATCAGCTGGTGATCTTCTGGTGTACCTGACTCATACATGGGCGGAGGCAGTAGAGTTGAAGCGGGAGGTATTAGCTGTTAGTTTGGACATTGAGAAAGCCTTCGATCGGGTTTGGCACAAAGCGCTTCTTTCGAAGCTCCCTTCTTATGGGCTTCCCTAGAAATTGTGCTATTGGATCATCAGCTTTCCTGCAGATCGGAGCATCAAGGCCGTTGTAGACGTTGCATGCTCTCATTACCAGCCTATAAATTCTGGCGTTACACAAAGCTACGTACTATCACCAACGCTGTTTCTTGTGCATATCAATGTTGCAAACCGGTAACATTCATTGCTATGCAGATGAAAGCACAACACCAATATTTCTCGGGAAAACGTCGTCGGAACAAACTTGTGTCTGAAGTCGAGTCTTTGCTTAACAAAGTCTTGGATTGGGGGTGACTAAATCTTGTCCAGTTTAATTCTCAGGAAATATAAGTTTGCGCGTTTACCGCTAAAACAACCGTTTGTCGTATTTTTCAGTTTCAAGGTACTCTCCTTGTCGCCTCAGCCAGTATCGGAATCCTCGGCGTCGACATATCAAGTAAGTTGCAGTTTCAGGGTCCTTGGTAGAGAAGGCCAAATTGACCTCTAAAAAGCTTGGCGTGCTCAGCAGAGCGCGACAGTATTTCATGGCGGCACACCACCTGCAACTTTACAAGGCGCAGGTTCAACCTCACATGAAATACTCTTCCCATCTCTGGGCTGGAGCTACACAGTGCCAGTTCCTTCCACTTGACTGCATCCAGCGCAGAGCTGCTCGAATCGTCGACGACCGAGTGGTTTCCGATCGGCTCGATTCATTGGCGCTGCGAAGAGATGTTGCATCCCTTTGCATTTCCTTTCGCATCTAACACGGGGACTGCTCTGAGAAATTGTTCGGATTAATCCCAGCCACCAAATTTCATGAACCATTTATGGTTGCGCGGAAAACCATCTGGATACTTATCCGTCCACCACTGTACATTTCACTAGGAGATGTCTTTCTCGTACGACCTTTCTATGGAATAGTTTACCACCGGTGACTTTTCAGGACCGATACGACTTAGGTACCTTCAACAAAAGGCCGGCAACGTACCCGTAATTCCCCTGGTATTGTAGTTATTCATGTCCGGCGGTAGTCACTTACCTCCCTTTACAATTTACTTTATTTACTTTGTTATTTGTGACAAGTTGTTTGTGAGTAAATTGTTTTCAACACGCATTTACATTTTGTTTAAGTAAAGATTTGGCGACGGCAGGAGACGAATTCAGTGACTTAGTGGTTAAGATAAGAATATCAGTAAAATATTTCTCAAAACTCGTGCCTTGTGGTGGCGATATAAGATTATCCACTACCCCATATCATCCCGTGGGTGTGGTATAAGAGGCGACAGAGGGAAAAATCAGCAGATGGGCAGCAGCGTCACACTAATCGTCCTAATAATGACTTAAAAAACTGTGGTTGCCAACCCGCTTGCCAAGCGTGGCAACTATAGCAAATATCTCCTAAATGAAGCAATATATGGTTGAGACCTATATTCATGAGTTTATTTAAGTAGGTGGTATTTCTCATAAAACCGATGCAACTTCCTAATCTGATTTAGTTAATTTGTAGTTTGAATTGCTAGACTTGTCCTTACCGGTGTCGTTATCAATTGTACTCCATGTTATTTTAATTTTATTTGAAGCCGTTTTAATTATGTTGTTTAAATATAAACATTTGGATGTGAAGCACACTTTTAAACATTTTTGAATATCTTTTTACATATTCCCTAAAGTCAACTGAACTAATTGTTTTTGGTCCGACTCGAGATTCAAACCCGGGACCTCATGAGCAGCAGTCGTGTTTACAACCACTCACCAGGAACAGTCATCGACATAATCATTGAATCATTGTACTGTTAGAGAGAATTTTTTTAGGTCTTATAGAATTTTATAATCCAGAAGTTCCAGAGTTTTAGAAGTTTTGCGACTCAACTGCTGTATCTGTTTGTTCCATGTAAAGCAATTATTAAACTACAAATCGAAATAATTTACATATGGAGAGAATGATATAAACGTTATTAAACATGATTGGTGGTCGAAATATCTTATTAGGTTGAGAATATTGAACTACCTAAGATTAGTGTTAAGAGTTCACATTAACACCATATGCGTGCATATGACCATTCAGATGTACAATGAAATTTGTGATTTATTAATGGAATTTCATTAATAACTTTTGATGGTTCCGATTATGTAAGTACATAAACATATAGTAAATCGTCGACATACAGGTGCTAAAAAGATTTCATGTGATGACATTGATAAAAATGCAATATAGAAGAGAAAAGGTCTTGTGAGACGCCTGGTACTTACACTGTCGGCGCCTTCGAAGATATGATAAGCACTTTCTCTGAACCGAAGACGAGATATTAAAATGAGAAAGGAGAGTCCTGCTCACATCGTTTTAACCAATATCTTTCGATTTAATTGAAAAATACTGTAATGCGTACCTCGTCTTTTTCTCCAAGAGGGAAAGTGGAAGTTTCGTATGAATAAGGATGCATGAAAAATTTACTTGCACATATATAGATATGTTTTGGCTTTAGATGGTATAATATCCTAATTGCAAGTCGACAGTCAAGTACGTAGATCGGTAAGTACATTTTGATTAATATGTCATATTATATTTGAATAAGAACCAACCACCTTCAACTTATGTGCTCTTTTATTAATAATTTATTAATTCCATGGTGAAAACTTAGTTCACAATGCTCCTTCAGCTTCGTTGTTACAAATGTACCCGGACATAAGCTAGAGACGTTTTTTGTTGACGTTGCCTTTCATGAAAAAAGCATTGTCTTATTACAATACCATTTAAACTGTTCATATTTACAAAGAAGGAATTAAGATTCGTATTTTATTTTGAGTACAGACGTTGTTGAGTAATTTTAATAAAAACATGCTTTTGGATCGTTCAAGCTTTCGAGTCGTCCATTAAGATTGACGGATATAAATTATTACTGGATAAACGTTATTTTCTGTTGAGTCATTAGTTCTGAAATCATTTTACTGCTCTGAATATCGTTTTACCTCTAAAAAATATAAAGCCTCGCGTTAAATATTATATTTAATTCAAGCAAGCAATAACTTAAGCAAGCAACATTGAAATTTTTTTTACGCAAATTTTCATTGTATTTGACGATAATAGATTTTCTATTACCGTCAAATACAATGTAAATTCTTATACTTAAAAATCTTTAAAATAAAAACCGACTTTAAAGAGAACATACAAATTTCGCTAAACGATATCTGTAGCGTATCGGATTGTTTTAATTATTACCTTTTCAAGAAAGTTAGCCTTCGTCTTGTAGTTAATAGGCAATTTGTAATAATTTTATGAACGGTTTGAAGACAATAAAATTTTGCGCATATTTATATTTACCCCGTGTAGGTTCGAAAGAGAATCCATAGTCGTGAATGCCGTAATAAGCGTTGGAGGAAAAATGATAGGAAAGCACCTTCGCGAAAACATTTATCGTGAAAAAGCAGCGGTTGCCACCCACCTGCCAAGCGTGGCTAAAATGGCAAATATGGAGGATATTGTCAATCTATGTGGGATGCAATGTTCAGTAGTGCACTTTTGATTGGTTGTATTGAATTAATTTATTAATGATATTTATTTTAAAATCCTATTGTGTGATACGCGCCTCCCATCCCAGTAAGTTGCGACATTTTCGACTTCCTATATATAAATTAATGCCAAACAAAAAAGTTTTGAATTTAGGTTTACAAATAATAGTGCATAGAAATTATTTTATAGGCAGTAGAAGGTAATATTCATTATCAAATGAAATAGTGGCGTATTTAAAATGACTGATTTTATTATTTTATAACATAAAAATGGACATAGAAAAAACATGACGAGTTATAATTATAAGAAAAAATGAAGACCAATAAGCTAAAAAGAGTATACATATAAACTTTTAATGATATGATATGACTCTTTAATTATTGATGGTCAAAATAAAATAAAACAAAACAGATTAATATTACAGAATGACGGATATATCAACATTACGTCCATTGATGAAAATAATAGTGAGGCTTCTATTAAATTATCATATGATCATAGTTATACAGTTAATAGAAATATGAAAAAAGCTATGATAGTGTAGTTTGTGAAGTCCAGTTTGTTAATATATGAATACAGTCATGCTTCAAGAATTTCTTAAAATTGTTACAGTACACTTTTTGTTAGTATATTGTCACAATTCACTTAACATAATATGCGATCACCGTTCTGCAATTGATCATTTAAATCAAAATAGTTTTTGTTTGGATGAGAATTCTAATTTCAAATCAATTTTAGTTTAAAAACATGAAATTCTTTTTTTTAATTAACTTCATTTGCTTATTGAAAATCGTTATGTTTGCATCGCAATGGTATCTTTTTCGCCATTATGGATACGTCAAAAATTGAATAATTATGAAATATCAGTACAGTCGTGACAGTAACGCGGCATAAATGGCACGTAACATCGACGAAGTTAATGGAGCGAATACTACTTATAACGTACCACCACATTGGTTCACCCGCTTCCGTTCTGGAAATTTCGACTTGAAAAATGAATCCGTAAAGTTTGATCCACAATGACGGATTAAATTTTTTTTTGACGGATTAAATTGAACGGTGATTGTGGTTGCTGATGTTGCTCAATTTACGGCTCAATTAGCAGCAGCTTTTGATGTTAGCATCAAAACAATATTGGTCCATTTGCCTCAAATTGGCAAGGTATAAAAAGCTTGACCAATGGGTACTCAACAAACTCAATAATTCCCAGCGCAAAGTACGCGTTGAGACGTGCCTTGCACTGCTCAACAATCAGACAAACGAAGGAATTTTGAACTGCATTGTTACCTGTGTCAAAAAATCGATTCTGTTCGATCAAAAGAGCTCAGCAAGTTGGTTGGATCCTGGTTCAGCACCTATACAACCCCCGAAACGAGAACTTACTCCTCGAATAGTGATGGTCACCGTTTGTTGCTCTAGCGTCAGTGTGATTCATTACAGCTTGTTACCATTAAACACAATGATGGACAAGCTCGCACGTCTCCAAACAGCTTTGGCCAATCGCTCGTCCCCGCTGCTCCTATACGACAACGAGGTCGCACGTCATACTGCACAATAGACGCTTTTATGTCACAAGAGCTGAGGTTGGCAACTCTCCGTCCTCCGTTGTACTCTCCAGACCTAGCGCCTGCAGACTTTTAAGTTTTACAATATTTTTTGGCGGAAAAAAGTTCAATACCCGAGAGGAATTACCAAAAACCTTTAAAGAAATTGTTGCGTCCCATCCAGCTGATTTCTTCTAGGAGGGTATCAATAAACTGCCACTGTGTTAACAAAGATGCATTGGTTGCTTGGGTGATTACTTTGATTAATAAAAAAAAAAAACAATTACATTAAATTATTTCATAAAAAACGTCAACTTCATAGATAAAGGCTTAATATATAAGCAATCCAATCGTTCAGTGATATGTTATCGACGTACCTAAACATAAATATGTGAACAACATACAACAATCTCGTATAAAAATCAATTGCGGTCCATTAGTCTAGGTAAAACTCAAAAACGGCTAGACCGGTTTTGATGAAATTTTTTGTGTGTTTAAGTGAGTTCCTAGATGGTTTAGATTGAATTTGAACCCGGTAGGTGGCGCTGCTGTCGAGATCGAGAAATCACCCGTGCGAAGGCTGGGCAGATCGCTAGTATTACATAATGAATAAAGATTTATAAATATCGATACATCTATTGTACAAAATATATGTATAGGGCTAAGAACAAAATATTGATGAAAATAAGAATGGAATCAGAGTTTATTTTAATTAATTTGAATAGGAATTGATTTAATATGAAGGCATGTTAAAAAGACGTCCTTGTTAGTTGTATTTTATTTTTCCGAATTTCATTTCTATTTCGCTAAGATTTGAATATTTTTACTAAAATTTACAAATAATTAGCTTACCTACGTAATCAATGTCAGTATGCCGTGAATTTTAAATTAGTTAAATTAATACAGCGAACAATGTTTAATAAACACGTAAATTACATAAATAATAAAATCAGGCGTTACTTTGCGGAAATCAATTATATTAAAGTTGTTGAAAATTAATTTGCTTATATCCGTGCAAAGACATATCATTTTAATTCATTACGCGAATATTAGCAAATTAATTTTCAACAACTTTAATATACATTACATTGAGAGCGAATTATTACGTTCTTCAAATACCTCATCCCAAAGTTCCCTGAGAATATATAGTACGTTTTGGGATATTAAGAATGCCTTGTGTTATAAGCTTTTAGCCAGTGCTGAAATACGAGTTGCATTTTCAATAATACTAACTGAACAGGCAACTTAAATTAAGAACTAAAAATAATTACTACCAACAGTTAAAATCCATTAAAAATTCTTAAAGTTCTTATGATACGTAGTGGGAGGCCCATATTTAGTGTAACATCATTTTGTTTCAATAGAATTCTCTAACCTTATTCTCATAGATTGAATGGGGTGGACACTTAAGTTATTGAAACTTGAAGCTATTTACTAATGCTTGGGATTAGTAAATAGAAAATTACAATGAGATGTGTGAACAGATGTTTTTTGAATGTTCAGTATTGGTTGGTGTATCTAACTCCAACAACTACCGAAACATGTTGATAAATTGTATATCTTAAACCCTCAAATTTCTATTACTATTTTAAAATATTGTCTTCATGTACCTAAATTTACATACGTATTACATTTGAGTCCGGTCTGGATATTTTCAGATATTTAAAAAAAAATAACCTTAAAATAGCTTTAGAAAAAATTCTAAATTTGACTTCAAATACAACAGCCTAGAACTAGAATCACTACTTTACCTATAAAATTTGGTGGTATTGGTGCGAAAATTCTTTTAGCATTGCATAGTTTGCATTCATTGCTTCTGTACATAGTGTCAATGACTTATGTAACATAATTTTACACAACCTGTGCTTTGCTGCGGAGGCAAGGCCAACATGGCTGACGTCTGTCCCGACGTAAATGTCCCACTGGAGGTTATCCAACAAAAACAGTGGGATATTCCGTTAATACGGAGAGTGCAGAAAGATATCTTTCACAATTTCCACAGTGATCAAGATCAGGCTCGCTCCTAGCTGTTTCGACTAAAGAATCTAGTCACTGGTTTACACTCAGTACTATGAAGTAATCTCGGCACATTGCTTGATGGGGAAAGCTTGCGCATCGCCGTAGGAATCCGTCAGGAGCGACAATTTGTCAACCTCACAATGAAGTCGACGAGTTTGGACTCCACGGACGTTCATGTTAGAAAAGTGCAAGTAGGTTTTGCCGTCACGGTTCTTTGAACGAAGTCATCCCAAGGGCTCTCGTCTCCATAAATGTTCCCTCGTCTTTAAAGCCTTGTAAGATATTTAGAGACGAAAGCGAGAGACCCGATGGTATGACTTTGGTTTGTGGGATGCTACTTGAGTGAACACTTTGGCGGCCTCACATCTCAAGAATACCTCGTTTAAAATCGGGGTGGCATCAGAGGCAGCTGTAAGTGAGTCTTTGAGAAATAACTAAATATCTATGCCATTTGCTGTAGAGACTATAGGTCCGTGGGGTCCACGTGCGGTGATGTTCCTAAAGGAACTGTATCCGCAACTGGTCGCCGCTACTGGTAATAAGAGGGCTGGTTCTTTTCTCGCTCAAATGCTAACTAAAATCAATCAGCGAGGAAACTCAGTCAGCGTTATTGCCACGATACTACGGGGAGGTATGAAAATTTATATTTTTAGGTTTAGTTTTTTTATTATATATTTTTTAAATATAGTACAAAATGTAAGAGAATTAAAATAAAAACCAATTTCAATGTGCAGTGTTCGTGCATATATTTTATTTTGTAACTATACAAATCTTAAATTTATTTTTGCATGTCACATTCAACACACAAGTTTATGAACTTTGACTGTTAAAATATTATAGATAATTATGCTTCATATTCTTGTAAGAGATATTTTTCACAATTTGTGGGAATAAAAGTCTTTCACTAATTAATAGGCTTTTTTACGTATATTTATTTTTCGACTTTAGTGAATAGTAACATATTTATTCTGAACCCAACTGTACATACCTACGAATCAAACGTAGAAACTGAATTGTCATATTTTGCTCATCATTCTGTAAATAATATAAACTATCTTCTACCTTTATACTTATAATTCTTCTGTACGTGTGTTTGTTACTGAACTCCTCCTTAACGGCTTTACTGATTTTGATAAAAAATTTTGTATGTGTTGAGTCCGAGGGATGTTTAGATTTACAATTAAACCCGGTAGGCGGCGCTGTGGTCGAGATCCAGAAATTACCCGCGTGAACCCGGGCGGGTCGATAGTATCTTATAAATAGGTACAGTAGAATCCCGATTATCCGGATCAATTAAAACCAGGGGTATTCCGTATAATCGAAAATCCGGATAACCGATTTCAAAGCAAATCAAATAATATTTAAGTTTTAATATTTTTTTATTATGTAATGGGTTTTACTTAGATAATACGATATATAAAAAACGAGCTATAACGATAGATAATGAATTACATAATACCTATATAATTTAAAATTTTGGTTGGAAATAGCTTGTTACAGATTTTTGATGTAATGAATCACATCTTTTTCTCGCAGCCAAGTCCCTGATGCGCTTCAGTTGTAATAACTGTATGGGATCCGATTCGTCCTGTCTTTCAAACCACTTAAAAGCAACATCTAGAGCTTCAAAAGCTTCTGCGTGAGATGGTACTTGACATACATCACCAGTATCTTCTTCATCTTCTCTCTCGTTACTGTTTAAATCCTCAATGATTTCTTCATCAGTTAACATTTGGAATCCAGGGTCTTCACTATCGCAGTTTAGCCACTCAATAATATTCTCTTTAATCGCACCCTTCACCATGCTTAGAATTTTCCTTGCTTCGGTTATTTCTTTAAAATCGTCGTGCGGTTTAATTGAAGAATCGGATAGAGTTAATTTTAATAATTTATTCCATGCCCTTTTTAATGTTTGCAATTCCACAGAACTCCACGCTTCTACCAGCATATAACAACAATCTTTTTAATTAATTTCTTTAAAAAACTTTAACAACGTTTCTATTTCACTGTCGTCTGCTGATAAAAGACGACGTAGTAGCTGCTTTCTGTATAAACGTTTTAAAGTTTCAATGACACTTTGGTCCATAGGTTGCAATATCGATGTTACCTTAGGGGGCAAATACTTAACCATGAACTTCTCATTTTCTCGATTTAGTGTTTCAGCGGAAGGGTGCGTTGGCGCATTATCTAATAACAACAATACATCGCCCTCTTTTCCCACGTCCTTTTGAAATTTCTTCACCTCAGGAATAAACGTATTTTCATACCAAGTAAGAAAAATATCTGTCTTCATCCACGCTTTTTGTTGGTTAGCGTAAGTTAAGGGTATTTTAACATTTTTGAAACAGCGCGGATTTTTTGATTTACCAATAAGTAGCAGTGGCAATCGATGTGTTCCTTTAGCGTTTGCGCAAACCATAACTGTAACTCTGTCCTTACTCACTTTGTGCCCCGGTGCTGCATTTTCACGTCGCGATGCTAATGATCTGCTTGGTAGAGCTTTCCAATTAAGACCTGTTTCGTCCGCATTGTATACAAAATCTAAATCGTATTATTTTTCATGCTGATCCAACGTTAGCAGACAGTTTTTCTCCTTGAATCTCCAGTTCTCGAATTCCATGTCTGGATTTGAATCCGCTAACCATCCACAGCTCGCCTTGAAAGAAGTATCACCACCAAGTTTTTGATTAAAATCCAATGCTTTTTCACATAACAGAGGTCCAGATATGGGCTGACGGCATGCTCTCTTTTGTAAGAACCAAGTAAAAACTGCATTCTCCAGAATTTCATTTTGAGATTTTTTCATGACTTTACGTTGCGAGCTTCCATCTTCTTGCTCAAGCGCGCAGGTGAATTTCATTATGGAATCAGAATTCTTTTTAATGTCTGATATCGTAGAAGTTCCGACACCATATATTTGAGCCAACTTACTGCCAGATTCACCATTTTTTTATAATCTCAATTGTCTTCATTTTGTCATTAAGAGACAACACTACCTACTCTTTTTCGCTTGGACATTTTAAATTTCCAACACAAAACGTTAACAAAAATAAAAAACAACCTTTCAGTTGAACGCTATCAAAGAAAATGAAACAATAACAAACACTATCCCGCAATCAAATGAGAGCCGGAGTACACCGTCGGAGGCGGGAATAAACTTGTCGTAACATGTCTCGTTGCGCCGTCAAAACATTTTTAAATTAATAATTAGAGCCGAGACGAATGAGTCCGGATAATCGGATGTTCGGATAATCGATGTTCGGATAATCGGGATTCTACTGTAGGTATGATAATGTAGTAGCGGTCTAATGAGTTTAATTAGTTGTTTAACGAACGAGAAACTCAAGCAAGCTCTCAGATATAAACACAAACTCATGGAGAACATTTAAGACGCAAAGAGCCAGAGTGTGCATTTAATAAGGAGAATATTACAGCTAACCCCATATAAAAATATTAAAATTAATCTAAAATATTAAGCAAAGCATAAACAAATCCCTTGTAATTACAGCTAATTAGTACACCACCTGGCTAATCACTACCCCTCGCGATCCATCAAAATCTGCTCTCATTATACATCACAATTTGTAACTAATATATAGTAAAAAGTAATTAATATAAAGTAAAAAGCATAGTTATTACTCATTAGAAATCTATTTATGCAACATGTAATAAAAATCTTGTGGTTTCCATATTATCAGAATCAGTAGGTATATAAGCGTATAGAAATAAATTTATTTCGAGAAATTTGACCGTAAGAAAATTAAATAAAATTTTAACAATTTTTGGGTTATTAATTGTATGGGTTTATTACAACTACACTTACCACGGAGTAACAGTGTTATCAAAAACCCCGCTTTACCAATCCGCGTGTAAGTTATTTTAAATATAAATAATATTTTTTCAAAACACTAAAATCTCTTTAATAACTAAAAAAAAATTCGAATGCCATGTCTCTATGTGTACATCTACACGCAACGATTTCTTGTGTTGACGTTTAATACTACGCACTTAAATGAAACTAAATTTTACAGATTTTGTGGCGTATATTGACTTATTTTATATTCCCGATGTTTTGAATATAGTACACTTTACAGCACTCGTAGTCATGGGAGGGGAGGACTGAGGTGTTCAACGTCTTAATATCATAGTAAAGTATAGCTATGTTCAGTTTAAAAATAAAATAAAGTATCTTAATACTTGAGAGATACTCGTGGGTACGTAATTTGGTTTTTTTTACACACAACATGGGGGAGTAAAATTAGGTTTCACGGACTGTTAAGGAGTTATTTATGTTTTAATAAAATTGTTCTCGATATGTCGTTTATTCTAATATATTTTCATATCAACACCATATACATAGAATTTATGTTTTTTAGACTTTTAAATGTTTTAAAGAGCGGGATATATATAGATGTACTTTTTTTTTAAAGAATATTAACAATGCTATAAACATTACTAACATTCCCCTTAACCACTCGTGGTAAGCTTACATTGATCATATTACGAGTGGTTCTCGCCAGTAGTCGAATGGCGGATTCGAACCCACGACATTTTTGAGTTCGCGGTCCGCGCCCTGCCATTGGGCTACTGTCGCTTCATATAGATATGAATCATCTTCATATATATATTCATAGAGCCATGCTGCAGTTACATTGGTAGTATATTTGTAGCACGAATGTGTCGGCTCAACCGGGGAAAGACCACGCTCTCACAGAATACCAGCGTGAAATAGTAGCTTAATGCTGCTGTGTTTCGTATGGTGAATGTAGAGAACCGGAGACCCTTTTTACTGGAAACGAGGCATTCCATCTTAGTCCTCACGGTTGACAACGCATCTGTATTTTGTTTTGTAATCGAGGATAGATGTAGATGTCTAGCAACCACTTACCATCAGGTGGACTGTGTGCTTCTTTTGTCACCCTATCCTATAAAAAAAGGTACTATGCATATGTATCTATGACAAAAATCGTATGTTTAGTTGTATAGTGTAGTTTAGTTGTAGTTTGTCCTATGACAAAAATCGATAAATTATTCGCCAGACTTAATTTTCATTTGTTCTAACTCGATAGCTATGCAATATTCCGAACGCGGATCGCCAAAATGTTGAATTAAGATATCTTTAAGAGTGTTCCAACAATTAATATCACGACGCTCACTTAACAAATTTGCTGCTCTACAAATCGTCTGCTTATCGCATGGAATATACGAGTATATAATGTATGTGTGGCATTACTGGGGTCTGCGAAAGACTGTGGATAGGTAGGGTAAGGTGTATATGTATTGAGCTTTCTTAATAAATAAAGTGTATTGACAATATATATGAAATTATCCGCCCAGCGCTCACCCACCTGGCATGGAATTGTGAGTATGGGCGTTTCCGCTAAGGGCTATAAGCCACTGTCTAGCATGTGTGTGTGTGTGTGTGGAGTGGATTCAATGGATCTGTAAGCTAAGTATAAGAAAGGGGCCAGCCAAGTGGTTCCTTTTTTGTTGACCGCGGCTAACCAAACCATGGCTACAAAGGCCGCCTCGGTCAGTGGGAAGGACGGCTCCCTTACTCGATGAAGTGATGACCTAAGAAGACATATTATAGAAACGCGATAGGTATAGGTACCTTAGAGGCGTTATTATTATATATAAATTTAAGTATATTAAATTAACACGCTTTGTATCTAGCCAGCTGTAAACAAGGGCAGAGGTACTTTACAAGTAATAAATAAAAATTTAGATTACATATTTATTATATCATAATTTATATTAAGTAAAAATGTTCTATTTTATTCTTGAAGAAATTTATTTATACGGATTTTATCGCGTTTAATTAACTTACTTTTAATTTCTGACGTGTCAGGTGCTTTATAGCACCCATTGTCACCGGAGGGGGGGGGGGATGAGATGTTTGACGTCCCGATGTCCTGGTTAGCCCGGCTAAATTCGGTTTTTGAATATTAATTTGTGGTCCGATCTACGCAGAAAGAGCTTACAGTATTTTAAATTAACTATAGTATCCCAAGCAGATAGCAGCACCCATCAACACCAACGTGCAGCCTGTTCCAAAAAAACCTGAAATGAAATGAAAACCCTGCCGATAATCGGCCAATCTCAATTACCTCTATACTTTGCAAGACTATAGAGCGTATATTGCACGCCCGCTTACCTACAACGAGATCTCATCAGTGATCGCCAGTACGAGTTTTGCCGAAATCGGTAAGCTGGGGACTTTTTAGCACGTAAAACCGCACGTAAGGGGCGAGACACTCGAGAATAATGGGGAAGCACTAGTTGTTTCCTTTGATGTCTCGATAGCCTTTGAGAGAGTTTAGCACGCCAGATTTTTGTGTAAGCTGCAAGCGTATGGCTTATCCATGTTCTGATAGACTGAGTAAAGTACTTTCTAAGTGAAAAGTCTCTCCGGGTCGTCGTCAGTGGCTGCTCATCAGATCCTGTGGTGACTAACGCTACATAGTTATGATCTGCTTATTCCCTGTATTTATGGGTACTCAGACGATAGCACAGTCGTATAAAGATACCAACCAAGTCCTCGGGTCTGTCGCGATCAAATCCAGTCCGAAAGAGGAGATGTGGTTGAGTATGTCACGCTACAGGCAGTCTCCGAATAGAGCAATGCCAATCTTGTGAGATTTAAAGCCTCCAGAACACAGGCAGGCACTTTTTACTGCAAAAAGGAGCCAGCTCACCTAGGCTCCTTCTCTCGTCCTGGGTACAGGAAGGGAGTAGAATAAGTAGCATCTGTCTTTCCATATGATTACAATGTGGGTGTCTTCAAGGCAAAAGTGAATAAGCTTTTATTAAGTAAGTGTGCTTCACCATCTTAGGCTTCATCACCACCCACCACAATGGTGGGATTTTGACTAAGCACTGACTTAGAATAGTAAAAAACCGGCCAAGAGCGTGTCGAGCCACGTTCAGTGTAGGGTTCCGTAGTTTCCCATCCGTCACAATAAGTGTTCCCACTTATGAGTTTAAAGGTATCCATTATGTTTGCGCTCCAGCAGCGCTCCGCGCTTCTGCAACTGCTCCCGGTAGTGGGTACTGTTGTTTCCATCCAAGTTCAAAATGATTTTCCTAGAAAGTCCTTATAAAGTTCTACTTTTCAGATTTTTTTCATATTTTCTAAACTTATGGTTCAAAAGTTAGAGGGGGGAGGGACATATTGTTTTTTACTATTGGAGCGATTATTTCCGAAATTATTGACATTATCAAAAAATGATTGTAGTAAACCCCTATTCATTTTTAAATACCTTTCAAACAATATATCACAAGTTAGGGTTGAAATTAAAAAAAAAATCACTTCCCACTTTACATATAGGGGGGCTACCCTAATAAAACATTTTTTTCCAATTTTTATTTTACCACTTTGTCGTGATTGATACACATATTGGTACCAAATTTCAGCTTTCTAGTGCTAACGGTCACAGAGATTAAGCGAGGACGGACAGACGGACAGACAGACATGGCGAAACTATAAGGGTTCCTAGTTGACTACGGAACCCTAAAAACCTTAATAACCATCTTGTAAAACATATAACACAAATATTTAAAACAGTTAATTAATGTGCGTAAAGCAATTATCGAACGCCGTCAATTTTGGCGTGTTATGAAAAGATAACTTCACGAGCTCTAATTTAGAATGAAGATAAGCACAATGTGGAGATGAAATAAATTTACATTTTAAGTGGTTCTACGTAGTAGCGTTTCATTGCGCACTAAATAATGCAGAGTGCAAACATTAACACAGCCGAAACGATATCCTTGACACGCGTAAACAAGTTACATTAAATTATTTTGAGGAAGTTGCTAATTTGGAAAGCGTCATTTCTAAGAAAAATGTTTTTTTTTTCTTTAACCATGATTATATGATAAACTTAAACATAGTAGAGAAATAATGTAAATAGTAACGTGGAATGAATCAAAACAATTAAAATAATAACACTATTTTCTTCTACTTTCTGCATTCACTCGCAATAGAAATCAATGATGTATAAACTTATAGATACGTTGTCCGCACTCTAAAATGGCAAGATTAAATGAAGCCAATTGGCCACATCGTGCTTAGTCACGCACCAACCTGTCGCGCGACGCTACGTTTGTTTTTAATTTATTATATCGTGATTCGTGTGTGTAAACCTGTGCAAAACATAAAGAAAACATGCCGTCGTGTGTTTTCAGACGATGTACAAATTATACCCCAAAAGTTAAAGACAAAAATGTGTCATTTCATGCGTAAGTTCACAAGACTACTTATTTTCATTTCATTTTATTCGACGACGCCGTCTAATGGCGGCCGGCGCATGCAGCTAGTAGTCAAGCAACAGGCATCCCGCCGTACCTACGGTGTCGTATTTTCTTTCTCTTTCTTCACGCTCATAAGTAGTTCTAGTATTTTCGCCGTTTTTAAGTGCCACGATGTTCGTTCATGACGTGTCTATATATAATACGTCATTGATAGAAACGCGGTCCTTAAGGAGTAATATAGGGCTGAATCTGAGTGGCAGGCAGAGCTACTGTAATATGTGATAAGAGAAGTATGTGGTTTGCAAGACAGTATTGTGACCAGGATTAAGAAAGGAGTGCTTCGTGTGGTTTAGTCACGTATAAAGAATGATCATTCATTCTTTATAGCATTCTTTAAGCAAATTTATGTCAAAGAAATGAACGGCAGAGTCAGAGAGGGACGTCCTAGGCGAAAGTTTATTGAACAAATTGGCAATAATATTGAAAATGGGCCAAGTTAAGCCTAAACCTCTGGGTAACAGTCATGAGTGCCTAAGAGTGTTTATGTAAAATAATGTTACGCGCCGAAGTCGACGTCACTAGCGCCATCTAGTCTCGAACTGAAGAACTAAACTTCTTGAAGGTGAAACTCGAACTCTCGGTCCTTGCGCGTGTTTACTTGAATATTCTGGATATTTCCATGCTAATTTATATAAATAGGCGCTGCAAGGTGCGATCGGGGAAGTATTGAATTCGGCGAGACAAGCGAAGCTTCGGAGCGGAATAAAGTGAATCAGTGTGATTAATTATTGGTGTTTTAAGTTTTAATTTGTGTAAAGAAAATTAAAGTGTTAATTTAGGTCTCTATCGGCAATTTTTATTGTCACGAACCTCAAGCTCGTAACAATTGGTGTCAGAAGTGGGATAAAATCATGCCGATTTTACCTAAGGAGGAAACGGAGGGTGTCCGTACCCGAAGTCAACGCCAGCAGGAGACGGACCAAAGAAGATTTGGTGGTGCAACGCCGCAGACGTCGGAGGGCCAGCCACCGGCTGCAGGCCCGTCAGTAGCCCCTACATCTGCAGCACCTGACTTAGGTGCTCTGATGGTGATGCTGCAGGAGCAGGCTTGCGGACAGGAGGAGCAGGCTCACCGACAGGAGGAGCAGGCTCGCCAACAGGAGGAACAGGCACGCCGATTGGAAGAGCAGCTGCGGGGCGGACAGGAGGAACAGGCCCGTCGGTTGGAAGAGCAGATGCTCCTCATGAAGGACCATCACGCTACGTTCGGGAAGGAGATAAAGGAGGTGAACGATAGGGTTGCTCAGCATGACAACCACCTGTCGGAAGCTCTTCGAGCTATATGGCCGGCCCATTGCCACTTCAACTTACTAATCCGTTGGGCTATGTCGGTCACTCTGGTTCTACTGCGGATATCCTCATTTCTATGTTTATCACGTAGAGAAACTCCGAGCATAGCCCTCTCCATAGTTCGCTGAGTGACTTTGAGCATCCTCATACGGCCAGCAGTGAAGGACCACGTCTCAGTTCCATGTGTCATCACTGGCAACACGCACTGGTAGTACAACTTAGTCTTCAGGTTTTGAGGTATACCTGACGAGAAGATGTATCGTAATTTCCCGAACGCTGCCCAGCCGAGTTGAATCCGTCGATTGACCTCTCGGTTGAAGTTGGACTTACCTAGTCGGACTATTTGTCCCGTGTAAACGTACTCGTCAACAACTTCTAGCTTAGTGCTCCCAACAACTACCGGTAAAGGTGTGACATGGACATTAAACATGATTTTTGTTTTGTCCATGTTCATCTTAAGACCTATCCGTTGGGAGGTACTATTGAGGTCATTGGTCAAATCGAAGGTGAGTGATGTACTCGCCATTGATATTAATACCCTATCCTTTCCAGTTCAGTAGCTTGAAAACGTCTTCCAATGCAGCGGTGAAGAGTTTCGGGAAAACAACGTAACCCTGTCTTACACCTCTCTGCAGTTGGATAGGTTTCGCACTCTGGTTCTGTACTCGGATAGACATCGTAGCCCTATTGTACAAACACTTCAGCACTTCGATATGCCGACAGTCAACTTTGCACCGCTGAAGAGACTGTAGCACCGCCCAAATTTCGACGGAATCAAAGGCTTTCTCATAGTCCACATACGCTAGGCAAAGTGGCAGATTGTACTCTTCGGACTTCTGTACAATTTGCCGAAGGGTATGTATGTGGTCTATGGTACTAAAGCCTTTTCGGAAACCGGCTTGTTCGGGGGACTGGAAGTCGTCGATTCTGCATGCGAGACGATTCGTAATAACTCTCGAAAGCAGTTTTCATGCATTAGTGGCATGCAAATACCACCTCAACTTAACATAAAGCAGTTATATTTTCTTATGTTTACGCGAACACATATAAATAAAAATAGGTTTTACGAATTATATTACGTATATTAACTTATATTCCTGATTCATGGAGGGGGGAGGACTCACGTGCTTATCACTATGGTTCATAAAAGATAGCTTGATCTCTGCGACGAGTGTCGGTAAAAATCACGCCTATGAAGTCCTGAATTTCTTAGTAGTACAGACAGTACCTGTCAATGTCATACTTTATGGGCATGCACTAATTAGGTCGGCATGCCCATGTTTACATAAAACTAAGTACTTAATCTTAATCAAATTTAGGCAATCAGAGGTGACGCAGTTTTTCCTTCCATAGAACTAAGATCCCACGAAGCGCTGGTTGTTGTAGATGCTGTTGTAGATGTTACATTGATGTTGTGAGAAATTTGAAGAGAATTGAAGTGTGTGTGTTTGTGTGTGATTGTTCAGTTTATACATGGGATGGGTTTTAAGGGTTATATTATACTAAAATGTTAATAAAAGTTTCTTAAGTTTACGTATTTCCAGTAGCCATGTTTCAAATTTTCTGCAGCAAGTTGCAGCTTCAACAATGCTGATTTATATTTAGCTTTGATTTATTTAGCTTTTTCCGTACTCATTTTATTTCTCATAGGAGGGGGCAAGTCGTTCCATATTCTTGCTGCAACAAATTTATAACATCCTCTGTACCGCGTTGTATTATGTTTTGGCTTACTTAACAGGTTTAATGAGTTCGTACAAAGGCTTCAATGTGAAATATCTTTGATCCATAGGAGTTTTGCAAATAGATACCCAGGCTTTTTGCTCTATATTATCCTATGCACTGTACAAACGTACTAAAGCTCCCTTCTAGCACTCATGTTAAGTAAGCTTTTTTATTTAAGTACGGGTGAATGGACTCTTCTTTGGGCATATTATAGAAAAAACGAACACAGGCATTTTGCACTCTTTGAATTGCTCTCTCATTGGTGAAATATAGACTTGGACTAAAGGTAGAAATGCAGTAATTGAATTTAGATAATACCAGAGTATCACATTAAAGTACCTATCCGTAAATCCTCATTAAGATAGGGTCTAATTTTGCAGAGCATTTTCGGCTTAAAAATGCGGTCCTGATTTTATTATTTACGTGATCAATAAATTTTTGATCCCATCTAAAATCAAGCCGAGATTACGTGCAGAGGTTACTTGTTCCAGAATTGTTGCCGCTAGGTAGCATTTTCCAGCGGTACCCGCGGTTTAAGAGTATATAGTGTGTGCAATTGCTCCAGTATGAATTATTGCCGCGCCATCGCAAGGACACCTAACTTCCTTGCAACTGCTTTAACTCTGGACTCAATGAACCGCCCAAAGTTCAGGTACTAAGAAACCTCAGCACCCAGCAACTGAAGGCATTGCCCCATTCGGAGACTGCTTACAGTAGGTACGCTCAACCACAGCAGCTCTTTCAGACTGGATTTGAATCCGACTGGTCCGAGAACTCAGCCTCCTACAACGGTAATCTCTTCATAACTCTAATATCTTCTACGCACCATTTCACCAGATTTCAGGCATACTCGTAAGCAGATGAAAATTTGTTGCTTCGGTTGAAGTTTATTAAAAGCTAAAAAAAAACACAAATTTTGCAATTATTGAAATAATTTCATAGGATTAAATTCTATTTACACTACAAGAATAAATTAAAAGAAGTATATTATCATTATATTTTATTCATAGCACATTATTGCGGTAAATGAGCCTTTTTATCTTAACTACTCAAGGCTGTAACTTAATTATCTTCAGTGTGTGTTTTTTCTTTATACTGCTGGAAATTATTTAGGAACCATCTTTGCCACAAAAAATCTGTAGGGACAATTAAAAGCAGAGTTGTTAGAAATATTACTTTAAAAAAAATCATGTGTGATGACACATGTTTCTACAATGAAAAACGAGATTTCCAATTACAGATTTTACAAGAAATTATATTAATAAATGAAATTGTTATTTGTATTATGTCTGAACTTGTCAAAGTTAGCAAGCAAAAGTCTAGTTAAAGCTGTTTTTAAAGTGGATAAGGCATGCAGCTGGTATAGCACTGGCATAATTTTAATTACATTTAACATTTATTTAATTTGTATTTTTTTGATCTGTCAAACATTAAAGAAATTCTTTTGAAATAAATAAATTGTTTTTATTGAGTGTACATAGTAGTAGTAATGATAAGTAATTATGCTATGAATATGGTCGAAGTAACATATGTAATTAAAACAATTAAAAAAAATGTGTTTCATTTTTGATACGCTAGTGTTGCAGAAAATTCCAGAATTTTTTTATGGCTTGTAGACGTTTACGGTAATGATGATGATGAAAAAGATTTGGATAAATAATTAAATTAGAAACTATTACACTTTCATTATATTATACACTTATTGTAATTTATATGGCACAGGCATGTTACAGGTACATGTTGGTTGTAGCATGAATAGATCGGCTCGACCGGGGAAGGACCACGCTCTGACAGAACACCAGCGTAAAATAGCAGCTTATTGTTGCTGTGTATGGTAAGCCTAGAGAACGGGGACCATTTTTACTGGAAATAAGGCATGCCATCTCTGACCTCAGAGGTGAAAACGCACTTGTATTTTTATTCTTAACCGAGAATATAATTATGCAGATGTCTATGGGCCACAGTAAGCACTTACTATCAGATAGAATATGTGTTCGTTTGTCACCCTTATTCCATATCTTTACTAAATACCGTTGCTTCATTATTTTAAGCAAAGTTCTTCTTGGTGACGTAACTTCTGTAGTTAAAGTAATATAACTTTGTATAGTTAAAATAATATGACAGTGTTATGTGTGTACTTTAATATGGATGTCGGCGTTTTCAAAGCCAGAATGAATAAGTTTTTGTGAAGATAAGTCTGTGCGCTGTACCAGATTCGGCTACATCACCACTTACTATTCATCTACCAGTTGTATTGGTAATCAAGCTCTGGCATGATATGGCAATTACAGGGTTATTTTGCAATAACCGATCGGCTGACATTTTTTTCTTACGTCTACAGATGAAAAATATGTAGAAGTATTGAGTTTGAAATCCTGTTCTTGAGTCGTACTACTGCAGGAAGTCAAGAACAAAAGATATTTCAGTTTGAACGAAATTTACATGAGACTACGCTTTATATTATAAAAACTTTGCCTGCCTTAATGAGGGCTAATATTATTTCACGCACCGGATGTCGCTATTTGACAGTGAGATGAAGTTTTATGTGACACGATGTCATTTAATTTGGAAGTTAGTTTTAAATAAAATTTTATCTGTAGTCGCCCTGAAGGGGCATTTTGGATGGGAGAGCCGGGAATGTACGGTCATTGACCAGTGGCGGAGCTTTTTTGGCAGCTTTGTTGCCGAGATTGGGGCGAGGCGTGCGAGGGCAGCCTCTGAAGTTGGCCGTATGGCCAGTCTGTCCACAAATGACGCAAGCGGGTGGGTACTCGGTATCACGTGGCCGAGAACACTCTTTCGAGCTGTGCGGGTCTAGGCACTTGACGCACCTAGGAGGGGCTGAGCAGTTGGCCGCCGCATGCCCGTAGAGTTGGCAGCGGTGGCACTGAGCTGGAAAACCGCGCTTATTGGAGGCTTCGACTTTGACTTTCGACAGGCCGCACACAGTGTGTACCTGTCGGAATATGTCTTTAGCCTCCAGCACGTTGGACAAAATGAGGAGAGTAAGCGGGTACCTCTTGTCCCTACTGCTGTGCATCTTGTGCACAGCCTCAACTGGGAATCCCTGGGACTTAAGGTCCTCCAGGACTTCCTCGTTGGCGAGTTCAAAAGGAACTCCGCGGAGGACAGCCCTGACTTTACGTTCTTCAGAGAGTAGGTGTGATAGGGTACACCTTCGGATGTGAAGAGTTTGGTGATGTTCCTAAAGTCTTCTATAGACTGCGGAACGATTTCAATTGACTCACCAAGGTTGCTGGCTTGGTCATATTTAAAGCCTGCGTCGTAACAGGCTTTAGAAAGTCTAGTAAATTGTGCCTTGTACCTGAGGAAGACAGGGGGCGGGACCTGTTTCTTTGTAGCAGCGACGGGGGCTGCGGGGGTGCGGGCGGCGACAGGTGCTGCCAGGACGGGAGGTGCGCGAGAGGTCGCAGCGCGTTTGGAGCCGCGCTTGGATTTTACTTCCGTGAAGGGGATCGTGTCAATAACTGATTGATCGGAGTCTGGTGAGTCCGAGGAGCAGCTCTGGACGAGGTGATTGACGTTTGAGCGGACCGCTTTCGGTTGGATGAAAAAATTTCGGACACGGTGTCCGAGTGCTCCACGATTTCGAAGTCTCGGGCCGCTAAGGAGGCCGCGGCGGAAGGCGGGGGAAGACATGCCTTAGGGACGAGAGGGGTGAATGCTTTTATTAGAAGGCACAGGCTTGTTCGGGAGGCTGGAAGTCGTCGAATATGCATGCGAGACGATTCGTAATGACTCTCGAGTACAGCACGTAGACGCGGCTCAGAAGGGATATCGGTTTGTAGTTCTTCAGAAGGGCGATGTCATCTTTCTTGAAGAACAAGATCACCGCACTTCTGCTCTACGCCTCGGGAGTAGTGCCTCCATGGAGGACGGAATTAAAGAGCTTTTGAAGGACTTCAAGTACCGGTTTTCCACCCGCTTTCAGAAGCTCCGCTGTAATTCCATCCTCGCCTGGGGGACTTGCCGTTTTTAAGGTGCTGGAGAGCCATTCTAATCTCGCTCAGACTGACGTCCGGGATATCATCGGAATAGTGTCGGATAAGACTTGCTATTGGATCATTACGCCCAATTACGTGTGGCTCCGACGATGATATGTACAGCTGCTCTCACTCATAATCTCAGGTGTCCCGGAAACGATGCTGCCACACTCAGTCTTCAGTTTTGACAGTTGGCTCTTACTGATAGACAGATCTCTGGCAAACACTTTGGAGCCCTGGTTCCGCTCGATCGCTTCTTCAATACGTGCAGTATTGAAGTTGCGTAAGTCTCGCCGCATGCATTTGGAGATCTGTCTGTTCAGTTGCCTGTATGCTGTCAAATCTGTTATCTCATCTCCCGTCTAACAGCCATGAGATTAAGAGTGTGATCGGAGAGTTTTTGTGTTCTTTTGCGGCGGGTCTTGCAAAACTTAGCTCCGAACGCATGGACAGTTTCTACGAGCTTGTGATTCATATCGTCCACTGCATTGCAATCTTCTAGGCGCTGAAAGCGGTTACGTAACTCGAGCTGAAAGGTTTTAGGATTCTGAATTAGAGCACGAGTGGGATGGAGCTTTGACTTCATTAGACGAGACCTCTCCAACTTAACGTTTAGGTTCAGTGTGCCTCTAACCATTCCGTGATCGCTGTCGGTTTTCACCCCTGCGATCACTGAGACATCACTGAACAGTTGGCGTCTGGTCAATGAAGTCAATCTCATTTTTGTCGAACCGTCGGGGCTCGACCAAGTCTACTTCCTGTTGGGCCGCTTCTGGAAGAGGGAGTTCATCATGGCCCCTACGGTTCCGTTGCCCTACTCCAAATCTCCCTAACTTCAGCTCACCACTTTCTCTTGTGTCTAGTTTTGCGTTGAAGTCTCCCATCAACACCGTGTAGTGGGTTTTGGAGGAATGCATGGCTCTAGAAATATCCTCCACCTCCTCATCGGGATATGCCGAGGTTGGTGCGTAGATTTGTATGACCTACAGCGAATACCGTTTGGTGATTCTGAGTATCAGGTACGCGACCCTCGTCGACACACTCCCAATCTTTACAACGTTGTTAACGAGAGACTTGTGGACGATAAATCCGACACCTCCTTGGGACAGATGGTCGCCCTCCTGGTGATAGAACAAGTTGCCGGACTCGAGGATTACCGTGTCCTCCCCCTCTCTTCGGATCTCAGATAATCTAATAATATGCTAGCGCAACTTGTCTACCTCTTCTTCCAGCTCCTGTATCTTCTTGTCAGTCCACAGGGTGCGTGCGTTATACATTGCCAGGTCGAGTCGTCGTAGGTGGCAACCGAACCTCCACCGGAGATTCTTAGCACGCCCTGCCCCTCCGTTACCATGATCGCCACCGAAGCCAGGAATAGCGGGGCCGCCCGGGACTGGGGGCCGTTTGTTTGCGTCGTTGCGCATAGGGGGATATTTGCCACAGTCGCCACGCTTGGCGAGCGGGTTGGCAACCGCAGTTTTTTATTATGTTATTCTTGTTATCAGGAAGATACTGCTGCCCATCTCCTGCCTGTCTCCCTTTTTTTTTTATAGAAGAGGGGGCAGACGAGCATGCGGCTCACCTGATGTTAAGTGACTACCGCCGCCCATGATCAACCGCAACACCAGGAGAATTGCGGGTGCGTTGCCGGCCCTTTAGAAAGGAGTAAGCTCTTTTCTTGAAGGTCCCCAGGTCGTATCGGTCCGGAAAAATCGCCGATGATAAACTATTCCACAGAGAGGTTGTACGTGGAAGAAAACTCCTTGTGAAACGTACAGTGGTGGACCGCCAAGCATCCAGATGTAGTGGATGGTATCGGGACGTTTGCCGTGTCGTGCGTTCACGAAATTTGGCGGCTGGGATTAATCCGAACAATTCCTCAGAGCACTCCCCGTGATAGATGCGATAAAATACGCAAAGAGATGCAACATCTCTTCGCAACGCCAGTGAATCGAGCCGATCGGAAAGCACTCGGTCGTTGACGATTCGAGCCGCTCTGCGCTGGATGCGGTCAAGTGGAAGGAGCTGGTACTGGGGAGCCCCAGCCCAGAGATGGGAACAGTATTCCATGTGCGGCCGAACCTGCACCTTGTAAAGTTGCAGGCGGTGTGCCGGCATGAAATACTGTCCCGCTCTGCTGAGCACGCCAAGCTTTTTAGAGGCCAATTTGGCCTTCCCTTCCAAGTGACCACGAAACTGCACGTCACTCGATATGTCGACGCCGAGGATTCCGATACTGGCTGAGGCAACAAGGGGAGTGCCTTGAAACTGAGGGGATACGACAAAGGGGTTCTTTTTAGCGGTTAACGCGCAAACTTGTGTCTTCTGGGGGTTAAACTGGACTAGATTTAGTCGTCCCCAATCCGAGACTCTGTTCAGCAAAGACTCGACTTCAGACACAAGTTTGTCCCGGCACTCGGAGACGTTTTCCCGAGAAATATTGGCTCGGCCGGTGTAAAGAGCATCACCAGTGCTGTCATCTGCATAGCAATGAATGTTACGGGTATGTAACATATCATTGATATGCAGAAGAAACAGCGTTGGCGATAGCACGCAGCCCTGTGGAACACCAGCATTAATAGGCTTGCAATCGGAGCTTGCACCGTCTACAACGACCTTGATGCTCCGATCTGCAAGAAAGCTGGTGATCCAATTGCACAATTTCTCGGGAAGCCCATAGGAAGGGAGCTTCGAAAGAAGCGCTTTGTGCCAAACCCGATCGAAGGCCTTCGCAATGTCCAAACTAACGGCCAATGCCTCCCCCTTGAACTCTACTGCCTCCGCCCATCTGTGAGTGAGGTAGACCAGAAGATCACCAGCTGACCGACCACGGCGAAAACCGTATTGGCGGTCACTAATCAGCTGGTGATCCTCAAGGTACCTCATGAGCTGGCAGTTTACAATGGACTCCATTGTTTTGGAGAACAAGGAGGTGATGGCGATTGGCCGGTAGTTGGACGGGTCTGAGCGGTCGCATTTTTTAGGGATCGGGTGGACGAAAGCCGTCTTTCACGATTTTGGGACTACGCCTAGGGAGTAGGAGTACCGGAAAAGACGCGTTAAAACCGGTGCCAACTCTGGAGCACACGTCCTCAGCACAATTGGGGGGATTCCGTCAGGCCCACTCGACTTGTGGATGTCCAGGGAGAGGAGTGCTTTGCGAACCGAGCGCTGTGTGAACTGCACTTCCGGCATGGAGCACTCACACCGCGGGATGGTCGGCGGCGTACTCCCCCCGTCATCGAGAGTCGAGTTAGACGCAAAGAAGGAGCCTAGAAGATCGGCTTTCTCCTTTGCAGTATGGGCCAGTGAGTCGTCCTCCCTGTGCAGAGATGGAAGAGATGGCTGACAGAAATTCCCCTGGACAGCCTTGGCGAGAGACCAGAATGCACGGGTTCCAGAAGGAAGGCGAACTAGTTTCTCGCCAATTCTGCCTATGTGCTCTGACTTTGCCTTGGCAATGACTCTTTTTGCCTCAACTCTCTGCCTTTTAAAATTTTAGTATATATTTATTTGTAAATAGGGTGAAATTCGGCATTTTTTAAATAATTTGCATGCGAAATTTGGAAACGATTGTAACGTCAAAACACATCTCGTGTTGACATTTATACGTGTGAATTGACGTATTTGTGACATTTTATTGGCTACGCGGGCTCCGCCCCCTCCTCCTTTCTATTATGTATGTGTTATAGTATTCTATAGGACGTAGCATGTATAACAACTGTTGTACTGTATTTTTTCAATTCTATCGAAAATAATATTATTTAGTTAGCTTTATATTTTAAAAAATAATGAAACTATTCGGCACAATTTTGCATAATCTTTGATGTGTTATGCGGAGACCATTAATCTTGGCTGGCTAACTAATGTGTCCGTGCTAGCGGGTATCTCATGAGCTTTACGCTCCGATTGCTTGCTACGGTTAAAGCTCGGGGGATTTTCATCAATTTAACGATTGATCTACATCGTCTAGATCTATCGAATATAATCGCATATATTTTTGTTAGTTTAAACTGTAATATATTTATTTGAATTTCATTGCGCTTTAATTAATTAATCCAATGTATCTGTATCTAATTGAAAAAAAAAAAATCTAATATTCGAGCGAAATTTGAGCCAAGTATTTCTACTTTGATTAGCTCTATGGTGACTCAGTGGATAAATGCTAACCGTAAATTTCACAGTAAGCGAACAACTCGAGTTTGGTACCCGCCGTTTATTATGGTATATAAGCCGTTAAAAGTATAAAGGGAAAATTGGGCTCAAACTGGAATCATAATTCGTATCGTGTTGTTACTTAAGCAAAAGTACCCAATGAGCGAGTCGTTAAGAAAGTAAATAGCAGGCAAAAGTTTTGTGAATTGAATCGCAAATGAAAATAAAAGTTTTATTTATTTGTGTTTTCAAAAACTGCCAAAACGTTATATCATTATATTAATATATTCAAACTTAAATATTAAATTTGGATACACTTTAAAAAAATATCCCTTATTTAATCCATTTTTACCTGTAAACTGCCTTTCGTCGGAACATTTTGACACTGTAGGATATCCGGCAGTGAAAGTACAAGGGCGACGATATCATGTAAATTTGGTTGTAAATGTAAAGGCAATTTTAATTTCCTTGAAATAATAAATGCGTGTCAAATATTTTGAAAATTTCTAAATGCAATTAAATTGCAATTTTAATAGTTTGCCTAAACCTTTTATTTTTATTAATAATTAAAACTTGATCGAAACGTTTTATATATTTGTATAACATCTGCAGATATCTCAAAACAATATTTATTTATTAACTGTATATAAAAATATACATAAAGATAATCATCTGCATAAGATGGACTATAAGAAAAAACTTCTGACTGACCTGACATACAGACAGATATGCAGATAATCAAGTTATTGCATAGCTTCCCGTCTTCTGAATTTAGGTCAGAACACTAATTACATCTGTGCCGTTAAAATGTAACATATTTGGGTTTTAAAAATATACTAAAACCTTCTTTAATTTGCTCATAAAATAGCAAGTTAACGTAAAAGCCATTTATCTTGAATGACTGTTTAACGTGTCATAAATGTCTTTGGAGTAAAACGGTTCAATCGTTAACAAAATGCAAGCTTTTTAAACGATCACCCATTTATTACTGAATCTTTACATACATTTTAAACTTTTAAAAAGTTCTTTATAACATAATGTATTTAGCAAACATTCATGAATAAAAAGATGATTATAGCTATATACATGAAAATGTCTACTTATCTAATGAAATAAGTACTATACACGGTAATATAGTGGCGTACTCTTTAAAAATCTGACTCTATCATCATCATTATCATCATTACATCATTTGACTAGTCCGCTGTCCATGTTGGGGGGAAGCCTAAGTTCAAAAGGCCTTCCTCCCCCAAGGAATGTCACAAAGCACGACAGGACTGTGCTTTTGTGGCATTCCTTCCTTCATTGACATCAGACTGTGTAGTTAATTAAAATTTTAAATCTTTCAATGTAAAAGTTAATTACTACACAGGTACTAACTATAGAGGTGGTTGGTTTGTTTGATCTTGTATCCATAAATAATCGTACATCAGCATGGATACGTTTCACTAAACAAGGACTTTGGGGTGTCTAATAAGAGATAATTTAAATAAAACCTGAAGTTAACAGTTATAACTTAATTTAGAACGAATTTTTAAAGTAGTGAAGAAAAAATCTCTTCTTCCGGTTATTAAAAATATGAATAAATCCGTTGCGTTAAATTAGTTCCGAGCGTAATGAACGCAACTCCACTGATTAGCTTCAAGCTATTTTGTAGATAAATATATGCATAGGTAATGGCTTGAAATCTAATAAACCCAATGTTTTACTTCTTTTAAAAGGAAAAGGGTGATTTAAATTTACACATATCCTCGATTAAGAAATTAAAAATGCATGTGGGATGATACCACTGAGTACTAATATGGAATGCTTGATTTCCAATGAAAAGAGTATATGGTTCTCCACGTTCACCATACGCAACAGAGCAGTATTAAGTTGCTATTATACGCTGGTATTCTGTAGAAGCAAGGTTCTTCCATGGTCAAGTCGACCTATTTGTGATACCACTATAATAAGAAATACTTATTTTATCATTCAATATTAAACAGTTTAAGAATAAATTGAAATTAATTTGAAATGAAATTGAAATTGAATCATCGATTACTGCTATTGGAATTATTGTCTATTTTAACAAAGTAATTTGTTTCATTTTCTATCTAAATTTATGCTAGCACTACATTATAAATGTTAACCCAGAAGTATATGAGTAAAATCCATAAAAGTATCATTGTTTGAAACTATTAAAAAGTTAATCCTGGGTTACTCCGATCCGATTTGTATAACGTATAATACTAGTACTAGTAATTATTATATTACGCCACTGATGTTGACCGATATCTTTTAAAAGAGACACTTGCATGGTCACTATGGATGGATGAAACAAAATAGTATCAACCAAGATAAAAAATTATATTTAGTAATCTCACAAAAATAAATGAAGAAGGAACTTTATTAAACACAATATTATTTAATGTGAGAGGTATTTGACGCTAAAGACCTGGCGTAGATTTGAATCAAGATGATATTTTTCGTAATAAAATGTCATCCTAGCATTAAAAGATTTCGGAGTAAATTGAAATGGAACATTTTACTTTATTCATTTTCCTTTAAAAACAATGATAAGGTCTAGACGGAGTGCAGTTTGGAAAATGATTGATGGCAAAGAGGGATAAAATTAGTAGAATATATGAGTAATCGTGCTTCAGTAAGCACGTATTGAAATCTCCCATCACGATCACACGACTATACAAGGTTTAAGTGTAAGCACCGTTGTCACTAAAACCGTAGGTAGTAGGTAGGCTTTAATATAAAAATATTTATCCGAATTTAAAAAAAAACGCTATTTTATTTCATAAAATTTAAAAACTTTCTGTCCGACACCGTCCGTGAATTCATGGATACCTTATGCGCCCGAGTAACGTAATCACTGTAAAGATCACCGCCCGCCCTAGCTACCTACACAACATTCCAATAAAAACACAATAGGTACACATAACCTGTGATGTAACTTTTCCTTCATACTTTCATCCTGGCTTAGGACAGGCAAAAATTCCTAACCTTTAATTTTAAGGATAAATTGAGATTTTACTAAAAAAATGTTGTTATTTTCCATTTAATTTACGTTCTATAAGTGAAACCAAACCTCTGGTTTCAAGGATAACGGTGTTTACACTAACACCCTGTATATAGGACAGAAGTCAGTAAGTAGGTTTTCAAATACAACAAAACAATTCATTTGCATATTAGGGTTGTATATCACACCGAGAAGGATTTTAGTATGATAAAGTGTAACTTCAAGAAAAAGGTACTCAGCAGATTCAGAATAAGTTAACAGGGAAGCAGAGATATGTTTGCATGGGACGTTTCGGAACGCAAGTAAATAACTTTACCAACAGTTCTAGACCCAATCCTTTACCAGTCCTATCATTACGTATCAAAAAGTAACTAGGAAGTGAAAACTGAAAAGAAGGGAGAGTAGGCTTGAAAATTGTTTCAGATATAAGAAATGCGTCAATTAGATTACTGCTAATGGATACTAGAAGGTCAGGATAGTGGGCAGGAACCTTTGTGCGTTGATATGGGCAACGTTAAAATTATTGGGGTAGGGAGAAAAAGTAGCAGAAACATAATGATGCAGTCCAAGATGTTCAGATGACTCGGCATCCGCGCTTAAGAACTGGTAGAGGATGAATTACACGAGAAAAAACAAGCATCAAAATCAGATGGACTTTCCATAATTATGACAATAAAAATAAAATAAAAAAACTATAAAATTATAATAAAAATAACTTAATAATATAATATATAAAGCAATTTCCTGAAATAAAAATAAATATATTTCAAAGTGAAAACATACCTAATTTATAATTAAAAAATAAAACGTAAATAAATAAAAATAAAAACAACAGGTGAACCGTATATTCGTTTGCCCCCTATTACATAAAAAAAATTCAGCTCAACTCACTAGCGTAATGAAATTATTTTTAACTAAGTATATGTAAACATATTATATTAAAACTAGAAGAATAAAAACAAAAATACTAATTGCAATACAAAATTAAGAAGGTAAAAACCTAAGACGAAATAAAAACTCAAGACAGAGCGCTGTCAACAAAGAAGTGAGGTCGGTTTGGTAAACATGTGTGCACTAAGCGAGTGTTGCCGTGCAGTAAAAATTTATTACCCTAATATATTATTGTCTAAGTACTATCAGAATGAATGGATAAGTAAAAAAGATAAGTTGGCAATTTTTTCAATTGTATACCTTACTTTAAGAAGTAGTATGTAAGTATAATTGATAGAATCAGGCGTTACTTTGTGGAAATCCATTACAATAAATAATGTATTACTTTGCAACCTTCCGCTAACTAATTAGTTAGCGGTTGCAAGGTTGCAAAGTAATAAATTATTTATTATGTATGTATGTTTACTTCGACTAAGAAGGGGAAAAATAAAACAATAGTAATCTGAAAGAAAGATTGTTTTTATTTTAATAACCTTTTTGTTGAGTTAATTTTCTGAAATATTGCCGTTTACTGTCCACCGTTTTGGAAATTGTTTCCAATTTAGAAATATGGTGGAAACTAATTGATAAATATTTTTCAATTATGCATCTTATTAAGCTTATTTTATCATTGAGTTATACAACACTAGAGGAGCAAACCGCATTACCGCGCGTTGAAAAAAGTGTAACCACTATCCAAACGCGACGACGTAGCTTTGAAACTAATAAAAATTTTAAGTAAACATATATCTATCTCACTTACACAAGTTGCGAAAACAATATCGTCCCTAAGATTAGATAAAGATAGACACACAAATATGCAATGGCGGGTTGGTGTGGCTTACTATATGAAATTTTACCTAAAATACGCAATAAAAATGAGTTTTTTTTAAGCTGCAGTTAATTGTTCTTATATTAAAAAAAGTATATTTTATTTTAAAGTGCTTCTTACGTCCCCTCAGAAAAAAAGGATACAAAGCTTATCAGATGAATAGAAATAAACATAATAATGAAATAAAACTTATTTTTATGGTACTAATAAATCAAACAATATAAAATAGGTAATAAAATATATTTAATAGATTCATGAATAAACTAAAATAAGAATAATTAATTATTTTGTATGAAAGTTAAAACGTAGTTTTTATTCTAATTTTCAAAATATTTAAAATCAGAGGTTGGTGACCAACCAACCAGAGGTAACAAATTAACTTACTCCATTAATTATATAGTCTCCCATTAATGTAGGATAATCGCAAATGCAGAAAAGTGGCAACATTGAACCTAAACGGCAATATTCGATAATTTTATTTAAGTATTTGAGGTTTTTTTACGTTTATATGAAAACAAGAACTAAAAATTATGTGTTGAAAGTGATTCCGCTTGATTTCTTACGTTTTTGTGACCTTGAATAGCATTCTTTCACTACGCATTTACCCATTTTTGTCGCGGCTCAACTCTGTCAGCGTCACATTGAACAATGAACTCACGTTAGCTAGGCATATGGCTGTGGGCATATGTGCAGTGGCAACGCTTTGGCGCGGTTATTACTGATCTAGTGTTATATAAATCAATGTATTTTATGCTCTTGACCAGCATAATTGTGCTCAGTCTCCAATTCAGAGAAAACGTTGTCAGTACCAATAAATCGTTTTAAAATATTAATAACAACTGATTTGTGTTGGTTTTCAGTAACTATCACTATGCTTTCATTAAATAATTTACGTACAACAGTTTCACAAATTACGCAAATTTCAAAAAGGTCTTTTGACGGAAAGATTAAGCCACCTTTATCTTTTAAAGATATCAGTTTCGACTGTAAGCGAGCTAGACACGTTTGACACTTTATGACCCTTGACAAGTAATGCGCTGTACTTCCTGATATATATCCGATAATGTCTTTATTTCGGATGGGGAACCTTAAAAATATAGATTTTTGAAGTGATGATAAAACATGGAAAAAAACAAAAAAAATAATGCGTATTTACACTTACAATAATTTTATAAATATTATAAGTAAAATAGAAATACATTAAATAGAATTACATTATGTTTCGCGTCACATTAATAAATTATCAAATAAATGGGGACTACTGTAACGCTCACTAGTGGCAACACTTGTCAACGTTTTATGTTCCAACCTGTCAGAATAAATAATAAAAATGATTAATTAAAAATTTGGATTTTTATGTATACTTACGTATGAAATGTGATTCCATCCAGTTTTTTTATTTCTGGAAGATTGGTTTTTACACCCTTTCACAACACAATTCGGCATTTTTTTTCTTTAAGAACTGTGAATTATTATAACGTGACACTCCGTGCGCTGGAATAGCTCGAATGAGAAGCTAAGGCGTAGTTTCGTTATATTTGTGTGCGTGAAACTGTGTATGTACAAGGCGAGGCGTAGTTTTACCTGCCTCAGTGCGTTGTTTGACGGGGCTCTGTCTTGAGTTTTTATTTCGTCTGAGGTAAAAACGGAACGTTATTATAAAAAGCGTATTAGTAAACATTACAAATAATCTATAAAAAAGGAGGTAAGTAGTAAAATCTTAATAAGTTAGTTTTATTCGCGTTCATTGCAATAACCTCTTAAGACCTGAACTTGAACCAAATGTGATTTTAATGTTTTTTATGGTTTATTATAGTTGTAGGGGTATAATAAAATAAGACACACGTCTGTTATCAGAAAAAAATTTTTACACAATTAAAAAACCATGGTGCACATATGTGTACCTTAGGTTTCAACGTGAGCCTAAGTTTTTATTTGTGTGGTAACGCACAAAACAATTATTTTTGAGCAGACAGGTACATATTGCATTTTACACACATGGTGCAGCAGCGTGAGGAACACGTCGGATGATGGCTTTTTGAGGCGGACTTGCTGTCCACAAATCGCGGCAGATGATCCACATTGTCCAGCCTTATTTCAACGTTGTGGTTAGGGTACAATCAGCTGATATTTTTTGTAGGTGGTTCACCGGTACACTGTAGTCTTTCGCTGGTAGCAGTCGAGCTGGGTCTTGTCGAAGGGTTGTCGTTGGTACAAGATCTGGAGCCAGGAAGCAAGAAGTTGGTTTCAAAATTTCCGCCGCTACACTTCATAATCGCTTTGGCTCAATTTAGTCTGAAATGAAGTAAGCCCAACTTGTCTTTGCGTTGGACATTTTCTTGGGTGCAACTGCGAGTGTACATTAACAAGCAATTGACCACAACTAAATCCAGAAAATGGAAAAAAGTTCTTACTGTCCACTTTCTTGTTCGCATTGCACTTCAGTAGTAAGCAATTAGTCTGTCGCACACATCTATTCCACCCATGCAGGTGTTGTAATATCTGACTGCTTCTGGCCGGGCTACGTCTATCTTCCTCTTTCAATTTTTGCACCACCATTCTGAGGTATCTGCAAGAGCGCTCCCTAAACATGTAGACAACATTGTTACGGCCTTTGTATCCATCCATTTTACGACACACACATTTTCATCGTCTCTTACTTTTTCATCCCACTGTCTTTTTTCTAACGCTTTGTCGTTCTTCAGTTTCTTCGCTACTAGTCAAATCCTATTAGACAATACAGATACAGTTAGAAAAATTGGGCTATCTTTTTAGCAAAAGTTCTGCCAACTTCAGACTTTTGACGTATGTTTAGAGCATGGCAAAAAAATTATGTCTGTGCTCACCTTTGAAATGAGTACGTCATCTGCAATATCTGGCCCATGACGAGACATTTCGTTCTTCTGCCACAACAGTTGCGAAGTACTTTGACTTACCTCTTCAGTATTTTCATCGTAGCACTAATTTCCGTTTCTTGAGATTCTTGATGTGCTTTTAATACATCTGGTGGCAAATAATCATCATCATCGTCGCCAGAAAAATAAAGATCGATATCATTCAGAAAATCCTCAATTGCCCGGTCATCCATGTTCAAGCTGAAACAGGGTCGTATATCATACAAAAGTAATGTTTAGTCCTGAGGTACATATATATGCACCAATAAAACAACACTACATTTATACGAAAAAAAATAAAATAAACATAAAACTTACCTTTTTCACGTTAGTCCAATAATTCAGCAACACAAATCAACAAAAATATCGATCTAAAGTGAAGATTTTCTTTTTTTATCGAAATTCAAAGATTGCTCGTCGACGTCTTTTGAAAGAAATTCCCACAAACAAATTCAAATGAAAAAATAACTCGACAAACTTTCTCCGCGGAGCAATCTATGAACATATATCGATACTCTATAACCGGAAGTAACTCATTCAAGTACTAGCAGTTGTCAAAAGATGTAAATACTGGTCTTGGTTTAAATAAATTAAAGGTGCACATATGTGTACCTATGGTCTTAAGAGGATAAAACAATCTCTCGTCAGAGAGTGTATGTTCCTTGATAACATTGTTTGTGACGTGTGCGTTCCGTCTTGATTAGTTCCCTTAACTCTTATAAAATAATAACTAGTTTACAGTCAACTTTGTATGTACAATTCAATATTTTATAGAAAACAATACTAGTATATTCAATTATTTATGCGTCGGCGTGATTTCTTTGGGACGTTAACAGTTATCCATGTTCTAATAGCGGACTGTGATACTTTTTCGTTACTAATGGAGCTAGAAGAATATTTTACGATGAGTAGTTCCAATTCAGCCAATGTTTCAATTTTTTGTCGGGTTTTATCGGGGAGGATTATACAATTTTTCATTCATAAGACCAGCAGTGCTTAATTTCAAAGTGCTTACGTGCTGTAGTAAATATGTGATGCCTGGATGGCTCTGCTCAGTATAAAAAAACCGAACTAAAACTGGTCGTGTCTTACTTTGAGATGATCCAAGCCGATGGCAAAATTTAACACAATTCTTTTCTATATCTGTCAGCTTTAGTTGTTTAGATATTACAGAGGTTTTCATTTTGCTCTTCGGCAATTCCATGAAATAATAGAACTTTATTTCACATCACCGTTTCACGTCTATCATGTCCAAGGCATAGTAAATTTGTGTTTTAATTGTGGAAAGACTTTGCTAAACAAATGATTTAAAGTCAGAGAACTCACGAGACAGTGAAGTTATATCAGAATTTGATGAACTGCTCTCGGTTTTGGATTTTTAGCAGCTTCTCTTCATCTTCCCGCATTCAGGACCCGAAATTCTTTTCAAGTTCACTAAGATTATTAGCCAGGTGGACATCTATATTAGGTGGTATAAAATATATTCAAATATTCATTATATTCATTTATAACACTTGACACACTGTAAAATTTATAATAAATATAAATAGGCGCACACCAAAATTCACGTGTTGACGATACGAATACCTTTGGACCTCAGATTATCCTGTAATAGATATACATAAAAACTTACGCCTGTCACTCAGAGAAGTAGGCATAGATTACAGACTTCCATTTGGCACGATCCTGACACACCTCTCTCGCTTCCTCCATAATCATATACCTAAGCATACATGCTCGTCGGTTAAGGGTACTCCTAATTTGGCCCATTTTCAATATATCGCCAATGTGGTCGATAAACTATCGCCTAGGACGTCCCTCTCTGACTCTTCCATTCACTTCTGCAACATAAATTTTCTTTGTCACTTTTTTCTTAATTTTTTTTCTTATTCCTGGTCACAGCATCATCCTACAAACTACACTATTCTTTTGTCACACAATTTCTCACCCTATCATTCAGATTCAGCCCTAAAATACTCCTTAGCGACCGCATTTCTACTGCATTTATTCTACTTTCGTGCTTCTTCCGCTACACCCAACTTTCACTACCATACGTTAAAGAAGGCACTAACACAGCATTGTGAATTGCCATACGTGCTTTTGACACATTCTGACATTTTACAATAGAGTGTAGAGCCCATACTTTCTTTCCTACGTTCACTCCTAGTTCTATATCCTTATCATGTCTTCCATCCCTGCTGAAAATACACCCCAAATATACAAACTCATCTACTTGCTCAACCAATTCCCCTTCTATTCTTATTTCACATATCGTTTTACTGTCTTCTCTTTCAAAAACCACAACTTTTGTCTTACTTGCTTTCATTTTCATACCCTTTTTCTTTTAATGACATGTTCATTATTGTAACCATAATTTTGAACTCAGCCGCCGACGACGCAAAAAAAACTTAATCATCGGCGTACAAATGGCATTTGACGGGTAACTCACCCACTTTTAATCATATAATATCCTAGTATTATAGGATAGTCTGAGGTCCAAATATACAACTTGTCTATCTCTTCTTCCAGCTCCAAGATCTTGCCGTCAGTCCTCTGGGGTCGTTCGTTTTTATAAGGAGTCGTCTTTGGTGGCAGCTGACCTTCCACCGGAGATTTTTAGCTCCCCTGCCTTGCCGTCACCATGCCAGCGTAGTCTGGAGTAACGGGGCTGCTGGGGACTGGAGAATTATTGAGTGTTTTGTCAACAAATTCTCAGTAGCAGCCTTGATTCGGAAAGTTGGCAGTGGAAATACCGCTTGCTACGTATATTTACGAGATTTTTATCCCCAGGACTTCAAAAACACGTGCAACTATTGGGCGTGCGCCCGATCTCTCACCCGTCGGGTTGGAATGCCGTCACTTCAGACTATGAAAGTAAGGAAATAGAGAGTGCATCCGAACCGTGCGCATGCACTCGGACATTATAATCCTGTATAGTCCAAATAATCCAAATTTGGCTTTAAAACATTGCTTCTTCCGTGTCAAGATTTATTTTCAAGTCTCTTGATGGATGGTCACTTCATCAGCATCTGATGTCAATTGCCTTATTAATACCGAAAACTTGTAATATTGCTCGCTTGGAGATCGCTGAAATTAGTCATTAAAAGAGCTCCTATATGTAATACGTTTTTAATAATGCACTGTGATAGCAGCGTATAAAAATTCATCATCTCATTCCGTTCTGTGGCGTAAGGGGTGACTATTAAAATGTCAGATATATATTATTGCTTCTTATATCATTTATCGCTATATATAAGGCGGCTTATATATAGCGATAAATGAGCGGAACGTCTGGTGTAATCTGCCTGCCAAGTATGAAAATTAAGAGGACAGGACATCTGTATTGTAAGAAATTTGAAGTATAGGTTTACCTAGCACCTCTGTGGCATAGTACAATTTGTAGTCGCGCACCGCTTTTACAAGGCAGTTGCAACACTAGGGTCATCGTCCTCAAGGCCGCTAAAAGAAACCACCCCGGTAAGTGGTTCCTTTTAAATTATCCTGAGCCGTTCTTTTGTTTTCTTTTACCGTGTCCCTTTTTTCCTAACAGCTCAAATTTAATCTCCGCACAAGGCACCGGCTAGATAATAGATTAGGTAATATCAAGTACATTGCCCAAGCCGCCATTTAGTGACCACCCGTTTCCGAATTCGAAAACAGGAATTATTAGCGTCACCATTTTCTGATTCCTCCGAGCGGATTCGAAGGGGCAATTGGTCCCACCACTTTCTGGTCCTTTATTCCGGATATGAATTTAGTCAGCAGCGCGACCAGAAAATCTGTAGTCTCAGTTACCCCTCCTGTGACAGGCGTGAGGGTTATGATAATGATCTTATGATTTATTTTTGCTTAGACTAATGGTTGTCTAGTTGTAAATGCCTTGAGGCATTATGTCCGCCGTACGTTTTTTTATGCATAAAAGTTAAAAAAAAACAAGTATACGTCACTGTTATGTTTTGTAGAAAAAGAAAAGAAATAGATACATGATTTAAATATGAGAAACTCAAAACGGCTTTGCTCTTACTTCGCTGAGAACTCTAAATATCCAGCGATTGAAGTATCTCATAAAGAGCTGTGGTTGCTTTGAAGCTAATGAGTAAAGTGGTGTTGGTTACGTAAAGTACGAAATTAAATGCAAGGTTTAATTCGAAGCTCTACATCAAGGAAATTAGTGTTTGGACGTTGTTTATTAGAATCTAGACTCAAGAAATAATGATCTACGTATACTTTGTAAGCGACATATTTCGGTTATTTTTAATTTTAATTTTCAATTTACGTTATTTTTAAGTGAAGTTGGTATCATATTAATTATCGTCTTAAATTATAAAAACAGATGTGAATTAAAGTTTTTCTCTCGCTTTCTAATCATAAGGAAATAGAAAGAGACTGATAAAGATAATTGGCACTAGCTAAAGTAAGCGATAATCCACGATTTTCATTAAGACCGTAAGTATTTACACTACAAAATTTGTGTTCTACTTCTTTTTTTTTAATTCTATTTTTCGAGAATTTCTGTCGCCGAAAAAACTTAACAGTCATGGAAGAGGAAACAGCGGAAGGCAGGGTAGTTATTTTGTCAATTTTTCTTAGATATATTCAGTCCGAACTGCATTTGTCTTTTTCGATAATATATATATATATATATATATATATATATATATATATATATAAAGTACTACACTTCCGTACCCTAAAACCCAAAATATTGCCGCTAAGACATTAATTATTTTTAATCTTAAGTAAAATGACGTACAAAAGTAAGTTTGGTTAAGTATTAACTTCCGGAGTCCCGGAAAGCGAGAACGCCTGCCAAGGAGTGGGAGTGCTGTTGTTGTCCCGGTTGGTCGATCTTATGACTGAATACAAGGTTGTGAACTCAAGACTTCTCTGGGTTCGCTTCAAAATGGGACTGACGAAGTTATTCCTTTTGGCTGTTTATGTGCCGGTAGCTTCGTCGTCCAGGGCTGAGCTGGAGGAGTTTTGGGAGAATGTAAGAGAAGTTCTAGATTTGGTTAAAGGAAACGAAAGAACTGTTGTATGTGGTGATTTGAATGGATGGGTAGGTATCGCTCGACCAGGATACGAGTCGGTGCTTGGAAAGTTTGGCGATAAAAGGGTTAATGATGCTGGCAAGCTTATACTGGCTGTATGCAAGGAAAAGGGTCTTCTTGTGACAAACACTATGTTTAATCACAGGAAGATCCATATGTACACTAGAGAAAGAAAGAATGAGAGAAGTATGATTGATTTGTTCCTAGTGGATGACCGACTGCGAAAACAGGTGATGGATACACGAGTGTTCAGGGGTGCTGACCTGGGAACGGATCATTATCTAGTAATTACTAGATTTAGGGGTTTGTTCGCGGGTTGGCGCCACCGGACGGCAGTAACAGAACCACAGTCGGTCTGTCGCATCCGAAGCTGGAAGCTTCAGGAAGCGGATACTAGGGACAAATATCACACGAGGGTAGCCGAAAAGCTTGACACCATCGATGGCAGGAAAGAATGTGTGGAGAGAACATGGCAGAACCTTAGGGATGGAATGGTAAGTGCAGCGGAAGAAGTATGTGGTACGACAAAAAGAGGTAGTAGTAAAAGAAGAGATGCATGGTGGAATGATGAAGTGAAAGAAGCTGTAAAAAAGAAGAAAAAAGCATGGTTAGACTACTTGGCCTCTAGTAACGATGAGCATATGAGAGAGAAGATGAAAGAAAGATATAAGCTGCAGAAAGTTCATGCGAAAACATTGATTGAGGAAGTACGTGAAAGGTGTAGAATAGAAGCGGACGAGAGGTTGTCGCACAACTTTAGGGAAAACTCCAAACTCTTCTGGAAAGAGGTTGGAAGGTCCCGGAGTAGTGCGACAGCTTTAAGAATGAACAAAGTGCTTTGGAGAACCAATGACGTCCTCTCAGAAAAATCGGACGTCATGCAGCGATGGAGTGAATTTAATAGAGCAACTGACTGGCACGCCAGACACGGACCTCGATGACACTGAGGTCATCAGCATGAAAGAGATTGAACGTGCGATTCGAAGTTTGAAATGTGGTAAGGCTGCGGGACTAGACAGAGTTACTGCTGAAATGGTCAAGTACGGTGGGCCTCGCGTCTGGGACAGCTTTCATCTGCTGTGCAATTTGTGCTGGCGGACAGGAGATGTCCTGGATGATTGGCGATCCGCGGTCATTGTGCCTTTATATAAAGGTAAAGGTTCACATTTTGACTGCGGGTGCTATCGGGCGATCAGCTTGACCAGTTTAGCAAGTAAAGTTTATTCGAAGGTTTTGACACGTAGGATGCAAGAGATATCGGAAAGATTCTTATGGGAGGCACAATGCGGATTTAGACCTGGAAGAGGATGCACGGATCAAATGTTTTCTCTCCGCATGATCACGGAGAAGCTTCTGAGTGTTAACCAGAGGATTTTCTGTGCTTTTGTGGATCTGGAGAAAGCATTTGATAAGGTTATAAGGAAGAAAATGTGGGAACTGTTGCCGGGATATGGTGTGGATGGTCGATTGTTAAGGGCTGTGCAGTCACTCTACTATGACTGTAAAGCCTGTGTGCGGGTAGGGCATGACCTGTCACCCATGTTTAGCGTCCAAGCGGGCGTAAAACAGGGTTGTGTCATGTCTTCCTGGCTGTTCATACTGTATCTCGACAGCTGTTTACAGAAGCTGAAAGACAGCTGTTTGGGTGTGAAATTGGGTGACATAAAAGTTAATTGTCTGCTGTATGCTGATGATGCAGTGCTTATTGCACCATCAGAAGCAGAACTGCAGGCATTAGTCACGTGTATGTAAGAGGAATGTGAAATTAAAGGTCTCCGTTTGAATGCTAATAAAACTAAGGTTCTGGTATTTGAAAAGGACGAAGAGAGAACGAAGTGTGAAATATGGGTAAATCAGGAATGTCTAGAACAGGTAAATGAAATTGTATACTTGGGGAGTGCTTTCAGTCGGGATGGAAGATGTGATTTAGATGTGGATAGGCGTGTCGCTGCCGGAAACAAAGTCAATGGTGCCCTGAATGCATTAGTAAAAAGGCAAGGCGTGGTGAAGAGTGCACGCCTTGCAATACATAACGCAGTGTTGGTACCGACTTTGTTATATGGCAGCGAAACCTGGGTATGCCAGAAATACCAGGTAAGAAGAACAGTAGTGGAAACGCGAGCAATTTATTTAACATTCGACAGCAAACACAAAGTAACGTCGCATGAGCGCGCGTGCGACGATGCTGCGCGGGAGTTCCATAGTAGATAAGGCGGTCGCGTCTGCCCCAGTGGGCGGAACGTCACTCACAGGTTTGCTCTACATGGATGCGGCATTATTTTCATAATGTAGCATAGAATGGTGTCTACTGCGACACTTATGACACACTGAACAAATAGAAACACGATGCTTGTTACTCAAACAATTTAAGCCTAAGTTGTTAGCCGTTACTATTTTATAGCGCTCGCTCGGTGAGCGCCTGCGAAAATTTGCACAATTACGAGTATATAAATTACCATGTTAATGAGTTTTACATAAGAAACAGGCATTGTGTGAAAATGAAGGTGTGGTGTTTACATATGTTGGCGATTTTGTTGGCTTCGACGGTACATTCATTTGACGGTGGGGATATTTTTTAACTTTTTGTTTTGCATTAGATGAACGTTACATTATTTTCATGTGGTCTCACAAGAAAGTTGCTAAGGCGTTGAACGATGGTATGTCGGAGCCACGATTTTCCATTTATTTTGATCTTACGGTGTCTGGGTCTAGCATTTTTAACACAATGTGTAAAAATACAAAGTCCATAAGATCATTCTCCACTGCTGAACATAGGCCTCCCCCTAGTAATGCCACAAAGCACGGTCCTGAGCCACCTGCATCCATCGGCTTCCTGTATATCTGACCAGGTTGTCACTCCATCTAGTGGGAGGTCGCCCTTCTCTACGCCTACCGGTACGAGGCTGCCACTCGAGAACTTTTCTTCCCCATCGGTTATCGGTTTTTCGAGCTATATGGCCGGCCCATTGCCACTTCAGCTTACTAATCCGTTGGGCTATGTCGGTCACTCTGGTTTTACTGCGGATATCCTCATTTCTGAGTCTATCACGCAGAGAAACTCCGAGCATAGCCCTCTCCATAGCAAGCTGAGTGACCATGAGCGTCCTCATACGGCCAGCATAGAAGGACCACGTTTCAGATCCGTAAGTCATTACTGGCAACACGCACTGGTTGTACAATCTAGCTTTCAGAGATTGAGGTATACCTGACGAGAAGATGTGTCGTAATTTCCCGAACGCTGCCCAGCCGAGTTGAATCCGTCGATTGACCTCTCGGTCGAAGTTGGACTTACCTAGTCGGACTATTTGTCTAGATGAGCACAATGCTCGAAGTTGTACTCGTCAACAACTTCGAGCACAGTGCTCCCAACAACTACCGCCATATTATCATTAAATTTAAGATGTTTGGAAGCGGCTACCGACGTTGCGAATCTATCTAAAAATTGTTCGAGATTATGAATATTTGCAGACGACATAGCTTTAAGATCGAATATTTGGTCCAAATATGATAAAGCCAACGTTCGTTTATCTTCGTATTTATTTTTCAGTGATTCGAAAATTAACAAATAGTTGTCCACGGTCGGTGTGAGACCCGCACATATATATTGCGCCTTGCCACTTTAGTTTGCCAATTAACTGATATAACTTTTCAGCATTCGACAAAAGGGGGTTATTATGTATAGTATTCTGATAACTAGCAGTAAATAACGGCCAAGTTTCAATATCACCATTAAACATTGGAATATCGATAGGTGGCAGTCTAGGTGCATAGCGTGAGTGTACTTGAACTGCTTGGCTTGAACTTGAGTGACTTACGTCAATCTGAGCTACAGGTTGGGGCCGCCTGAAAGCTCGCTTCACGCGGCGTAATAAATCGTCAAACGACGAATGCGATTGGTAATTCACTACATAATCGGGATTAATTTCCAGTTCAAGACTATTAGTTTTGTCCAACAACTCTTCAAAATATGAGCGCAACGAATCTGTAGTTTTTAATTCCCAGAAAAATGTTTCCTGAACGGATTCATAATGAATATTGTTTGCACGATCACAGATATTAGCATACGAGAAAACAAGATTTTTCTTTTTGCGTAAAGGGCTTTAAGTCGCACTTTATTTGCATTAACTGCCATTTTGCATTACAATAATTAACATCAAATCAAACGAGCAAATCGCGTAGCGGTGGAAACAGAAAATTAAACGGCGTATATATTACGTACGAGTAGGAAGCTAGTAAATAACTAAGGGATAAGTCGCTCGCGTCCATAGGCTTCGACCAACTAATCCTAGGCCCACCCTGCACGTGTTCCCGGGTGGTGCTAAATGAGCGACAAGCCGAAAGTACAGGCTCGGCTCTTCGCCGTGGCATGGCGTCGTAAAATATACTACTTTACAGTTTCGCACCATGAGGCAACAAAGAAAAGAAATGGCCCCGAGTTCCCGGCGCCCCCTTAATGGGGCAGAGGTATGCACCCCTGGATCTCCGGGACGAAAACCGGTGATGAGGTTCGCTATCCGTCACGTTCTGTCTTCAGGAGGGGCGAAAAGTGGATTGCGGAAGCCCGTCGCGCTACGCTGAATGTATGTGGAGCAATTAATGATAAGACGGATGAAGCATGCGATATGATGAATGATAGAGGAATAGATGTGTTATGTGTAAATGAGACAAAACGGAAGGGAAGGAATGTTGAATGAACTCATGGCACGTATACCGCGTACTGGTCGGGTGTAGATGAGTCCGAGCTGGCATGCCAGGGGATCGGTATCATCCTTTCAGAAAGAATGAGTCAATGTGTGAAAGAGTATGAATGTGTAAGCCCGAGACTGCTATGGATACGTATGAAAGTCCTAGAAATGTCTAAGCCCACTTATATCCGAGAGCAGTTTTGGGAGATAGTAAGGATGGTGTTAATGAAATGTAAGGGAAATGAAAATATTGTTATGTTAGGACATTTTAATCGAAGGGTTGGAGTGAAAAGGCTTAGTTATGAAAAGATATTGGGAAAGTTTGGTGACAAAAATATAAATGAGAATGGTGAAAGCCTCCTCACCGTATGCGTGGAAAAGAATATTTTTGTGACGAACACTTTCTTTCACCATGAGAAGATTCACATGTATACATGCGAAAGGGGTGATAATAGAAGCATGATACATTTTATAATTGTGGATGAAATAACGTGAAGCGTAGTGGTAGATACAAGGGTTTACCGGGAACGTAGGGACGGATCATTACTTGGTATTATGCCGAATTCATGGTCTTTTTAGACGTTGGCGGCATCGGACATCTGTGCCTACCACTGCGTTACAGCGTATTAGAACAGAGAGGTTACAATATGAAGGTGTGAAAAACAAGTACAAATGTAGACTGAACGAAAATATAAGTGGTTTGGATGAACTGTGTATAAATGAGTTAGACTTGGAGAATGTGTGGCGTAATGTTAAAAAAGGTTTGGTGGATGCAGCTAACGAAGTATGTGGTGTTAGTAAGACAAAGAATGAAAGGAAAAATAAACGTTATGGTGAGATGATTAGGTACGTATGGAAGTTGAAGCAAAAAAGACAGCATGGCTAGATTTGCTAGAAATCAAGGTTGGTAATTCTGGCAGTACGAATGATGATATTGAGAGAAAAAAGGATGTGTTTAGACGTCTAAATAGGAGATTAAAGGAAGTAGCTGAAAGGAAAAAGCAAGAAAGAACTGATAAGAATGATAGAGGAATATCGGATAACTTCCAGGCAATTATTAAAATGTTCTAGAAATTCGTAAGAAATGCTAGGGGATATTCAAAACAGTCTAGATTGAATGTTATACGAGACGGGAATAGCTGTATCCTGAATGATGAAATTTTGAGTTTAAAGAGATGAAAAGCCCGCCGTCACCCCAACGGCGCTATTTCAACATTGACTGCTTTCTGCGATGCACAGTTTTCGTGTGTGTTTAATCTCGTCGTGCAACAAAATCGCACCGTTTGCTCGTACGATCGTTTCCGATTAGGAAGACACTTAAAAGTTACTGGGTACAATTTTATTAAGATAATAATATTTTTATGGAAATCAGCGAATATTTAATTTCGACACAACAGTAATTATCGCGATGGCGGAAAAAATCTCAGTAATTTTATTAATCTTACCAGTCAGCGTCAGCTGTTAAGTGTTTTCATCCTTCGCAATTGTAATTAAAAACTGGCAGATGAATAGGAAGCAAAAAAAGTTTCTTTCATTCAAATAAATATTAAAAATTTTAAAATATTTTAAATTGGTTTTGAATGCCTTACAATTCAAATTGCTTACTAAGAAAAAGTGTTGATGGTAAATATTCATAATAGTTACTACCAACACTTTTCGAAAATCTTATTGCCCTCAGTTTTATTTATTTTATTTTTATTTCTTATTGCATTTCCTAAGATTAGATGCAAAGGGCCGGATTAATGCCTATACGCTTTATCTACTAGTGCCCATGGAATAGCGAAAATTTCTTAGAATGTTATGTTACATTTTAATTGGATCAATATCCGTTCTAGAGCACGAAATTCTCTACAAGTGGTAAGACCACGCTGCAGTTATACTGTGGTTGTATCATGATTGGATTGGCTCGATCGTAAAATCACCACGCTTCGAAAGCAATAAGTATCCGTAATATTCACCAATTTTTAATATAAGAGCAAAAAAGCAAATGCGTATTTTAGTAAATGGCAGATCAATTAGATAATTGATAGAATCAGGCGTTACTTTGCAGAAGTCCATTATAATAAAAATATCAATTACTTCGCAACCTTCCGCTAACTAAATACAATGATGTGTATTACCTGGATAGAAGAGCACTTGCCGCCCTCCCTCAATTGCATGCACTAACTCCGTCACCACTAGTCCCAGCACCACTACTCCCAACACCACTACTCCCGGCACCACTATCAATTAGGCCTAAGTGAAAACCTTTATTTATCCTTGCTGACGTCACTGTGGGATCGTGTTGCGGAGGTTTAAGAATATTCACTATCCAATATAGTTACGTATGTATCGTAAGGAGACTACAGAGGGAAACTGAAGAACACTATCAAAGTTTTATGATTAACTTTAGTTTAACACTTTTCCGAAAAAATACTTGAATATGTTAATGTCAATATTATACTCACTAACTTACTAATACACTTTCTTTATCATCCAGAAAATCTGTCGGCGCCGAGCTTCAGCACGTCATGCAACTATTGCAAGAAAACAAGCTTCGGACCCCGCACCTACATCACAGTGACCGAGTAAAACCGGTCCCAGTCGAGCGTGTGCCTGCGGTATTACCATATTTCATAAGAATCACAGACAAGGTTGGTTACATTTTGAAGCAAGCTTCCATTAAAATATACTGCGAGCTGCCCGAGAAGATAAGTCATCAATTTTTACAATCCATAAAGAGTAATATTCCTCTTCAAGATGCAGGAGTGTAAAAGCTAGATTGGTAATGTGGTCTCTCTTACATAGGAAAAACAAAGAGATCTATTAAAACACGCGTGAAGGAACATTTAGCTGACGCAAAGCACCGACCCTCCGAGAAATCTGCAGTTTGTTCATGTTCATGATCGTCCCCACCATTACATCAGATTTGATAAACCACAAATCGTCTGCCGCCCGGAGAGACTCCGCCGATGTGTTGTCCTGAGGAAAAACTAGAAACTCGTTCTCCTCGTCCCTACGTTGGAGGATTTTCCAGAACTCGGTATGAAGCCCCTCATTTTGTGACCCCGACAGCACAGGCGCCTCCTCTGGAGAGTCAGCTTCGTTGCGGGGCAGATAAGTGATACCCGGCTGAGGCTTAGACAATTCGCTCTCGGGTACCATCAAGAGCTCTGCCTTGGCTCTGCTCTGGGGACTTCACCCACAATACAGTATTGACTTGCCTTATTCAGGCACGTTACCAAAATCAAACCCGGCTTGTGGCTGAAACCCGAAAACTTGGTCCCACTCCCGGCTGCGCCTCACAGGCCGTCTTGGCGATAGCCTGTGTAAGTGTCTAGTGGACATCACACAGCCGCATCTGCTCCACGCTCATATGACTCGAATTGCGAATTCCTACACGCGCGGGGCCATCGACGGCATTGAAGCTGAGCTTCTTCTCCCCCGTTACCAGCTTCACAGATTTCCTGGTCTCCTTGACCATGAAACGTGGGGAATTAAAAATAATTTAATTAAACGCGATACAATCCGTAGCTATAAATAGAATCATTTAATAAATAATAATAAATAAAAATTATTTATTTGCCACGACAAAATACAATGTTAAAATTTAAATAGACAGCTTAATTAGTTGTGACAAAACGATCTGTGACTCAGTTGTGACGGGAAACCCATTACTCCTGCTATTCTGCCACAGCCTTTGCGCATTAACCATACTGGGTCTTAGGCAATTGATGAAACACACGTATCAACAATAAATAAATAAATAAAAACAATAAATAAATTATAGTTCCCAAAATACAAAAAATCTTATCTTATTCGAGGGAGTATCAGAGCTAAATAGACCCAGGGACTGCTGTTGATTGAGCCACTTGTTGCATCTATGTCGGAAGTAAATAGGGTAGACCGGACTGGTGGTGGTAAATCGATCCAAAGTTTAACAGCGGAAAATTTAAAGCACCTCCTGTCTCCAGCGAGTCTAATCCAAGGTAGTGGTAGCCAATGACAATTTACACTTACTGAAAGCAAACTTTCTTTCCAACGGCTATCTTTTCGTACAAATATCTTGGAGACTCTGCGTGATGCAATGTGTGCATAAAGCAAGCATATTTTAACCTGGAACTCTGTACATATTTAAAATGACATTACTGACTAAATAAGGTGAAATCCTATTCCTTGTCGGTATATTAAAACAAAAACGCATACATGCGTTCTGAGCTCTCTGTACATTCTTCTCAGTCTTTTTTTTAAGTAAGCATGGACCATAAGCAATATCACAACAATGAAGGTCAAATTTTATACAATTTTTTTAAAGAACCATAGCACTTGCCAATTTTTGTCTGAACGTGTTGCTCAAATTCAAATTCTCATCGAAGAGGAGACCAAAATTGCGAACAAAACACTCGTAAAGTATGACGGTATCAGAGATCTTAACAACAGGCTTCCTTTCATAAATAATTTTTACGTAATGCTTTGTTCCAAGTGTAATGGTGACACTCTTTAAGGGATTAAGTACTGGGCCATGTTTCAAAGACGATTCCGCAATAGAATCTAGATCTTTGTTTAACTTGGAAATGGCAACAGCAACCTCCTCATCGATTGATGTTACGTGAACATATACTTGGCTGTCATTTGTATATAAGTGAATTTTCGAGTGAGTTATTGCTTTAGTAACGTTGGCTGTTTATATTGTGAATACTGTAGGAACAGGTATTTGAACCCTGGATAACACCTTCATTAAGTGGAATCGTGTTGGAGATAATTAGTAGTCCTTGGCTATTCAAACATTACACTTTTTGGAAGCGGTTACGGAAATAAGATTGAAACCAGGTGCAGGCCTATTTTGTGAAATCATAGTATTTTAATTTTGCCAATACGACAGATATATCAACACAATCGAAAGCGCGGCTAAAGTCTAGCAATACCATAATTGTCCCCTTACCGTCATTGGACGCAGCAAGGATATCATCAGTAATATTTAAGAAAGCTGATACTGTACTCTAATTCTTTCAGAAACCAGATTGAATCATAGGTAGAACTTGATTACGTTCTAGATACGGTGAAATTTGAGAATAAACGCATCTTTTAACTATTTTAGATAATGCAGGAAGAATGCTTATTGGTTTTATATCAGAAAGATTACGCACCGTTGATTTTTAAGTAATGGGAATGACGATGGCAAATTTCCAAGATTCTGGAAATACTCCTTTCAATATAGATTTATTGACTATCGCCACTATCGTTAATAAAGTATATGAAAGCGTAATTTTTAACATCAACTTGGAGGTGCCATCAGTTTCATACTTTTTACTAAAGTTTCATTTACGACTACTAATGGAAATTCAATTTTAGAGTATATAAGTCATTTAATTTCTTGAATAACACTTTTGTCGGGAGGTGCACATGATATGCTGTTTATATGTAATACAGAATTAGTAATTCATTTATGGGACAATCAATGTATGACGTATTACGCTTTTACAACAAAATCCCAGAAAATGTAAAAAATTTGTCCTTAAACAAGTTTAAATGTTTTATTAAAGAAAAATTGTAAAAAAAAGGTTTTAATAATATAAATGAATTTATAAATGTAAATAAACCCTAGGAATGAGGTAATTGCCACCATGGTGGTTCTATAAAAATTCAAACAAAAATTGTACGAAATAAATTAAATATGTTTAAAAAAAGTCCCGTGGGGATTCTTGCTGGTTCTTCCCGGGACAGAGGTGTTTTTGCGAACCAGTGGTAAATGAAAAAATGACTTTTAATAAGCATTACACAATATTCTATATTGAATAAAAATAATTAATTTCATGTCATTTTGTTAAAGTGATTATCAAGTGAATCAGGGTCAAGAATATGGTCCGGTATTGAATGGTTTTTTACGGTAGGTGATATGATTCGTTTTATGTGACGTCTTACGTTGCCTTATTATTGTTGACAATCCTAGTACAATAAGTCTGCTTTTCTAGAGTAACCGCTCAGTTATAATAGTTGCGCAGATTGCGGTAAAATTGCATACTAATTTCTAATTTAATAGTTTTGGCCGGTGGCAAACCTTGTCACGAGTTGACTTCATTTCTCTAAGTGTATCAGTCATCCACGGAGTAGAAGGTAACAAAAGCGTTTAAGAGATTACGACACATTTTATTCTCAGGTATAGCCCAAAACCAGTTTCCAGTTATATTTATATTATGCTGGCCGTATGAGTAAGCTCAAGGTCGCTCAAGGAGCTATGTAGAGGGCTATGCTCGGGCTATATTTTTTAGCGTAACGAACGTAGAAATGAGGATATCTACAGTAGAATCGGAGTAATCGACATACCCCAACGAATTTGTGAGCTGAATAGGCAGGCTGTATAGCCCGAAGAACCAACAACTAATAGAGAAGGTAGGTTCTCGAGTTGCAGCCTTGTACCGGTAGGCGAAGTGTAGGGCGACCCCCCACTAGATAGAGTGATGACCTGGTAGGACATGCAGGCGGTCAATGGATGCAGATGGCTCAGAACCGTGCTTTTTGGCATTCTTTGAGGGAGGCCTATGTTCAGCAGTGGATTTGTGAAGGGTGTAATGAATTGTGTAATGATGTATGATGATGATGACACAATTGTACTGGATATGACGTGTATCATTTTGTGTAAAAATGTTTTAATCACGAATCTTGGACTCTACTTCGGCTTGTCCTGGAATCTCGGATCTCGATTTAATTTCATTCTAAAGTGGTTTTATTTTAATTAAAACGACAACTTCATTGTTGAAGCCTATTTATAAATTACTCTCTTACGAATGAATATAAACGTCCGCTATAGGTAAGAAATTTTGTCTACCATATAGTTCTTGGGATATAAAACTAAGCAGAGACAAATTAAATAACAGCATTTGAGAATTTAAAAAATGTAAATAAAATAGTCATAAAATTTTCATTATTTATGTTAATTTTTCAATTAATTAACATTAAAGTGATGTTTGATTTTTTATATTTTAACTTTATTTTTAAAATAACAAACAAATGAAAATCAGAAAACAGATTAAATTCAGTGTTATATAATATCTATTTTTCTGTTATTAATTACGATATTATCTTAAATATAAATCATTCTTTAGTAACCAGAGAGTTTATTTCGACTTATATACGTCAGGATCCAGATCGTGGTGAGGTCGTACGGTCCCTGTAGAGCAATAAACTCGATCAGTGGCTTGGTTCTACGAGTAAAATGCAATAAATTTGTCTCTGTACGGAGCTGTTGGGTACTATACCAGTAATAGGTGTATTATATCGTATTACTAACATATATGAAGATCAGTCAGTAAATGAGAAACGTATTCTCATGGTTTTGTTTCAAATAAGGCAAATATAATAATTATTTTTCATGTTTATAAATAAAAATTAGGTTTGGTATGTACCTATGTTTATAAATACAATATTTTAACGTTTTTTTTTATATATATCGTAACAGTATGTTAAAAATGTACAAGTGTTCATCATCATTATCATTTAGATTCAAGCCAAGAAAACAAAAATAGTGTGACACTACTTGTAACTTTATTCTCTTGTTTATTATTTATATTATTGTATTCACGTCGTGACCGAAATTCGGTCTGGAGGACATTACAGTAACGATATTACCAAAATCGTCATGTAATATACGGCTTACTTGATTTCTAACAATAAAATTATTACACATTAATTCAACTTATATTTTAGAAGAGATTTTTCGTCATTTCGAAAAACCTTATTAATTTACTTAATTGTTTTTTATAACTCATGTTATCAAAATATTTTTATCAGACTTTATTCATAAATTTCTAGTATAAATAATATAGAAATATTACTTCTATGCATTTTATCATTACAGGAATAACAAACGAACTAACAAGCCATCAGACCATCGAATGGATTGTTAACTTGTTGGTTCGTTGTGAAACATGGATCAGAGTTTATATGACTAAACTTGCAAAGAATCTCCAAATTGGCACGACTAAGTGAGAAGTTTCATAGTCTGTTATTATATTAATTTAAAAAAAAAAATTAAAAAGTGTGGGCAGGATTATGATCACGTTTCTCCTAATGCCAAACTCATCTGGTACACTCTGTTGACTGACGAATGAGGCTCTTGCAAGTGAATGATGACGGAAAGTCCATATAAAAACCCAAAACAAATTCTTAAACTGCTTTCGGTCTTGTGCGAGCAAGGGTCAGCTAATGACCGACAACGTATTAAGTATCTCTGCAGCGATCTCTGTTGGTCAGCTCAGTTGTAAATTTGAAAGTTGTGTGATACAGATATATAAAAAAGATACGTGCAGTAGAGATGCAAAGTAATTATAGAAAGATGAACATTTTTCACCTGACTATGTATAGAAATGAAATAAATCTCAAAATTCAGCTAATTAAATTGTAAATTAAATACGCTTATCACAATGTTAAATTAAACGCAGGAAATAAATGTTTTTTAATATCTTTAAGCTCATTCTACGTCAAGGATAAACGTATTACTATATTTTGAACGCATCTCAACTACCCTTTTTCTAGGAAGTTCCATTTTACACACTGCTACTTTACTTTATTCAACTCTGTTTCTGAGTTTTATACATTATTTTATGTTTCTTTATTAGTCTTTGTAGTACAGATTAATAAAAATAATAAAATAATTTCTTTATTAACTCTTTGGTAACGGCAAATCCTAACCTAAATATTTTGGGCCTCGTAGCGTTTAAATCGTAAAAATAACTATATGATATTATTTTCTAAACTTACATGTAGTTTTTCTACTATACCTTATAATTATACATGAACTTTCATTATTAGGTTTTTTAATGTATGGAAAGTGGGCATGCAAGATACCGTGTTGCTAACACATCGCACCGTTCAAAGTGACGCCAGTCTTTGATTCATGTGTGCGTTTGTACCACCTGACGCGCATATCTTACGTACCATGCCTGCATTAGTGTGCGTGACTTCGGTAATAATAGTGCGAATCGATTGCCCAAAAATTTGGGAGATTTTATATTTCATTCATATTGACATACCTGAGTGTAAAATGTGTGTGCGAGGCGTGTGCATTTGTGTGCGTATGTGAATGGGGATATACACACACAAGGGATATGGGTGGTTATGTGTGTTTTATGTAGGTACGAAAATCGCACTAAAATAGTGAAGATAAGTAATAAAACCTAGATATAATTAATGTTACAGTTAAAATAAATAAAAATCACATTAGATATTTATGTATCTAACATATATTGAACTAACCTGGTATTATTGAATATATATATATATATATATATATATATATATATATATATATATATATATATATATATATATATATATATATAAAGTACTACACTTCCGTACCCTAAAACCCAAAATATTGCCGCTAAGACATTAATTATTTTTAATCTTAAGTAAAATGACGTACAAAAGTAAGTTTGGTTAAGTATTAACTTCGGGCAAGAGATAGCAAATGTTTATTTTTTTAAATTCATATACCGATACAGTTTCATGACTAGATCAAATCATTGCGTGAAATCAATTAAATCCTGCTTTGGAAGACGATAAAGGATTGTGTGTTAAAAGACTACATTTTGTACTGTAAAACCTATAAGTGAATAAATAAAAAAAAAACATCTAAAAACAACGTTGACTGTGTATAAGTGTCCTTAACATGAAACTGAATTGAACATTATATTATAATAATATACCAAACAATAATATAACATAATTATATAACAAATAATAATATAACATAATTATTATAATATTATAATTTAATCACACAACTAAGGCCCTCATTAGTAATGTACAGTAAAAGAATTTTCAAAATCAGTCAAGTAATTTTAGAAGAATTTTTAAATAGGTCAAGTAGTTTTTGAGCACCATTCCAAAAAGCGATTCAGCTTAGCCAACCGCACACACAGTAAAAACATAACCATCCTTTTGCGTTTGTAGTCGGATAAACAACCGGTTCACAACAGTTGCGTATCGGCTGCTTTGGATAAATATCCGTTGTCAACAGTTGCTTTACATCTATTAATGACATTAAAATAGGGAAAAACATTTCATACGGTAGGCAACACTCGAATATTATTGCGCAGTATTATTACTTGTATTAACATTCAGGTTTCGTGTTATTTTATCAAGAAATACACCAGAGAATTGTATATTTATTTATGAAAAGTGATGTTCTTATCCTTATCTTTTTTCAAAGAGTAATTTTTACATGATTTCGAAGCACAAACAGTCATTTTCCGAAATTAAAAACACCGGTGCGTGATATATGTTCGCAGTGAACGTCGCTGGCGTAATGGCGGAACGATCGAACGAATACGCCAATATTGGCGCCTTTTAAATGGAAGCGTTTTAGGCGCGCGTACACGGTATCTGTACCTATAAAACATCTTTGGTGGGCATGATTCTTTGTAGCAATAGCAGTATACGCGACCTCGGCTCCTTTTTAATAGCACTGAATGACTGCTGAGATTATATTTTATTCTAGCCTTGCTTCCTTATGTAACAACAGCAAGCAATATTTTGTGATAAAAGCGTCAGTATATATATATATATATATATATATATATATATATATATATATATTATACGGGAAGAAATATATATTTTATTTATTTATTACACAATTATAACATCATTACAGTTATTAAACCAATGCGATGCTATAACTAACCTAAATATAAGAAAACTACTGGCTAATAAATAATGGTACCTAGTATGAAATCTATCAAATTGATGGTGAAATAAAATACTAATTAAAAACATTACAATTTTCGACGCATTTGTATGCTGAAATCATGAATATTATAACTATATATTTCTTATACATGTAACAAAAACCCCGTGGTTCCCGTTAAGTGTGTTATCAAAATCAGTATTCAAGCGTATAGAATTTTTTTTAAAAATATTAAAAAATTGATTTTAATTAAAAAAAAAATAATTTGCTAATTGTACGTGATTTTATTAGCTCTGCATTGGCCGAGGAGTAAGGGGATTGTCGAAGACCCCGCATTACCTAACCAGTGTGAGTTAGAGGAAATAAAAGCACAAAGAATTTGCAAAAAAATATATTGAATTTAATATTAAAAAAATTATGTTCGAGTTTTCTAAAAAAAAGTATGTCTATAAGCTTGAATACTGATTTTGGTAACGCAGTTAACGGGAACCACAGAGTTTTTGTTACATGTTGTATATATGTACTTCCGATAATCTCTCGGCTTTAACCATCTCATGGATAGATTTTTTTATAGGAGAGGGTCAAACGAGCATACGACTCACCTGATTGTAAGTGATTACCGCCGCCCATGAGCAACTGCAACACCAGAGGAATTGCAGATGCGTTGCCGGCTTTTTAAAAAGGAGTAGGCTCTTTTTTTTGAAGGTCCCGAAGTCGTATCGGTTTGGAGAAATCTCTGGTGGTAGTCGATTTCACAAGGAAGTTGTGCGAGGAAGAAAATTTCTTTTAAATCGCACGGTGGTGACCGCCAGTCATCCAGATGGTATGGATGATATCGTGAGTTTTCTCGCGATGTGCGATAGTGAAATTGTGCGGCTGGAATTAGTCCAAACAATAGATGTTAAATACCAAATTTGCTAAAGACCACAAAATTTATTCTGGTTTTTAGTCTTAGAATATTGTTTTTTTATTTATATATAAATTAAACACAGATGTTCTAATTATTAAAAAGATTTGTTTATTAATTTAAATTTAATTTCGCAAAATTAGGTACAGACATTCAAACATTTTGGCATAGTTTGAGCTTGGTTTGTTTATTTTAAAGTACTACTATAAACCGATTATATTATACAAATTTATTAATTATATAATTTATCTCTAAATGAGATGTAAAATACCAAACTCTAACATGATGTTCGGATTTGAGACCATGGATAACGCTTTTACTACCATTACGTTTCCATTTTATTAAAACTCTGCACCTAAATTTAAATTGGTTCATCAAAACGGAAAGTCATATACATTATCGTTTATTGCCTTATAGTATTAATAATTAATTGTAAGCTATTTTCAAGTTATTTACTAAATGAGAACCTATATTTACAACAACCTACTCGCAAGAGGCGAGGTGAACATCAATAAATAATTTTTTACTGTTCATTTTTACATTTTATTTAAGAATTACGATTAATTTAAATCAACACATATTCTTTACAATCACATTACCTGCAGAATATGACACCAGTTACAAGTTTGGCAATTACATACATATTAATAAGATTTTGAATGGAACAGACATTTCTTCATTCAACGTTACAATGCATTTATTTTACTACACAACAATAAATATAGAAACTGCCTGCTATAGAACATATTATGTACAATGACCTACTTATAACCGTATGAAGAGATCATATTTTTCCATTTGACAGCCAGTACAAAATCACTCCGGCAAGAGAACATAATACTCGTATATCAAAGTTTTCATTAGTATTGTCTATGAGCCTACACATCGCTTGGAGACGAGGAGGCTGAATCCGGGCGCTAGTGTAGTTGACTTTTTGTGCTAAAACCATAGTGCAGGTATGGAGAACCAGCCCCATCTCTGGTGCCTGTGCCACCACCGCCGCTTCCCGCGCTGCTCGGACATTTAAGCGCGGATCGCAGCTCCGAAGCCATTTCCGAACAAAGTGAAGCCTGGGTCCACAAATGAAACAGGGTAGATTTTGCTTATAGAAATATTACATAACGCTCAGAAAAAGTTTACCTCTTCTTTCTGAAATTCCCAGAGCAGCAATGAAAAACACAAACAAATTAATTGTTTTGCTCGTTGCATACGTCATTAACATGTACTTATGCATCTTATGAATAATATTACTACACGTGAAATTTATGTACACAATTAAAATAAAAAATCATAATATAATCTAGCGACTACCAAAATTATACTAAGTATTTTACCTATAAAACGTACATTCAAAAATAAACCTAGAACAAAAAAACAAGTTTAATCGAAGCTATAACAAAAAATAGGTACTCCACATTACATCAAATTTGAAATTATTAAAAAAAATCGCAAAATAGGAGTCAAAAATGTACATATATATTTTTTTACGCACCCGTTCATCCACAGCAACCTTCCTTGATTTCCAAACAAATTCGCAGACAGCTATGACGCACGCTACTCCCATACCACCCATAAGTACCACAAACACGCCGCCCACGTTTGCGAGACCCAGTTCGTTTGCCGTTGACGACGATTTTGAGGTTTCATCCTGATTAATCCAATCACGTTAATCGCTTCAGTTCTTTTAACAAGGTTAACATCGCTGTAGTGGAAACTTTAACTGGTACATACTAAGTTTTTCTAGTTTAAAAACATGTCCTTGGTAGTAAATACTTGTATGGTATAATTAATGCAGCCTTGCAAAGAATTTTGATTTTGTTGGTAAAGATCGCTTACATTTAATTACATTTCTGAAAGTAACGCTGAATGAGCCTAGAAATCTGCCCTAGAGTAGAAATTTAATTGAGTAATCACCTAAAATAGTTCATACTGAGGCTTATTTTATGACTAGGAATAGGATATTACACCCGTTTTCAAAAAGTATTGGAAATTAATCCTAGAGTGTTAATGAACCACTATAATTTTCATATATTTTTTTTAAACCGAATAGTGCCATAAAAATACTTTTAACCAATTGTTGTAAATTTTCACTTAAAAACGCAAGCCACCATGCTGTTCAACTCGTGACGTCACCGTCCTAGAATTTTCCGAATCCGCAAAGGAATAAGATACTTTTTAATGTTTAATGATGAGTTATCATCTGTATCATGGTTGTGTTGTGTCTCAATGCAAAAATACGACCACAAGAATAATGATAATAATCGTAATGACAACTTGAAAAATTTCGAAATAACACAGCACACACACCCTTAGGCGGAATCAGTGACGTCACGAAAGTCCCAATATGGCGGACAATTTTGCAGATTTGAGGCACAGCCAAAAAAATATTCTTAAAATTGAAAAATAAAATTTATAACGCAATTTTATAAATAGAAATCAATATTTCTCGTTTATTTTTTACAAAATCTATCATAAATATTTTATTTTTTATTTTTTAGATGGTGTAAAATACCCTATTAAAAGTATTCTCCCTGATTCGTAACGCACCTATTTCTGCACTATGAAGTAGTGCGCTCACTACTGTGATCCAATTTGAAGCATAAGAGAGCCCATATAGTAACTAAAATGTGATTGCGTTTTGTCAGTCGTTCTCCACGTGTGGTCTATGGGTTAACTACACGCAACGCAGTTCACGGCGTGTTCAATACAGCAACGTGTTTAGGGTGTTCTTCGGTTTGTCGCGTTTTTGCAATGCGTTGGCTATGTTTGCCGAGGCACAAACTGATAGCTTTTATACAATCTTCCGGAAGAGAAGCGCCTCGCTGTGAAGACGTATGCGCAAAACTTCGAACAACACTCTGGTCGCACTGACAAATAAGTGGGATTTTTTAGTGCTAGGGCACTGGATTTACCTGTATACGTCGGGCTTTCAGCCAGCTCTCAGCCTACTTTATTTTAATTTATAGTGGTTATAAAATATCCATGGTCTTCAGTTAGCGAATGAAGCAAGTATCCATATAATAATAATGTCATACAGTCCAAATTTCGGGCAAGGCTGCCAGCCTCAACGGAGACTAATCATTCGACAAGTGTATGTGCAATCACGGGTGCACTCTCTATTCCTTCACTCTCATAGTCCGATGGGACGTTAAACCTACACGACCGTGGAGAGTATTTCTTCACAGAAAAACTCAATACTTCAATATTTTGGGCTGACCCGGGATTCGAATCCGAGGCCTAATCCGGGTTCAACAGTCGCATTTACAATCACAAGACCAACGAGGAAGTCAAGTATCCATATAATGTGGTAGCCACTTACATTAGCTTGTTTGTCACTGCTTATTAGAAAAATTACATATTTTTTGTTATACGTAATTCAATACATTATTTTTGTATCATTTTTACCGACTAATTACATTAGCACTTACCCTGCACGAACCTCCACCCCGTTTTTCCTTCCACCATTTTGTTTTTAAAATATGCAATTTTCCTTCTTCTTGTAATTTCAATACAGCGCCGCTAATAGCAGTTCGGTAAGGAGAATCTAAAAATAGCAATATACAACTTATATAACGATGATTCTACTTTTAATCATCACCTACATTTATATAAAATTTAATGGTACTTTACCCATAATAAATGATGATGAGTAAATGTTACATTTTCTCACCACAACTTACAGTATAGCATTCATAAAAATTAGTTCAGCTAACATAGGTAAGAATAAAAAAATTGTAGGAGGCTTCACAAATTAGTTCTGAAATTCAGTTGCACTAGTTGCACTCACTTATACGGCATACACTTGTACAGGTGTATAGCGTATGTGAAAAGTTAGATGTACGTACCTTTAGAATTCTGATATAATATTATGAAACAAAAAATTTAATTAAAAGAGTCATAACGGATGAAATATCTCTCTGTCCCTATCATAAAATATGAGAGCTGAAGAATATTTTTATGCGATGATTTTTTTTTGAAAAAGAAAGAAAATAAAACTTACTCGGTGGCATTGCGATTCCGTACCCCTTTGAATCTAACATTCCACCAACTTGTGTTAGGTCACAGTTTCTTTCAACGACATACTCGATAGTTGTTGACTCCATTAAGTACGCATAAGCGCCTTTGCCTCGCATCACCCTCTCCTCCCCTTCCTTATTGCTACTTGTAAATACAGAGGGTCTGGCTGATTCCATAAATGACCACATTCTTTGGTATGTCGAAAAGTTGGAGTCCTGAATTATAACAAAAATATTCAAATTAAAATATTATTAAAAATAATAAAATTGAATAAATCTGTTAAAGATATGAAAAGAAAATGGATTAACAGTTTGCTATCCTAAATTATATATATTATGTCAGAAATTAATATAATTTTATTCACATTTCGAAATTTTTTTGCAAATAGGGTGCCAGATGAGCACATAGTCCACCTGATGGTAAGAGGATGCTGTGGCCCATAGATGTCTATGTTTGTCCTCCATTAACAATCAAAATGCAGATGCGTTGTCACCCCTGAGGATCTAGATCAAAACCTCGTTTCTAGAAAAAGGGTCTCCGGTTGTCTACACTAACCATACGAAACACAGCAGTGTTAAGCTGCTATTTTAGTTTGGTATTCTGCGGGAGCGTCGTCCTACCACGTTCGAGCTGACCCATTCGTGATACAACCATGATATAACTGCAGCGCAGCGTGCCATTACCACGTATCATATCATTTGTAAATACTATAACATTGTGTCTACTTACCCTAAAGAAAGCAGCTGTAGAACCGCCTTTCAGTGCTCCATATTTTATTTTAGTCTGTTTAGCGAGATCCTCAGCGCTTTCAATAGGTGAGTCCATTCGTTCTACAGTCAGAAACGCCGCCAGGTTTGCAGTGTAAGAGGATATCATAATCAAAGTGAAAAACCACCACATTCCTGCCACCATTCGCGTAGAAACAGCTCTGTTAATTTAAAAACATAAATGAATGATATTCTACGTGTTAATAAAAAAACTTCCCCAAATAATAAGAAAATATATTATTTAAATTGTTTCATCCTAAAAAAGGAACTTACAATGTTTTACAAATATATTTAAAGTTCTTTTAATTAAATATTAATAAAAAAATAAAATAACATATCTTAATAAATTGAAATAGTTTTGATTAGCAATGAAATTTAAATAAAAATATAGAAATAATTAGTCGATAGCTACTAAATTAGACTTGATGCAGCAAGCTGTCGATACATGATCAAAACGAGTGCAAAAATATGGAGTCTGAATTTACGTTAAACTAGCTATTTTAAATTACTCTCTAATGCTATTTTATAACAATGGACGTTAAAACACGATATTTAAAACTGACTTAATGGATGACTGCCGATGCTTAATTTCCACAAAGGGCTGTGGTCGCTTTGAAACTAATTAGGGCTCTCACTTTATAAATGAAACGATTTGCGTAAAATTCTATGCACAAAGTATAAGTTATTTTGTAGTAGACAAACTAGCTGCTTTATGAAGCCAACGTACTACAACCCTTTGGGACAATACTGTTTTATCTAACTGTAAACAATCAAATTTGGTAGCTATTTGAATAGCTATCGGTGTGAGTCAAGATAGACTTACTTCGGTGCGATATCCGAACCTTGCTGCATCAAGGATCCAATAGTGAACCACAGCGAGTTCAACAGAGTGAATTGATTCTCCAGGACAGGTGGCTCGTCAATACAGTTCCTGGGGCTGTCCCACTCGTAGGGGCTGAACCTGTGCCCAAATAAGGACCGCATTTACAATTGTCTGCTTTAATATAATATGTTGTACTGTACAAATTAGGACCGCTTCTAACACTTTTGGTTCGTGTATTATCGCATAACTATTATTTTTCGATATAACATACAACATATTTAACACATGATATAAATTATTTTAATGTTCAGAAAAGGAATGTGATACAAATATATTTTATTTCAAATGGACGATAACATGTTTGCGGCCGAGTTTTGTATCAATTTCAAACATTCTTGTCAAATTCGCTGAGGTCACTTTATATTCTAAATTAAAAAGCGCGTGAAGAATTCATGTAGTGAGCTTTCAACGTCAGATTGACTTTGAGTGCTTTCTTTTAATCTTACTTGGGCAAAAAATCACAACTCTGCTGCATTAGTGATCCGATCGCGAACCACAAGCAATTGGCCAAAGAGAAAACATTCTCCAATTTTTCTCCGTCCGGTGAGTGTGATGGATGCCATTCATAAGGAGTAAACCTAGTAAATTACCATCAGATAATGTTATCAACTTAATAATATTTTAGTCTATTTTACATATACATATACCTGCTATTATTATATATATTTTTTAAAGTTACCTCTAAACTGGGATTTTCTATTGTATTGTACAGGCATATTCCATAGATTAATTTCACGAGAACAAATATCCAGACCGAGAGACAGAGAAGTGCTTGTTCTATGTAGGAAGTAAATCAACGCCGCAACTCAATGCTAAGCCACTCCGCCACGGAGCCGTCAAAACGACGACGACGCATATAAAACTCTTATCAACGTTAAATATTAACGGTTATAATTATTCAGAGAAATTCAGTTATTTCCAATATTATTTAAGAAATATTAAATGTAAAGTCAAAATTACAGCCTATATGCGTCTCACAGCTGGGCACAGGCGGGGTCTCCCCTCATTTCTGAGAGGGTTTTAGGGCAAGGAAGTGTCCGCTGCACTGGCCCAATGCGTCTTGATGAACTTTACATGTCCCGAGGTTTTTTTTCATATTTCTCAGATATCGCAGGATTTCTCACGACGTGTGTGTTTACAGCCAAGCACGTGGTAAATCATCACTTAAATTGCCTTTAACAATTTCATTGTAGCCGACGGGAATTGAACCTGGGTTGCTCGCATATTGTGAAATTTACAGCGAGCGCTAACATAAATATTTGGAAGATCGATATAAATAATAATAATATCCTCCAGACCGAATTTCAGCCACGGCGGCCTGCCTCAAAGAGGCTAGCCATTGGGGCAGGGCAGGATTACAATGCCCAAGTATATGCGCAAGCACAGGTGCACTCTCTATTCCCTCACTGACTCCGACTCCTCCTGACTCGGGGCAACTACTGAGAATTTCTTGACGGAAAAACACAATAATAATAAATTTTTTGGCCCGACCCGGAATTCGAACCCAGGACCTCATGGTCAGCAGTCGCACTACAACTACAACTAGACCAATGAGGCAGTCATCGTTATAAATAATAAATGAATATATATATATATATATATATATATATATATATATATATATATATATATATATATATATATATATATATATAAAATTCTAATTGAAGCGAACAACGAGAAATACTAAATATAATTTCCAACATCTGAAGGTGCGAATAAAAAATAATGTGAATAAAATTAACAATAAGCTAATTGTCTTACGTAGTTTCATTTCCACGGGAAGATATTGGGTAGTGGATGTCCTTACATCACTATATTCCTATAGTGATGTAAGGACATCCACTTTTGTGGTTTTTTTGTGGTTATATATATATATATATATATATATATATATATATACCCACTTTGGTTTGATTATAAGATAAGCTAAATTTTCGGTTCAAAACACACAACTGCTTGACGACTTTTTCCTCTGTCAAAAGAGAAAGTAAAGTGAAGTTACAGCCTATAAACTCAAACTTCTCTCTGCTAGGCAGCTATAATTAACAATTTTATGGGACCGGGGGAGATCGAACGTGGGTTGATTTCGTACTCTGAATTTACGACGAGCGCTTAGGCGACGGCTTAATATCACGGCTCTTAAGTCGAAAGTATCTAGATTCTAGATCAATTATCAAAAATAACTGCCCTATGTCCTGTTATTCCTTAAATATTCATATTTCATAATTCGTGAAAATGTTATAAAATAATAGTTTTTGATTACTTACCTAGCGAGGATAAATAGAAGTACTGAGACTCCCAAATATGCGGTAGCCATATAAATCCAAACGTCAAGGGAAAGCGGCGACAGAAAGGAAAATAAGTTTGGCGGTTGTTTTATGGGTTTCCGGTATAAGACCGAAATGCCGAGATTCATGAAAGGCATCGTGAAATCGACCACTTGTTCCCTGTTGGTATACAGAATGTTAAAAAAATATTCTGCTAGATAGTACGTTTTAGTAGTAAGTATTTTTAGTTTGTCATATAGATTTACATATATTCAATTTGATTATAATAGATGATAAAAAATATTAAAAAAAATATTTAAATTGAAACGAGAAATCAAGTAGAAAATAAAAGTCTTTTTAAAAATCAAAAGCAAATTATAAGGTAGCTAAGAAAATTATCTGTAATAATCCACGAACAAATTACATTTGTTTTAAATGAATTGAATTACCGGTCATATGTTATAGTTAGATCAGCTATTGCGACATCCGCTCTTTGTTCTAATAATTCCCTTATCATACCATCCCACTCTTTGGTTTCCCTGTTATACGATCCATATCGACCATCAGGAGCTAATTTGAACGTGTAATTGAAGCCTAGTACTTTTGATATTTCATGAATCAAGTCAATAGCGTAACCTTCGAACTGCGCATTGCCTATTAGCTTTTCACTAGCCTCTTTTCTCATACAATATGGCGCACTCTGGAGATAAAAATTAAAGTTGACTTTTAAAAAAAATATTGCATAAAACTACTTAAATTAATATCGGATCTGGTTAAATTTTGTAATAATGTTTTATTATATTTAATTATTGTACATAACTTATAAATTCTACGTGTATTTTTAATATTTAACAATTTATTATTTTAAGACAAAGCATCCAAATTTTTTCATTTCAATAATTGCTACACGATTAATCATCCAAAATCATTTATTTAAGTATTTCTAAGTGGATATTTAGTTATGTGAAAAAATAAAACGTTTTTTATGTAGAATTTTGAAATTACCAAAATCGTTGTCACGATAAGCGTTTTATTTTGTAGGATTTCTACAATTTGCTTCTGGTTGTCGCCGAAAGATCTTGTGTAATTGACACCCTCCGAGGAATTCCACGTTCCCGCCTTTTGTAGGCCATCCCTTGTTAATTCAATTATGTCAAGTGTGAAATCGCTTCTAAATCCTTGGTGATCAAACTTTATAACACCAGTTAGACCTTTCATTTCAACCTATGATATTAAAATAAGGTAGGGTTAACCGTTAAAAGTCTAGCAATACACATAAATGTCTATATTTTTTTAAAATCAAAACTACATCGAATGACCAATTAGTTAGGTTAAAAATTATATAAAACAAAAATTCATAAAGTAACTTACGATCTTCATATAATTAATAAGACTGTACCCATGTGGCCAGGTATCTTCAGCATCGCAAGATAAAGGTTTCACGTCGATTTGTTGGGATGTATCAAGATCATGTAAAGCTTTTGCGAATAAATGTACAGCATCATACATGAGAGCTGTTTCCGTCTGTTAATAAAGATAAGATTATAAGTTCATAAATGTAAATATAAGAAATAAAATTAATGTAAAATAATATTCTGACTAAAATGTATTATATCAATGACTTACTTTAATGAAGGTCATGTTTTCCTACAACAATAATAAAAAAGTATGAATTAACATTTTCGCCGTTTTTAATATCTTTTGAAACAACTCGTGATTTATAGCTACCTTAGCAGAAGTGTGACCTAATTGTAGTTTACGACCCTTCCTAGCCTCATCGTATACCCAGTCTCGTACCACCCTTTGTACATCAGATCTCTCGGGGTCGAGTAGTCTTAAGGCAGTTATATTTGTACCTCCATATTTAAATTCTTCTAAGTCAACGCTATGAAGGTCCTAAAACATGTGATCAAAATATAAAACTCAAATATGATTCAAAATATAATTAAAAAGAAATAACAGTATAAAACAAGTCATTTATGGTGTTACTTGTGTTAAGTCGATATTCAATAATCTAATTTCTCACCAGAGATGTTATCAAGTAACTGTGATAATCTGACATCATGCCAATCTGTTGAGCTTGTTGGAGTACATCCCTTATTCTCTCAGTTGTGCAATCGAGAACAATGTGCGATTCTGCAGAGTTTTTAATTTGTTTCAGTAGTGGCCTACAAAATTAAAAATTGCATGTTTTAACATTTATATAAAACTGTTGAATAACATCAAACATAAAATTACCTGTAGTCATGAGAATCCGGCAGTTGTCTGACTGCTACCGGCAACTCTGATGGTCCATGTGCTTTGAGAAGTTCTTGAAGCCTTACAAGTCCATCACTATTTTCGTATACAATTGTAAATGATTTCCATCCCCATGCTCTGACGAGGTCAACATAAGCCTAAAAATATCAGTGTATAAAATCACAAAGATCTTAACTGCAAGCAGTATTTTTAAGTAATGACTAGTCCTTTATTATACACGGCGTATTAAAGGGCAAGTTATGAAATAATTCGCAAAATACGTAGATGCGCACATATTGCTATTATCAATTAATTTTATGAAGTTTTCCCGGTAATTATTATACAAACTTATTTTTTACATCAGATGTCGGTTATGCTTATTATGCGCGTTGGTACATAATATTTGCCCTTATTAAGGTGTGTTTTACTTTTAGTAGATTTTATTTTAGCATAATATACGTTTCACTTTAAGACACAAGCCTCCTAATATTTCTGAAAGAAATGATTTCTTATATTTACGCGTACACTATACATTGATTAAAACTACTTTTACGGATTTTATCGCGTTTTATTTATTTTATTTTTAATACCCGACGTTTCGGATGCTTTCCAGCACCCATGGTCACGGGGGACTAAGGTGACTGACGTCCCGATGTCAAAGTTAACCCAGAGTACCTTCAGCTTTTTAATTATTGTCTTTGGCCCGATCTACGCAGAATATAGTTTTAGAACAATTTTTGGTGTTCACATTTCCCCGAAATAATTTATCACACATGCAACTTACTTAACTGCTTAACTTGCGCAACTTAAATCATCGCTTAAGCGCTAATTCACATTGCAATTTTAAAGTGTTACCAATAAAGTGTGCACCAATATTCATTGGTGCTTGTGATCGAACACGGGTTGCTCGCGTAATGAAAAAATTATGGCAAACGCTTAGCCTCCCAGCTATAGCAACTTCATTCTCTCAATGGTCTAAAGCTAGCGGCAGCATAAGTAGTCTCATACATCTAGCTTGTGTGTGGTCGTTCACAAACTAATTGCAATCACTGCATGATACTGTTTCATAAATATATTGATCCTTATCCCTGAGTATCAGAACCATGGCCCAATACTAGGTTTATTTTATAATGATTTCTTATATTTACGCGAACACTACACATTGATTAAAACTACTTTTACTGATTTTATCGCGTTTATTTTTTACTTTTTATTATTTTTATTTTTAATTCCCGACGTTTCGGGTGCTTTCCAGCACCCATGATCACGGGGGACTAAGGTGACTGACGTTCCGATGTCATTGTTAAACCCGGAGTACCTTCAGCTTTTTTAATTATTGTTTATGGTCCGATCTATGCAAAATTAAACTGATTATATCCTGAGGTCTTGCAGTGCTATGCTTGGGTTTAGTTTTAATTTTATTGATTATAGGGTCCCAAGCAAGTGGTAGTACTTAGCCTCCTTCTCTATTGAAATTAGGATGTTTTTTAATTTCAATAGACTCACGTATCATCCTTGGTAGGAATCGGTGTTCTTTCGCGAGGATTTGTGGTAAAATCCGTAAAAGTAGTTTAATTCAATAGGTATATTTTAATTAAAGTACTAAGCAAAATTAATTATAATTACAATGCAAAACATTACAATGACTTTTTGATATATAAATAGGTGGTGTGCTGTGTGGCGAAGTAAATGAAGTATAACTACAAAAAATGAAAGCTATACGAACACTGTGTCACTTACTCTGCTGAGAGCGGCGGGATGTGGATATAGGTTGACAAGGCACGATTCTCGACGGGTGCGATAGTCCCATCTAGTCTCTAAGTGGGGCAGCTCCATCGTATCACAAATAGATTGTACGTGAGCCGCGGCAGGGGCTGATTGCGGTCCGAAAATTGCTGCCACGCCGCTTCGTAGAAGGTGGCATACTTAATAAAGAAACGTTATTAAATAGAGATTAATTAAATAAGGTGTATTACGAGTAGGTTTAACTTGCTTGAGGTATTAGCAAATTAATGTACAGTGACAAAGGTTATTTTGTCTTACCGGGTCGTCACTCCATCTAGTGAGGGTACCCTATACTACGTCTACCGGTACGAGGCTGCCACTCGAGAAACTTTCTTCCCCATCGGTTTTCGGGTCTTCAGCTTACTAATCAGTTGGGCTATGTCGGTCACTCTGGTTTTGCTGCGGGTGTCCTCATTTCTGAGTCTATCACGCAGAGAAACTCCGAGCATAACCCTCTCCATAGCTCGCTGAGCGACCTTGAGCGTCCTCATACAGCCAGATAGATGGAGTGACGACTTGGTAAGACATGCAGGAAGTCGATGGATGCAGGTGGTGGCCATGCTTTGTGGCATTACTTGGGGGAGGCCTATGTTCAGCAATGGACTTGTGAAGGGCTGTAATGATAATGATGATGAACGTTATTTTGGTACTTTTATTTTTAAAGGTTATTTTGTTACAGTTACTTGCTGATGGCTCAGAAATAAAAAGGGCAGTTTGAGGGTACAATTAACATTTGTAGTGACCTTACAAGGAAACGGTAACCATTTGCATTATGAAATAAATATGTTATGTTGGTGTTGACAACTTGGTGTACAGTATATTTATTTATTATTATTGATGAAATTAAAGGGTCAAGTTATCAAACTTCACGATATTTAACTAATATATTAGGTATTGTTTAGTTAATAAAATGATAATAATAATTGCATCAGTAATAATAATTAATATTCCATGAATGAAATAAAGATTATTGTACACCAATAAACATCTCTACATAATGTAAAACAAAATCGCTTCCCGCCGTGTGTACGCTTAGGTCTTTTAAATTAGGCAACGGGTTTTGATGTTTGATTCGATCGAGTCCACTGCTAAACTTATGTCTCCCCCAAGGAATGCCACAAAGCACGGTCCATCTACATCCATCCACTTCCTGCATGTCTTACCAGGTCGTCACTACATCTAGTGGGGAGTATGAGGCTATCACTCAAGAATCTACTACGAATCTACTAATCCGTTGAGAATATTATAAATATGTACTAACAAATAAATAATATAAATAGCAATAAAAATAGGCTTATGTTTGACTTACCACCAGATATAGTAACATATAACAGACAAAAATAGTAAATGATCACCAAAATTAAACCCGCATTTAATATTATAACCAAAGTTCTTACATCTTCCTATCCTATTTAAGCAAACTGACTCCAAAAGAATCATTGTTAACCCAAAAATAGTTAATGAACATCAATAACATCTCGTTATCCGATTAAAGTAAATTACCCTCGGCAAAAAAATATTTTGCCAAACGTAGTAAATAAGCTCCTAGCCTTTTTGTCTCCAAATTGATTAACAACTACCAAAAAAATTTTTCTTAAGCGTTTCGTTTATTCAACCAAATAGTATGCCTAAGATAAAAAATAAAACTTACAATTTGAATAATCCTTTTTTTAATTATTTAAACAATCATAAAAAGTTAGTCCTTTAAAACTAATAATAAACAGTTTAAAGATCTTAAAACTAAACTAATAATAAACATTTAAAAATCTTAAGAATAATCAGTCTTCTGTAATAATTTACTGCACAATCAATGCTTTCTTAGCTTGTGCTGGTCGTCGTCTTTTGCGCTTCATGCCAATCGGAATAGCTCTGGCCTCTGTGTCAGGTGGCTGGACGTGCTTAAGCCGAATCGCCAATCCAACGAGATGCTTGCAAATGTAATCTTTGAGACACTTTGGGCAATTGCATGTGCCGTGTAACCAATTTCCTTTCTCGGGGCATTATAACTTCCCACTCTCTAAAATGTTGCTCTTTATATTCGTCAAAGGTCTTCCACGGCTTTTCACAACTTTTGCAGCTGGAATTCTGTATGAGCAAACTAGCTCAGTGCTATTCTTTAATGGCACCTGCTTCGACAGTTTTGCCCATTGGTAATTTAATATGGCATCATGATACTTTATTTAGTAATAAGCCTACATTTTATGGCTATCACAGTGGTTTATTTAGGCAGAAATAGCGCATTAATTTGCTCGCTAAGATTTGGTGATCATTTACTACATTTGGTGTTCGAATACAATTTGAAGTGCAGTTGTAACTAAAATAGCTGTACTATCGTAATTTTAGGCTTTATTTTTCTGGTGTCAAGTATATATATTTGGTAAAAGAACTAAGGGTATCAAAGCATTTTATGGTGGTGATTATATTTAACCCCATAAAAATAAATTAACATAAGGACCCTCACTAAAGCTAAAACCGGTATTCAAAGACAATTACGAGGAATAAAAAAAAATAGAATAAGGCTGTCGAACGAGCACAAAGTCCAACTGATGGTATAAAGTTTCTGTGGAACATAGACATACCCATCTATCCTTAGTTAAGAGTCAAAATGCAGAAACGTTGTCACCCCTAAGGACTAACATGAAATACCTCGTTTCCAGTAAAAAGCGTCTCCGTTTCTCTACACTCACCATGCAAAACATAACAACATTCAGCTGCTATTTTAAGCTCGTATTCTGTGAGAGCGTGGTCCTTCCCCGCTCGAGCCGACCCTTTGCTCTACCACAAACGGTCAAACTCAAAATTGCCAGTGTGTAAATCTGTTTAACACAGTGCGGTCTAGACTCAAATTTTGACATTGTGGAGTTTGAGCTTAAACTTAGTATCCTCTCTGAATACTGGCCAAAGACATACTGACTTCTATCTAGGTATGTCAAAAAACGAACATAGGTGTCTTAAGTATGTAATAAAACGGATTATAATTTGTATTATAATATAAAAAAACAATCCAACTAGTAAACTATCTAGATACCAAAACTATATAGATACCAAACCTCGTTTGGACGCGTGGAAGCTATCCTGGGGCGATATAGTTTCTACTTGTGCTAGCAACTTAGCTCTTGGTAAAACGGCTCTGTCCGCATTTACTCGCTCCACTGCGTAACGAAATGCTACTTCTTGCTTATCGTCTTCTGGGTGAAATAAGCCACCTGATAAGCAAAGCAAAGTCTCGTTACAATTCAACAAAATAAAATAATTTTATAATGATCTCTTATTTTACAAAATTGAATATAACTAATTTTATGGACTTTATCGCGTTTTATTTAACTTCATTTACTTATTTCTAATTCCTGACGTTTTGGCCCGTGTACAGCAGTTTTGTTTGGAATTAAAAAATAAGTACTTTAAGCTAAATTAAACATGATTAAATCCGTAAAATTAGTTTTAATGAATATATATATATATATATATATATATATATATTCATTAAAATCGTTATGTATATTTTAGTTTAATGGTTATAACATTTTATGTAGGATGGATTTAAAAGTATGTGACCCAAATCTTATTGTATTCTTACCTATTCTAATAGTGTCTGGTAACGCAGAGAGATGTCCAATAAATAAGATCAGGAAAAAAACCTTTGTCCCTCTCATTCTGTAAAAGGGCAATATAAATATTTATATAAATCTGGAGCCACGGATGCTCAGGTTATTAGCGCTCGAATTAAAATTTTCTCATTAATACCCGAGCAAACAGAGTTCATTACTCGCCGACACCAATGAAATTGTTTATATAATGATTTCTTATATTTACACGAACACTATACATTGATTAAAACTACTTTTACGGATTTTATCGCGTTTTATTTATTTTATTTTTCATATTGTTTATATTAGTTTACAAACACATGCCAGGCGAATCATGAATACACTTCTAATTGTTTTCTGATCAGGACAGACAGAAAAAATTTGTGATATTAATATACATCAGATTTATTGTATAGCTTAGAATAAATGTATAAATTTTTGGTATATTCATGATCTACTTATTTTCATTACACGAACACTGGGCGTAATGGTTTTCTAATTTTTTTATAGCATTGAGTGACAAACGAGCACACAGTCCATCTGATGGTAAGTGGATAGTGCCTATAGACATCCACATTTATCCTCAACTGAGGATCAAAATGCAAATGCGTTGTCACCCCTGAGGACTAAGATGGAATGCCTTGATTCCAGTAAAAAGTGTATCCGGTTTCCTATACTCTCTATACGAAACACAGCAGCATTATGCTGCTATTTTACGCTGGTGTTCTGTAAGAGCAAGGTCCTGCCTCGGTCGGGTCGACCCATTCGTGCTACAAATATAATAGGAATGAAAGTGAACGCAAGTAAGACGAAAGTGATGGTGTTTGAAAGAGAATAAAGTAAATCGTTATGTGAAATAAGAATAGAAGGGGAGTTCGTGTATTTGGGTTGTGTATTTAGCAGGGATGGTAGATATGATACGGATATAGAACGATATATTATAAAGAATCAAAATGTGTCAAAAAAGACACGTATGATAATTCATAATGCTGTGTTAATTCCTACTTTAATGTATGTATAGTAGTGAAATTTGGGTGTGGCGGAAGAAACACGAAAGTAGATTAAATGCTGTAGAAATGCGTTCTTTAAGGAGTATGCTAGGGTTGAATCTGAATGACGTGTGACGAGGATTAAGAAAGGAATGCTTCGGTGGTTTGGTCATGTAGAAAGAATGAATGAGGAAAGAGTGACAAAGCAAATTTATATGGCAGATGTGAAAGACAGAGTCGGGAAAGGATGTCCTAGATGAAAGTTTATCGATTAAATTGGCGATATTTTGAAAATGAGTCACATTAGGAGTACCCTTAACCGACGAGCATGTATGCCTACATATATGAATGTAAAGGAGGCGAGAGAGGTGTGTCAGGATCATGCTAAATGGAAGTCCGTAGTTTCTGCCTACTCCTCTGGGTGACAAGCGTGAGTGTTTATGTATGTTTTATTATATAAATATAATATAGCTGCAGCGTGGGTCTACCACGTAAAAACAATGAAAAAAAAGGAATTATATAAAATATTAAGAATTAGCAAAAAATTAATCAAAGTATCTCCCTCTCTTCGCAATCTTGAATCTCAATCCAAATTCTCATCAAAGACCATTTTAATTTTTTATCTAGTTAAAACACATTGCTGTCGTTAATAGTTATCGGCTTTTCTTTTCTCTTATATTTTTGAATAAAATAAATTGAATGACACTAATTTAATTAAAATATATGAATTATAAATAGGTTTTATGTACCTTACTATATTACACGTCTCATCATTACCGCGCTATATATATATATATATATATATATATATATATATATATATATATATATATATATATATATATATATATATATGTATATATATATGTATATAAATATATAAAATTCTCCAGCCATAAGTAAAAACGTGAGAGTAAGCCGGACTTAGCGTAGCAAAGTGGTGATACTAGGTGAGAGGACCGTTTCACTGTCTAGGAGCACGTCTGAGTAGGTACCACTCTCTCGCCTTTGCTGTTTTTTGTGTTCCAGTGTAAAGGGCATAGCCAAAGGGGAGCCAATGTAATTACAGGTAGTGAGACTTTCCATCAGTCCTCATGGGTGGCAATGCATCTACAGCCTTCTTTGTATAACATTGGCTACAGGCGCTCATGAACTACCATGACAACTCTCAGACTACCATCTGGTAGGCTGAGAGTTCATTTGTCACTTTAATTGTATAAGAATATATATAAAGATTTAACATTTTTTAATAATCAGAAGAAAATCAATCACTTTATTTCATTCATTTCATTTCATCCGTATCATTACATTTCATGACGTGGGCTGAAAGTTCGTCTGTCAATTTAATTTTATAAAAAAATATATAAATAATATATTTAATACGTGTACGAAACAACACGAGTTACCTTCAATCATAAGAGGATTTGTTAAATTCGAGCGCACATGAATATTTTAATGAACAAGGAGGCATTATGATGTCAAAGAAAGACATTTATGATTCTACTATTGTATTTATCTATTTAATTTACAGGAGTTAGTTTCATGTTTTATAAATAAGTAAATATAATGTAAGGTTAAGTAACATAATGTTGTCTCGATAGTAGGCAGTATACAAGTATACTAGCTATAGTACCTAATTATCTTCTAGGCAGGACATAGTATACAGGCCTATACCTGATGCTTAATACCCAGATCAGTGTCAAGATACAGTTTCAAAAATGCGACATATTTGGTAGATACTGCAGTCACTAATACATCTGTCGGGCGCTACGATTATAGTGAATCCTTCTTAAATGTCAATAGATGGTCTTTTAAAAAGCTTACAAAAGAATAAGTAAAAATAATAACACGCTAATATAGTGAGTAAAAACTGTAAGGTGTTTTATAGAATGTTATTCGAGTATCTAAGGAGTCTCATACGGCCGAAGTTTAAATTGAAACTGATTTAAATATGATGTATACCTTTGGTGTCTTAGCTTTTTAATAGAGGTAAAAATATGCTAAAAATAGCGATGTTTATTCATCTTTATGACTATGTAGAAATCATTAATTTCTTTCATTAGTTATAATAGCTATGTGTAACCTTTTTATTTTGAGTTGTTATCAAAAATATCCTGTAGCTTTATTTATTTATTATTTATTTATTACGTGATACATCTATCCTCGCCGGTCGAACCCAATGAGTTATTGTCCTTTTAAACCGAATTAAAAATAGGAGGAGGTTCTTAATTCGTTTGTATCTTTTTATGTGTGGTATCTCAGAACTATTTTCTGAATGTACAGATTTTGGTGATTCTTTTTTTTATTTGAAACTTAGTGCTGTTCATTAGGTTCCATTTAAATTTGATCAAGACCTAACTAGTAGTTTTTGTGTCATCCTTAATAATGCGCATTTAATTGATTTTTACTAAACTGATGATGTTATCATTTTATTTATATTGAAATCGGTTGTACAAAATTTTTAATTTTACCACTTGTTTATTATAAACTAAATCTTACACTATTAATATTAAAATATACGTAGCTAAACAAACTAATAAAAACAATATAAACATTGAGCATTATATATTAAATATAAAATCAGCTAAAAAACTAACATCCTTAAAAACCTACAGTAAAAGACAATATGTATATAATATAATCTTTGCTATTTTACTAAAGTGGCAACTAAATATGTCAATTTTAGCATGCACACGGTTGACCACATGACGAGCTCGAGTAAGAGGTGTTTTTACCAGGATATTAGTTCGTGCTGAAGGCAATCGCGGACGTCTGCGTCCCGTCACATAGCGGTCTGGCACACTGATACTCAAGTGCCGTAGAACTCCGGAGTTATGAATGTGGGTACTGCCGGGTTATGAAATGAGCATTATGAACATAGGAAATGCTTTTACTCTTCTCCTGTTTAATTTCTCCCTGCCATCTCTTACGACAACTACACGGGGATCGTAAGTGATAAAATTTAATTGAGGTACCCATATATATTTATGTAAAAAGTGATCTTTTCAAAGAAGATGAACGAAATCGGGTGCTTGACATTGTTCTGAACAGTTATACAAAAACATGTAGTTAATAAAACTATAAATTATAAGCATAATTAAATGGTTTTTATTTCTGTTGTGTTTGGAACAATCATAAAAACATTTTATAAACTGAAAAACTAATGCTTTTACATTAGCAAAAACTACACATTTTTAATTATTTTAATTAATAATTTTGGCTTGGATGCTTGTCTTTTACGCAAAGTCTTCATTTCATTTAGAATTTTACTACATAACCTACAAATCATAAAACACAAATTAAAAGGAAACCCCAGGCCCTGCAAGAATATGATTTATTGATATATTTATCGAATATTTAAATCGTCAAAATAAGACATTTGAACTTTGTACACGCCGGGTCCACACTTGTATTGAATCAAGTTCTCCCTTGATTTTGTTTACAAAACGTCCTAACGATATTCCAAACCTTTTAAAATTACGGTCACAACCGTTAAATAACCAAAATGGCATACTTAATCAATTGTATTTTCAGAAAATATTCTCATGCTTTAGTAAAGTCTATAAAATACTCATTCTTATAATGAAATATAAAATAACAGTCTCATTGACGAAGCTTAATTTCTCTCAACAAAGATTTGTTTTCTTAGGATCAAACACTCATTCGGATGAAAAATAGGAACGGTCAAAAATTTTTTTTTTAAATTGCGCTGTATTATGTAATCTCGAAAGGAATTTATTATTTTTTGTATTTAAAAATAATTAAATGACAAACGAAATTATTCTCCCTGGTTCTAAGTGTAGAGCTATGATGTAGCTTTATTAGGCTACTAGTACGAATTTACGCGGTAGCGCCATGCTGCAGCTATATTATGATTGGAGCATGAATAGGTCGGTCCGACCGGGAAAGTACTATGCTCTTACAAGTGTAAAATAGCAGCTCAATGCTGTTGAGTTTCATAAGTTGAGTGTTGAGAACCGGAGACCCTTCATCAGACCCATCTTAGTTCACGCGGGAGACAACGCATCTGCATTTGAATTCGTAATTGAGGGTAAATGTAGATGTCTATGGGACATAGTAACCACTTAACATCAGGTGGACTATATATTTTTAACCTTTTTTTATAGGATAGGGTTACAAATGAGCACACAGTCAACCTGATGGTAAGTGGGTGCTATGGCCCTTAGACATCTACATCTACCCTCAATTACAAGTCAAAATGCAAATGTGTTGTAATTCGTCAGGACGAAGATAAGATGAGATAAGATAAGAGGAATGCCTCGTTTTCAGTAAAAAGGGTGTCCGGTTCTCCAGAGTCACCTTACAAAACACAGCAACATTAAACTACTATTTTATGCTGGTATTCTGTGAGTGCGTGGTCCTTCCCCGGTCGAGACGACGCATTCGTGCTTCAACTATACTACAAATATAACTGCCGCATGGCTCTACCACGTATATTATATTAAAAGTAGCTACTGTAATCCATGAACACCTGCGACCAGCTTCAAACAAAGAACGCTACAGGCGCGTTGTACCTATGGGGACTAAGGTTGAATGCCTCACAGTCGATTATTATACTGGCTCTTTTTTCCATTAAGACTGGAAGAGATCGGTGCAAGCAATGCTGTCTTGCGGCAGAAATAGTTAAGATGGTACCTGCCCAGTCCGTTTAGACATCTTTAGAGAGAAAAAGAATCCCACCACGTAATGACTGGAGCACGAATGGGTCAGCGCGACCGAAAGCCGACATTCTCCACAAACAAACAATAATAGTAATGTTCTCCAGACCGAGTTTTGGTCACGGTAGCCACAGGACAGGATTATAGTGCCTAAATGTATGCCTAAGCACAGGTGCACTCTATTCCCTCGCTCTCATAATCTGATGGAACAGTTATTGGACACGACCGGACCGAGATTAGGCACAGGACCAACAGCTTTAGATACTTTCCAAGGCACGGGGGTGAAACACCGCCAACTGCCTGGCTACAGGCTGCTATTTAGAATTACGACCCAGAATTCGAAGCTGTGATCACATAATCACTAGCCGCACTAACGACCACTGGGCTAACGGGGTAGTTAATTACAATAATTATAAAAATTACTTATTGGATTTTTCTATCAAGATATTCACAGTAGCATCCCGGAGTCAAGAAGATGGCGGTCTTTTACACCCGTGCCTTGGAAAACACGTACTATCTACTATATATAGCACGTATATAGGTGGATAATGTGCTCATTTGTTACACTTAGGTACTAATAAAAAAATTTACTAATGAATAAAAAATTGTTCACTTCATTTATTGTATAATAAGAAAGGTTATTTTTGTGACTGAATCGACCCAGGATTCGAGTCTGGGACTTTATAACAACCATTTATAATTTCGCCTGCTCTGGTACCTTCACTTTTTCTTTCGCCAAAAAACAATGGTCCCTCTGACGTGTTCCAGTTGAAAGCTTAATAGTAACCATTCACAATAGGGTGCACTTGACAGATTTACCCATGCAGTTGAACTGTACAGGTAAATGAGAGCGTGTATGTTACATAACCGCTACGTGTATATCTTCTAGTCAGCTCTAGCTAACCTGACGAATGTATATGTACAGGCAAACCTAGCAGGTACAATGTAGCGTGAATGGCTATCTTTAGAGAGACAGTATTATATTATACAGGTTGTGAGGCCCTCTATTGTAGTTCCGGTGAATTAAAACGAATTTGTGGCCTTCTATCTTCGAAACCAGATAAAATATCCATGGGCTTCAGTAGTCATAGCTGGTGCTTCTCCTGTGATCTCATATAAAATCAAGATCTGACCAGTAGTTTTTGAGTTATCTTAATAATTTTATGCATATTTAATTGACTTCGAATACATTGATCGTCCTTATTTTATTTATATTGAAGTCGGTTGTACAAAATTTTTAATTTAATCATTTGTTTTGCACAACATCACACATCATAATCAATAATTTCGACCTATCTAATTATTGTTTACTTAAATACAAAACAATCAACAATTTACTTTTCAGATACATCAACTGACTCGGGGAACTTGTTGAACACTGTATATTCCTAAGTATATTATGCACTGGTAGTATGGTAAAGATCTGTTCCTATCTAACATCAAACGTGTCATTATTATCTATTCTCAAAAGAGAACCTTCCTCATTTTTTATACAAGAGGGGACAAACGAGCATGCGGCTACTGTTATAACTATGAACAACATGTTGTAATAATAATTTATTTCAGAACAAAACTTTAATTTGAGAGCCGTTTGTTTGATCTGAGGGTAGGATGAATATTTGTAGTTCAAATATTTCTTTCACAGATTGTTGAATCTTCTATCAGCTTTGTTCGACAATTTGAATTTCAAGAAACAGTAGTCTATGTTATCATAATTTTTGTAAATAACGCATTGGCACATACAGCGTATATGATACATTATATATATATATATATATATATATATATATATATATATATATATATATATATATATATATATATATATTTTACTTCCTTGATCAGAAATCTCAAGAATATCTTTCACAAATTCGATTAACAGTGAAAAACCACGTCTACGTTCGATAAGCTAGTATTGCCAAGGGGCTATTTTTAAAATTTTGAGGCTTTCTGAACAAAATATAGTTTGTAACAAATATGTGATTTTATAAAGCATCAGCGTAGTTAGTTTCGTCAGTAGACCCGTTTGTGGGTCGTTGGTCTTACTTAATGTGTTTAATAATATCCACCAACAACTTTGAACATAGTGTTCCCAAGAACTACCAGTTTAAGTGTGACTGGAGCTCCAGACATTACATCTGTCATGTCCATGTTTATCTCAATATCTACGACTTGAAAAACAGTTCTGAAGTCTTTAAGAATTTACTAATATTATAATGCCATGAGTATACGTGTTGCACTAATCGAGTCTCTTTGTTGTTGAAAGACAATAAAAAACGTTACAGGTAATGAAATTCCAACTTCATACAACATCACCAATATTGGATAAAGTTTCACACGTTCGATTCCAAACTATTTTAAGATTAAAGTCTTATTTGGGTAGTTTAAACGTATTTGTACAAGTGAGTTTTCAATTATACTTTGTTTATCATGCTTATTCATGAACCAGCTGTCGAAAGCGATCAAACATGTTATCCTTGTAAAATATACCTTTTGAGAACTGATACTTTTGAAGAAATGGGTTTCTTCATAAATAAATTATAACCGTTGTACAATTACTTAAATTTAATCTTAGTTTTATTTGGGATCGTAGACGTAGATATAGCAGCTGATTGTTTATGAATAAACTTCCGTTTTTAAAGGATATAACTCAATAAAAGGAACAAATAAATATATAATAATATAAATATGTCACACTCCTTAAATTTATAAAAGTGATTTAAATAAAAGGGCACACAATTCACCTGATAGAAAGCGGTTGCTGTGGCCCACAATCATGAACATCACCTCGAAGGACTTAGATGGAATTCCGCGTCACACAGTAAAATGGTTTTCTGTTTTTCGCCACTCTTCATATTAACACGGCAATACTATGTTATATTTTACTATAGTCAATTTATATAGCTTGAAGATAATTATAACTAATATTTCTCTTATGATCAATCTTCAAATATTTCAAATTACGTGTCAATCGTACAAATAAATATTACATTAATAATACTTGTAAAAATATTTACAAATATTTTTATATTAATATTGTAATTAATGACGGACTTACCTGCACAGATTTATTCCTTCTTTTACATATTATTTCCAATACTTTATTGAAGAATATCAAACAAAAAAACTACCTAATGGATAAAGGTTTAAAAACTGTATCAAGAAACACCAATCACTAACACCAATCACTAACACCAATCACAGGATAGAAAAAAGTATTTCTGGCAATATCGTGGCAATGTAATATGTGATATTAAATATTTCAGCGAAGAGATTGCCAATAAACTTAACAAACGTATGTTATAAGTTTTTATTTGTTTTTAAGTAATGAATCTAAAACGAATACAATATTTGACACAATTGTGTTTAGAGACGCGATATTTTTGGCCAATAAAACAAACGGCCGGCTTCTTTCGTAGCGTAGACAAGCTGACGCTGGCAGGGATGAAGCGCAGAAACCTTATCGCGCTTGCGCGCTTCTACCCAGCCACTGTGATTTCCATCTATATAGACTAAGTACAGGTCTATGAATTATAAACCTTACTGCTTGCCTCCTGGGACTCATTCTATCACCTAAGGGTAAAATCAGTTTAAGTAGTAAATATACACGAATAATGAAATGTGTGGTGTGGGTCGCTTTATAAAACCCTCATTAAAGAATTAATTATGAGATTGATTGGATGATGAACTATTTTAGCAGTATACTTGCAGGAAGGCTTATGAAAAATTCGAAGTAAGATAAGTCAATGAAATGAAAGTTAAAATTAGGTATATGAGGACTAGCGGCATTGATGCAACGTTATAGTGCGGCGTTACACTTACTTTACTAACACATTTCATACATTTATATTATTCTATATTTATGATATAAACACATATTAATATTATTTTTAATTACTTAAAAACGAGCTTAATATGAAGAAGAATTGATCATGACCTCGTTTTCAAACATTTATTATGATTGAATAATTGCTTAGAGTAATTACATACATACGAGAATCGACAATTGAGAATCAAGACGTTGAACGCCTCATTCTTCCATTTCCCTCGGTCGTACACAAAGAGGAAATTTTAAAATAATTTAAAATTAAACACGGTAAATCCCCTAAAATTCGTTTTATTCAAATAGTCGTAAAATGTTTAATCCGAAACACGTAACCAAATATTAAAAACGATGAGGAAACTGTCTACTGGATGGCTGATTATAATAGTACTTACCACCCCCTCTCGCACGCACCCCGCAGTCCGTTGAACTCGCGAGGATTTCGTGTCGTCAATGCAAATTGTCTTTTCATTATTCACGCCGCGATTATTTCGTCTTTTGACGTAACAACAATACGAGCATGCGTAAGGGAATTAAAGACGCAGTGCTAATTATGACCTAATCTGCGCAGTAGTGTTACTGGAAGCACTACTAGGGTTTGAAGGAAAGCGTAAGGTTTGCAAGAAAATCTATTAAATTTGTTTCGTTGTCTTTTTTTATCTGTCACATAGTATTATTTTATTCCTTTGTATCTAACACACTTTTATTATTAAATAGGATTGTTTGAATGTAACTATGTATTCATGTATTAATTTATGTACGTATGTACGAATATAATTATTTATAAAATATTTATTCGCTTTTACGCGTCGGAATGTTAACCTTCAAGCGGGCGCGCGGTCATTTGTAACGGGAGCGGGCGCGCGTAACCGAAAAGACCTATGGGATGAATAAGAGAAATAAAGCACTAATTATTCAATATTTATTTATTTATTTGTACTCAGATATATTATCATTACCTTTAAAGTCTGATTTGTCAAAAAAAGTAATGTAATTAAAATTATGAAAAAGAAACAATTATTAAATTAATTAACATAACTCAAATATGCTTTGAATGAAAACAAAAATTAGGAACACAAAACCCTTTTACATATCTCAGACTAGTTTATATACTAGTCTAATAATAAAAATTACAAAATAAAAATAAAAATTAATTATCTTTGGCTTAGTTTTCATCACAATCAGTTCCTTCGTCCATATAACATTGATTGCAAATAAATGTTGTATGACTTCTGCAAATATTTTTCATACATAATTTACATTGCGTTTTTGATTGCCTCCTTTTTTTGGCTGGACATATTTTACAGGTTCCTCTGCATGTGCCAGAACTATCTGCTTCTGTATCAGCAGCACTATCCTCCATATTCAAATGCTCCATTATGTTTCTTTTTAGTTTTCTTGGAAGGCCTAACATCGTTGATCTTCTTTGGACATACTCTTTTGTCAATTCAGTGCCTAATGCCCGTAAATACATTCGCCTTTTCCGTAGAGTCACATTATTTGCCCTCAATATCACCATACTATTTATTCCTGCAATATCCAGAAGACGAAAGAAGAGTGTCAATGGCATTGAGTTACAATACCTATAGAGTCACAATCTCTAACTGACAATACTCAAAAAATGTCCGAGCGCCGTTCCATATACCTATATATTTTGATATTATATAGTTCAAAATGACATTTGCTCGAATTTAGACGTTAACCTGCTTGTACAATGTTCAAAGTCGCTCGTATGCAATGTCATCATCATTCACTCAAGGGCACGTTATCGCGGCGCCGCGCGGTCGGCGGTGAGTGATTTAGTTTGCTAATAAAATGAAAATTATTGAAATTTAAATGAAAACATGCACTGTGGATACATAAATACGTAAATTTGGTATGATACTTACCTAAAATATGAAACACCATCCTTTTTTCGCACGTGTCTGCTGTTATTTGGGCAGGAAATCACCGAACACTTTGGCATCGCGGACGTTGTACGAGGATTGTGGTCGCCTTACAACTAAACAAAAACTCTGCGCACTTCGCAGCGGGCGCCGAGTTTTGGCGCGGACATTTTATTTGTCTGTTTGTGACTCTATAGGTATTGTAACTCAATGGTCAATGGCCATCTATTATTCTTCCTTGAAACCGAATACATTTTTGCTTTTTTATCGACTTCATCTACACCCCCCTTTGTTTTATTGTAAAAAGTAACGATGCTGGGTTTGCGCTTTTCATTTGTACTTTCATCAATTTCTGCAGCACAATGAAGTGATGATATAAGAACTACAGATCTTTTCTTTTTAGGCACGTAAGATACGAGTGTAGCTGTATCTGAAAATCCAAATTGACTTGAATATTCAGGTTGGTTTTTATCTATAAAGCAAGGAGGTATTTCTTTCTTGTTTATACGCATGGTACCCACAACGGAAATCTTATAATCCTTGGCCAAATCGTTCATCAGCGGCACACTGGTATACCAATTGTCGATGGTAAGGTTTCTTCCAGTGCCAGAAATTGGTGTAATTAGCCTCTTCACGACGTCTGCCGCAGCATTACTCAACTGATATGGGCCTTCAGGCTGCTTGCCAGCATAAAGTTCAATATTTAGGACGTAAAACGTAGCAGCATCTACTAGTGGATAAAGTTTGATTCCGTATTTGTCGGGTTTTGATTTCATGTACTGTCGGAAAGGACATTTTCCTCGAAAGCCAACCATCATTTCATCGATTACGACGTTCTCTCCCACTGAATATGGCAAAAGACAGTTTTGTGTAAACATATCTAAAACTTCTCTTATTGGCGCAGCTTTGTCTAGAGTACGACGAGCTTGTCGCGTAGTAGCATCATCAAACCGCAATGAATTCAGTAGAAATTTTACTCTTTTTACTGACATAGTAGTAGGAAAAGTAGGAATACCTATCCCATCACTTGCATAAAAATCTTCTAAATTGGCGTGTGATATCTTCAAGGATCCCGCTACGTACAACAATCCGAAAAGTGCTCGAATTTCAACCGCATCTGTCGGTTTGCAGTCACGTATTCTGTTATACGAAGGCGCTTTTTTTTTAATAAATTCGTTGGTATATCTAACAATTTTTTCAATAATATTCTCTGAAATAAATAAACTCCAGGCTTGCGTAAATGTTGTCACTCCCACACCATTCCTACGAGTGCCCGCATCTTCCGTGAGAATATTTTGAACTTGACGCCTCCTCACTCTGTTATTGTTAGATTTTTGCCACTTCGTTACTTTATCGCGCCCTGTAAAACAGCTACTTATTTCTGAAAGTGGCAAATCATACTCTTCTGAGTCCGAGCAGTTTGATTCCTCAGCAGATCGAGGTTCCTCCGCAACGATGTGGTCGGAAGTTTCAGAGCCTTGGTCGCTGAGCTCTGATTCACTCTCTTCTTCGTCTTCTCTTAGTAATTCCTCGAGTATTGCACTTTGTGGTAACCGTCTAAGACTCATTTTTTATAAAAAAAATCCAAGCTTAATTCAATAATATTGAATGATGGCCGAAGAACTACCACGAGCGTGAACGAGGGTATGTCGCGTTGAGCGTCGCGCGTAACCTTTTCGACGACAGGCGCGTGTAGTCTTTTCGACGACTGCACCGGGACTAAAACAATTGCGATCTGTGGAGTGGGGGGAGCGCCCCGAGCGACGGTTTATTCTTTATTTTACTCCCAATGACATAGCGACAAGCTACTAGAAATGAGAAATAAATGTGATGGGTAATAATAATAATATGAACGAAAATGTACTAAGCGCGGTCGATTCGACTACGCGCGCCCGCTTGAAGGTTAAATAAAAAGCGGCCAAGAGCGTGTCGGGCCACGCTCAGTGTAGGGTTCCGTAGTTTCCCGTTCGTCACAATAAGTGTTCCCACTTATGAGTTTAAAGGTGGGTCCATTATGTTCGCGCTCCAGCAGCTGACTCTGCAACTGCTCCCGGTAGTGGGTACTGTTGTTTCCATCCAAGTTCAAAATGATTTTCCTAGAAAGTCTTTATAAAGTTCTACTTTTCAGTTTTTTTTTCATATTTTCTAAACTTATGGTTCAAAAGTTAGAGGGGGGGACACATTGTTTTTTACTTTTGGAGCGATTATTTCCGAAATTATTGACATTATCAAAAAATGATTTTAGTAAACCCCTATTCATTTTTGAATATCTTTCCAACAATATATCACACATTAGGGTTGAAATTAAAAAAAATCACTTCCCACTTTACATAGGTATATGGGGGCTACCCTGATAAAACATTTTTTCCCAATTTTAATTTTACCACTTTTTCGGCGTGATTGATACACATATTGGTACCAAATTTCAGCTCTATAGTGCTAACGGTCACAGAGATTAAGCGAGGACGGACAGACGGACAGACAGACATGGCGAAACTATAAGGGTTCCTAGTTGACTACGGGACCCTAAAAACGATGAGCGTACAATAATCTCATGACTTCCTAGTATTATCACTTGGAACATCATGAACAGTACGTGAAATTTCATTTGACTAAACTTTTTTTAAATTTAAGTAATTGATATCTATATTTTTACGTGGTAGAACCAAGCTGCAACAATATTATTATGATTGTAGCACGAATACGTCGACTCGATCGAGGAAAAACCACGCTCTCACAATATACCAGCGTAAAATAGCAGCTTAATGCTGTTTTTCTTATGGTGAGTGTAGAAAACTGGAGACCCTTTTTAATGTAAACGCATTCTACCTTAGTCCTCAGGGGTGTCCACGCATCCACATTTTGAGTCTTAATCGAGGGTAAATGGACAGTGTACTGTGAGCTCGTTTGGCACCCTTATGCTATTAAAAAAATTGTTTAGCGCGGAATATATATACGTGGTAGAGCCATGCTGCAGTTATATTAGTAGGTCGGCTCGTCCGGGGAAGGACCACGCTCTCACAGAATACCAGCGTGAAATAGTACCTTAATGCTGCTGTATTTCGTATGGTGAGTGTAGAGAAGCGGATACCCTTTTTACTGGAAACGAGGCATCCCATCTTAGTCCTCACGGGTGACAACGCATCTGCATTTTGATTTGTAATCGAGGATAGATGTAGATGTCTATGGGCCGCAGCAACCTCTTACCATCAGGTGGAGTGTGTGCTCGTTTGTCACCCTATCCTATAAAAAAAATAAAATTAATTACGAATATAACTATCAGAAGCCTTCGCACAATTTGCATTATATTTTGAGAGGAAATAAAAATGAAATATTTCGCGCCATTTAAGTAAAATGGATACAAGTGGTCTTTGGTCTATCGAACAAAATCGTCTATTTTCTATCCCGGTGTAATCCCTGAGCAAATTTAATATAACTTTTATGTTAGGTCGTCAAAATGCGTTAAAAAAATTGTTTTATTTTTTCTATGGAAAATATTATAGGATTGACACACTCCTTTATTTCACTTATAATTGATATTGATTCACTAAACTTATACATGTTGATACTAACATCATTGGCATTAATGTATCATAATAATGAGATATATTTCAAAATAATTATAATTAATATTGACGCAGAAAATGGTTACAAAAAAAGGAAAAAAAGGCAAAGTACCAAGACATCGTGATCTCATGCGATTATTCCTCACAATCAATACGTTATGACGTATTTCTCTTATTAATTATTTATTTATTACTTTTTCAAGTTTCCTGGTAATAACGTTTTAAAAAATAATAATATTATTTTAAAGGTTTTCCATACTTGCAATATTAACACATTAGAGTTATTATTGCGTTATTTTAGTACCATCGTAGTTTATACACGAGTATTGAGTATATGTAGACTTGTTTTAAAAAGATACTAATTATTACAATTTCACCCTGTATAAATGAACCCTTTTATTGTTATAAAAATAAAATAAAGCAGAGTGGCGTCTAAAGGGTTAGATATTAGCGGAGAGAGTTATTAGGCGCTGTGTCCTTTCTAGCGTGCAGCTGTGCGGGGTGTTTGGCGGGAGTGACAAACAAAAGCTCTTGTGTATACTTCGCTGGGTGAATGCCACTCAAGTTTTTTTACCACACATATTTCTCCAAGCACCTCCGCATGCTTAAACAGAGAAGGCACACATTTTCTACTCTATGAATTTAGTAAAATAGCAGCGAGAGGAATAACATGCATTAGAAATTTAGAAAGTGTTCCTTTGTGTAGATTATATTTATTTAATATTTTCTACGCTTCAGCGTTCGTAATCACTTTAACAAAAGTATTGAGTAAGAGCTACTTTTCACGATATTTCTAGAATTGTGGTCGTATTATTTAAATTAAGTAAAATTACTTGGCAGCTCATAATTATTTTAAAAGAGCTATCTTCTGATATGACTCTAGATATGGAGAATCGATACACTAAAATAAATTAATAAGTATTCATTATTATCAACCACCAAACCTTTTATATAAAAGGGATGTTGTTCATTAACACCTGCAACCCATATCTATGCTCAATTAAGGGTCAACATTCAGATGCTTTGTTACCTCTGATGATTAAGATGGAGTGACGAATTAATAGTAAAAAGGTTCTCGGTTTTTTGACACTCACCACACGAAATATAGCTGTAGCTGTATCCGTTACACATTGCACCGTGGTTCTACTTCATAAAAATCTATACCGTATAAGATTATGTAACATATAAGGACAAAGAGAAATAACAGAAATAACTTTTACGGATTTCTTGTATGACGGCGGAACCCCCACAAACCGAATACAATATTCAATAACTGTGTTTTCATACACCGAAAGTAAGCAAAACTCTCAATATCAATACGAGTACAGTAAACTTTTAAGGGGTGTTGGGAACCAATTGTAAGCTGGCTCTTCTCCAAATCAACCTTTAACGTATCTGTATGAAATTTTTCGTGTTATGAATTTTATATCTGTATGATTATTGTGTCCAAGCAATCTTCTATCGTTATAAAAAAGTATATCTTAATATCATGCACATTAACAGCATCAGTTTTCAAAAAAAATAAATATAATATACCTATATTTTTTAGAGAATTAGGGTGACAGACGAGTATACAGGTTATCTGTTAGTAAGTGACTACTGTGACCTATGTCCTGGTGTATGTGTGACGGTTGTCACCGCTAAGAATTACGACGAAATGCCTCGTATCCCGTAAAAAGTGTTTCCACACCTCACTACGCGAAACACCGCAGCATTAAGCCGTTTATTTTACGCTGGTAATCTGTGAGAGCATGGTCCTTCCCCGGTCGGGCCAACCCATTCGTGCTACCGCCATAAAATAGCTGCACCATGTTTCTATAATTTTAAAGGATTTTTACACATTTTTATTGACGTAATTGTAACAAAAGAGATCACAGTCTATCTGGGTAAAATCTAATCAAGAATATCTATCCTTCAAGAATCAAAATGAAAATGTGTCCTCATCCCTGATAACTAAGATGGAATACCTTGTTTCCAGTAAAGGGTTATGCAATAATATTCCTCCAAGTTAAATGCGGCGTACTTATAGGATTATTTCAAATTCCAAACAAAACAAAAACAAATTTACGTTTGCATTTATTTTAATTGCAGCAAATAAACAGTAAAATAGTTTTCTCTTACAGTAAGATAAACTGTAAATAGTTTTCTGTATGCATATGTATTTAATTTAACTTTTTATTTAAAAAAGCACGAAATGTAAATGTAGGAACGTGGAGCCTACTTTCTTGAATTCTCTAACGAGCTCGGAAAATATTTCAAAACGGATGCCAAAGTCTCGATGTTATGTTTTGGTATGCCGTCATATTTCTTTTCTACAAAGTTTTTTGTAATATCAAGCTATCTTTATCTATACTTACATGATCCTATTAAAATTTAAATTATTATATAAGTTTATAATTTAGCTCTGCTTATATTATATTAATTTGTTTCATTTCATAAAAGATGGCATTTTAAGAAAATATCCATTTTGCCGGAGAGTCGGAAGAACAGGGTCTCTTGAGACAATATACGAGTTTCAGTAAATCACTCTGTCGTGAAATAAATCATTTCTGCATTGTCTCGAGGATGTCGCAATGAATACGTCGAGAAAATTTTAACAATGGGTGGATGAACGCAGTCCCTTCCTTCTAGAAGACTTGTGCTAGATTGTAGTTTAATTCTTATGAACAAATCTTTACCTGAACCAAACTTTTATAATTCGCGTTTTATATTTTTTAAATGTCGACGAGTCCTATTATGGCGACTACGTGAATGGGTCGACTCGACCGGGGAAGCACCACGCTCTTAAAGAATACCAGTTTAAAATACTAGCTTAGTACTGTTGTTTTCGTACGGTAAGTGTAAAGAACACCGAAGGGGTGACAATACATCTAAATTTTGATTCTTAATTGAGGATAAATGAAGGTGCCCATAGGCCATAGCATTCGCTTACCATCAAATATTTAATTATATATACAATAAAAGTGACAAGAGCTCTACCAGCTCTATCGGAGTTATTATTTATTAGAGAACCTAAAAATATCAACTATATTTTAACGAGTTTAAATAAAGACGCACCATATCAACAGATTTCTTAAATCTAACTCTGTCAAAATCTTTAGATGTGATAAGAGATTTTCTCATGTCAAAACGGAGATCCAAATATAAAAATGAATGTGTCTTTGCAGTAATTACAATAACAAATTTAATGAAATTTTACATGTCATAAATCGATAAAAAAACTGGCGATGATTTATATTAAGAGAGATATATATTTTAAGAGTGCTTAATTATTTTTAGAGTTGTATATGTCTTATTTCTAAATATCATGCAGAGAAACCCCGAGCATAGCCCTGAAGATATCCGCAGTAGAACCAGAGTGCCCGACTTAGCCCAACGGATTAGTAAGCTGGAGTGGCAATGGGCCGGCCATATAGCTCGAAGAACCGGCAACCATTGGGGAAAGAAGGTTCTCGAGTGGCAACCTCGTACCGGTAGGCGAAGTGTAGGGTGACCCCACTAGATGGGGGACGACTTGGTAAGGCATGAAGAAAGTCGATGGATGCAGGTGGCTCAGGACTGTGCTTTGTGGCATACCTTGGGGGAGGCCTATGTTCAGCAGTGAACTTGTGAAGGGCTGTAATGATGAGGATAATGATGATATGTTTTATTGAAAAATATAAATAACGGCTATGAGAAGAACGTCAAGATCCTACCTAAGTCAAAAAATTAAGTTAAAGTGTTTTTAGCAACACGGTATTTTTATCGAGAGTAGTTTTACTATGTAATTTATTGAAGTAGTAAAATAGTAATTGAGGAATTTGCTCATCCTTTTCCTGACCGTTTTAAAAGCCAACGAAAGGATAAACTATAGATAAATCTCTAATTTATTCAAAAGATGCAAGATAGTCCATGTGTGCTAGCGGAATAAGAAAATCCATCATGTCCTATCGTCTCAAGGGTAATGAAACAAGGGTCGACTATAAAATTTACCGAGAAGCCCTGGGAGCCTCTTTGATAGATGACAGTATAACCGTCTCATGTAACATACTGTGACGGCCCAATATTATTATTAATAATTAAATTCAATATAAAGGGGGTTCAAAAATAGTCTTAAAAGATATATATTAAACAATTAAATTGAATTAATAAACATAAAGTTAATATATTTCAGACATTATCCCAATAACATAGTAAATTAAAGGCAAAATTATTGTTTTTCTTAATAAATAAATTTATTTTTAAAAAAACTCGGTAAAAATATTTAAAATAAGATAAATAATAGAAATACAAGTCAAAAAAAATATTATAAAATTAAGTTAAATAACGTTTATAAGATAATTAGAAAAATTGTTAAAAATTGTTTAAGTCATGGGAGGTGTTCGTGTATAAAAGAAAATTTTTCTGAAGGAGTTCACGTATAGATGAAATTTCCTAAGTTGTTGAAGGAGTTCATGTATTAAAGAAAATTTTCCTAAGTTGTTGAAGGAGTTCATGTATTAAAGAAAATTTTCCTAAGTTATTGAAGGTGTTCGTGTATAGATGTCTTGTATGGATGAGCTGCCGGAGATACATTCCTGCAGTTCTACATATATATGGGGTGGTCGGGAGCCCGACTGCCTGAAGTACTGTAGCACAATGACTAGTCCTATATTAGGGACTTATGATATTAAACTCAATGATACAAAAGCAATACTATAGAAGGTCTCCATGATGAATTTGCATTACAATAGTAGGGTCGTGGGTTCGAACCCTATATTATATGAATGACTTATGAAAGTAAGGTCTATGATTCAAAAGCAATACTATAGAAGGTCTCTGTGATTAATATGCATTACAATAGTAGGGTCGTGTGTTCGAACCCTATATATGAATGACTTATGAAAGTAAGGTCTATGATTCAAAAGCAATACTATAGAAGGTCTCTGTGATTAATATGCATTACAATAGTAGGATCGTGGGTTCGAATCCTATATATGAATGATTTATGAAAGTAAGGTCTATGATTCAAAAGCAATACTATAGAAGGTCTCTATGATTAATATGCATTACAATAGTAGGGTTCGAATCCTATATATACATGACTTATGAAAGTAAGGTCTATGATACAAAAGCAATATTATAGGAGGTCTCCTTGATGCATAAGCATTTTATGGGGTGGTCGGGTGACTGACTGCTCCTAGTACTGTAGCAAAATGACTAGTCCTTATTAGTGACTTGAAAAGGAATATTATGGTGGCGTGTGTGCTGCTTCACGAGCAATTGGTCCGTGGTGAACTTGGACTCGCTAACCGATGTGTCCTAGACATATCATCTTAGTGCCGGTGGTAAGCGGGTTTGTTGTAGCAATACGGCTTTCCCGTGGACATCGCACACCCATACCGTTTGTGGGCGGCGTCGTAGCGCATAGCGATGCGTCGTCTATCTTTCGGATTGGGATGATGAGTGTGTTTGGTAGCACTTTTAAGTATAACAGGCATACTCAACTTCATGTCTTAGTGCATTAGCGCTATGATACGTGGAGTTTTGTTCATTGACGTCTTAGTAGCGTGCTACGATGATACGTTGGTGATATTTTTTATATAACAACAATACTAACTTTGTTGCCAAAGTCGATAGGAGTCATGTGGGTGTGTTGTGAGGGTGCGCCGCCCGTATGATAGTTGCATTGATGCTTACTGCTACTTGCGATATTGCGTCTTGTGATGGATCTGCGGGTGTGCTGCGCCTGATTCGACGCATTCCTGTTGTTCTGGTCGATGGAGGTATACAATTAACATCTTAGTGTCGGTGGTAAGCGGGTTTGTTGTAGCAATACGGCTTTCCCGTGGACATCGCACACCCATACCGTTTGTGGGCGACGTCGTTGAGCATAGCGATGTGTCGTCTATATTTCGGATTGGGATGATGAGTGTGTTTGGTAGCACTTTTAAGTGTAACAGGCATACTCAGCTTCATGTCTTAGTGCATTAGCGCTATGATACGTGGAGTTTTGTTCATTGGCGTCTTAGTAGCGTGCTACTATGATACGTTGATGACATTTTTTATATAACAACAATACTAACTTTGTTGCCAAAGTCGATAGGAGTCATGTGGGTGTGTTGTGAGGGTGCGCCGCCCGTATGATAGTTGCATTGATGCTTATTGCTACTTGCGGTATTGCGTCTTGTGATGGATCTGCGGGTGTGCTGCGCCTGATTCGACGCATTCCTGATGTTCTGGTCGATGGAGGTATACAATTAACATCTTAGTGTCGGTGGTAAGCGGGTTTGTTGTAGCAATACGGCTTTCCCGTGGACATCGCATACCCATACCGTTTTGTGGGCGGCGTCGTAGCGCATAGCGATGCGTCGTCTATCTTTCGGATGGGGATGATGAGTGTGTTTGGTAGCACTTTTAAATGTAACAGGCATACTCAGCTTCAGGTCTTAGTGCATTAGCGCTATGATACGTGGAGTTTTGTTCATTGACGTCTTAGTAGCGTGCTACTATGATACGTTGGTGATATTTTTTATATAACAACAATACCAACTTTGTTACCAAAGTCGATAGGGAGCATGTGGATGTGTTGTGAGGGGGCGCCATCCGTATGATAGTTGCATTGATGCTTACTGCTACTTGCGGTATTGCGTCTTGTGATGGATCTGCGGGTGTGCTGCGCTTGATTCGACGCTCTCTTGTGGTTCTGGTCGATGGAGGTATACGGGTGGTGATGTCTGCTGGGATGTATGGGGGACCTTGGAATGGTGTAAGCCCGACGATAGTCGTATTGATGCTTGTTGCGTTCTGCAGCATTGCGTCTCTGCGATGGTTGTTTGGTGGGACGCTATTCTCAATGGCGCTCTCTGCGTCTTGGTTTGACTCACAACTAAGTAGCTTTGCCCAAGTCGGGTCCCTTCATTGCGGGGCTGCAGACTGTCTGCCCTCCACGATGTTTTATATAACAACATAGTATTATATCTCTGTAACTTTCCCACCTTTGAATGATTGAAGGCAACTTGTTGGTGGGTGAGACAAACATGATCGAAAATGCATTTACTCAACGTCAGTGACACAAACCCTTTCTGATGGCGAATTATTACTCTTATCTTATAACTGCCTTTTGGCTATATCTGCCGTTGTATTGGTTGGTGGAGCATATGTGTCGACCTCATGCGGGTGGTAGCTGGCGGGAGGATCTGAGGAGACTCTCAAGGCTGCGGCCGAAAGCCGCACAACGTGGGACCCCATTCCCTTGAGGTGAGCGGTAGACTCATGACACGCTCTGCGGCTAGTAGCCGTGCTGATCATGCAATTGGTGGTGATGCCATACACTTACATCACGTCTGCAGGAGCGGCGGTCTGGCAGGTGGTGGCGCTCACGGAGGGTTTAAGGCCAGTGTGCCTATTTGCCTAAACCGTGTGACGTACATTCACTGTGGCTGGATTCGTTCGTATTCTGTATGCCGTTTACACGCATTGACATGCGCGACTTCGGTCGGTGTTTGTGCTTACGCACTAACAAGGGGCCAAGCCTCTTTTACTGGTTCGCCAGTTATTTTGCTGTGGACTACGGTCCAGTTCCCGAATTAGCGTTCCCTCCGGGGGGAGTGCATCAAAATGGTTGGCGCTCACCGTGCACGGCGTGTGTGGGGCCGTGTACCTCCCCTACATTTTTTTAAAATAAATGTAGGAGAGCGAAGCCCTTGTATCGGGTATTTTTATATAAATATATTGTGAGCTTTTTCCAAGCGGGAAGGGATAAATAATAATAAATTAATAATGTCAACCTGATACAAGTGGAATAAAGACGTTTTATGTTCTTAACCTTTTTCGAGCCCTGTCTTCGTGAACGGGGTTCACTTAGCTTATAAGGCACTACCAACAGCTTTCAATTACCCTAGTGAATATTCATTCTTCCAAAAAACACCTAAAAGAACTAAGTTACTAAACAAACACAACGTAAATAAGGGTCCTAACTAAGACGATCACGCCAAAATATTAAAAACGGCCTATTAATAAACCTTTTGAAAGATCATTTAGAAAGATCAAAACATATTTTATTAATCCTGGTCTCATATATATAATGTTATTGAAAAGGGGATATTTTAATATTATAAAATTTTTTTTATATAGAGAGAGGGGGGGGGATCGTTACAATACCTTATATGTAAAATATCAAGAGCGACAAAGGGGAGAAGAGATGAAGGTAAATGTCACGCGACGGTATTACGATTGCCAATCATTATTTCACCATCTTTACCAACAGATCGACTATCTAAAGTGGCAATGGGCTGGCTAAATTCAAATTCAAATTCTTTATTCTATAACTTAAACAAAAGAAGAATTACATAATCCCTTTCGGGTTTTTATGCAACTCTGTATTCGTTATTTATATACACTTTTTTTTATTTATTTATTCATTCAAATGTAAGTACATTATTTTTACTATTATCTCGCCAAACTGCAATCAGTTTGTCGGCGAGTACACGCTCTTAAAACTATATAATATCATTGTGCATCAATCCATCCCCTACAAAAACACAATTAATTACTACAAAAAAAATATAACCTTACCTTACTACAATTTCACAATATTTAGAAATTATTAAACTAAAAAATAAACAACAACAGCAATACACAAATCAAATAAATCAAACATAAAAAACGATTAACAAAAGTATGCAACAATGTATGTGTTATAGCTCTGCTAATAATGTCCTTTTCAGAGAGGATTTTAATAAATTTTTGCTTAATTTATTTTTATTTTTATTTGGAGGCGTTTCTCTTAACCATTTTATTTTGTTATATATTCTGGGTACAATGTATTTATTCAAGCGCTGTCCATAATAGTTATTTGCACTAGGCTCTTCAAGTTTTTTTTCCCTTACCTTACGCGTGTTGTAGGTGTTAGTAATAGGTACTTTATAGTCGTCAGTATAGTAATGTTCAATTGCTTTTAAATATTTTAACCGTGTTTCAACAGGGAGTATTTTACACATAGGAAATAATTTTTCGTATTGTTTTTTACAGCTTTTCTTATCTTTTGAATTAACTAAAATTTTTATAATACGTATTTGTAGGCTTTTAACTTATTTTATATAAGTACTAAATGTACGGCCGTACACAATAAGACCATAGTTAATTAAAGATTCAATTAATGCATAGTAAACCACTAATAGAACATGTTTACTTACTACTTTTCGAATTTGATAGAATTTGCCTAAAATGAACCTTAATTTTGAACATACTTCTTCAATGTGTAATTTCCAATTAAAACTACTATCTACCAACAGTCCTAAATATTTGTAACTATTAACAAATTCTATTTTGGCACATTGACATGATAATTTTCCCCTGTGCAAGCACTCATAGTCATGCCCTACAATACCTATTTCTTCATAGCGTACATTCTTAGCTAGCCTGTTGTATGGAGAATGTAAATGCATACACTTTGTTTTTTTCAAGTTCAATATTATGCCGTTATCATGTGCCCACTGGGTAATCCTATCAAAGTCTTCCTGTATTTTATCGCAAGCTTCGTGTAAGTTTTTGGAAGCATACAACAGGCACATGTCATCGGCGTACATGTAGGTATCGCAGTGATGCACCACATTAACCACACTGTTCACCAATATAATGTACCCTACGGGGCCGTACACAGAACCGGTTGGTACACCGAGAGAGATGTGTTCTTCAGCGCCAGTCGTCCCACTCACCATAGTGCGAATAGTCCGATTTGATAAATAATTACGGAACCATTCATTTACAGGGCCCCGAATTCCACATTCCTCCATAGCCCCCAGAAGTACCTCGTGGTCCAGAGTATCAAATGCCTTCTTATAGTCTATAAAAAGAGCCACCACCTGTTTACCATTATTAAGACTGTAGTTAATTGCTTCCGAAAACTTAGTTAACGCAGTACTAGTACTCCGTCCTCTCCTGAAACCATGTTGACATTCAGTAATAATGTTAAATTTCTCTAAGAATCTACCCACTCTTTGTATGACTACCTTTTCTACAATTTTATTTATTACTGGAAGAATAGCTATTGGCCTGTAATTTGTGTATTCATAATGGTTGCCACCTTTAAAAATAGGTCTTATTATGGATTTTTTTAATTCATCTGGATAAATACTTTTTTTTATACATAAATTGACAAACTATGCTAAATTTGGACTTATGTCATTTGTTATATACTTCAAATCCTTAACTCTAATTTTATCTACCCCTGGTGACTTTCGTTCTGACAACTTATTTATAATTTCTTTTATTTCCGACGAGTTTACTTTTACAAACCTGAAAGATACTTCGCTCGATTTAACATAACTATTTCTGTTTAGGAAATTAGTGTTACATCTATGTTTTATGCATTCTATTTCTTTTGTGAAGGTTTTTGAAAATTCGCTACATATATTGTATATATTATCTATTTTACCGAGATATTTCAAGATAACGCTATCTAGATTAGGTTTAGAGCGCCCTATCCACGTATTGATATTTTCCCATATTTTTCTAAAATCCCCGTTACAATCATTTATTTCCTTTTGTCTATACCTATTCTTAGCACTATTAATTAATTTATTCACCTTATTCCTAAATGAAGTGTACTCTAACCTTTTGGTCACATTGTTAGGCGATGCTTTCCACTCCCGAAATAGCATATCACGCTTTAATAATTTATCATATATTTCTTTATTAACCCATGGCTGACTAATTCTGTTATTCTTCAAAGTTATTTTAATTTTACTTTCCTCATAAATCTTAGAGAATGTAGAACATATTGATTCATATAACAATATTGGGCATAATATAGACAAAAATTGTGACCAATCCGTTAATCTTAATTTTTCCTTAACTAACTTATTATCTATTACAAATTTGTATTTACATACTTCGTTATAGTTATTGCACACTGTATGCTTACGGTCAATATTAAGGGTAATACCTACTGCACTGTGATCTGAGATGTTGCACTCGAGTATAAATGAAGATGTCGGCCCGCAGCCGGAGCGCGTCGTCCGTACCCATACATGGTCGACGCAGCTCTGGTCGAGTCGGCCGTCGACGATCGCCTCGCGCGTTATCTCCCTCGCTGGTATAGCACACATGAGGCCGCTTTCACACAGGGTGCTTTTATAACGGTCAATTGTCGGGTTTATTTTATTTCTTGAGATATCTATATTTGTGTCTCCTATTATGATTAGATCATCCTGTGACGGTATCTTCCTTATTAATATTCCTAGTTGATCTATAAATTGCTTTTTGTTTTTACTCGGTGGTCTGTAACATGCTATAAGATGTAAAGTTCTAGTTGTCGTAATTATTCGTCCATATACAGTTTCCAACGCAGTTGTATTTCCTACTTCCATTTCAATATTTAGTCCTTCCTTCCAGTAGATAAGTATTCCTACTCCTCTTTTCACTTCTCTGGTATTCGCATAGCTATTATATCCTTGAATCTCATAAAAGGGTAATTCTTCTTTCTTTATGTTTACTTCTGTTAAGATTATAATATTTATAGAGCATAAAGTTTGTTGTAATAGTACTGTTAACTCATTAAAATGTTTTCTTAAAGATCTAATATTTAGGTGTGATCTAATATTTAGGCAGATAACGCAGGCATTAGTATTGTATTTTGTTTTTGGAAGGCGCGACATTTGCCGAATACATACCGTTCTATAATTTATCTCTCTTTTAATATAGACTCCTTAAAAAAATGTAACAGAAAGACAGGCAAATACTAGTGTTATTTTATAAATCTTGTCCAATATGTAATGGTTTGAATTAAATAGTATTTATCCTAAAAAAATGGTTTAATCTCCAGGCTGTAAAGGCAATTAAATTCCTAATTCAAAAAATACCTTATAAACTGCTAATTCCACTTATATTAATATCATTGTCATAATTCAGGAAGTCACAATGCGCAATAACATCCAAAGTCTTCGTTCGATTATTTTTTTTAAATGGCCTTCATTAATATTGAATGCATTGTTACGATAATTAAATTTATATTCCGACCGTAGGACAATAAGTAACTGCTGTAATTTAGAGTCCGAACATATTGATTAGCGTGATTAAATTACTACGCTTTTAGCTAAAATCATAACAAAACATTATTTGTATGTATATGTTTGCTGTATGTGGACAGCCAAGCATCCATTTATCATCAGGTGGAATAAGGACTCGTTAAAAAAAAGATGAATTTTTAGGGTTCTTCCGTTGGATTGTCGAACAAAGAAAACAACTAGTTTTATAATGTCCGTCTGAATTATGCTAGTATTATGATAGCAAAGGGATGAAATGGGGTAAGGGATTATCTTACATCATGACAACACGTCATCTTTATTAAAGTTTAATAATATATACATTGAGTGTTCTTTTCTATCATTATGTTTAAAAATTATTTCATTAACTTGCACACTCCTTATAACAAAGGAATATATAGGGCGGACTCAATGCCTTGAGGCATTCTCTACTAGTCAACCCATAACCATCTTAGTTACTATAAAAACGAACAGAAAGTTCGTTAAAATTGATAATTTCATATAAGAATTATTTTTTTTTTACTGTCTCTTTTCATTTATTTTCTTGTTGTTCTTGCATTATTATTACGTGTATTGTCTCGTAGTACGTCTCGCGTTCAAGTCCCTGTTCAAGAACAGGGACCCGTCCTCATCGTTACCGAGCTTAGCTTACTGCCCCAAAATGGCCACATCTAGCTTCACTGAGTCCCTAGCCGCCCTCATAAACCAATATGGTTTAAATGGCAATCAGACGGTCCTTGCCGCCATCGCCACCATCGCCGCCCAGGCTTCCCTCCCTGCCCCTCAGGCACACCACCCGCCGCCAGTAATCGCGACATACCTCGAAACGAGGAACTTCATTGCCGCCCTTGAGTCTGCCCCCTTAGAAATGGAGTACGCATGCTCCGAGTCCTCGGCGCCGGCCTCCCGGAAGAGGCTCGCCACCACTTCAGGCTCCGGTTCATCGGAGTCCTGTGACTCCGACGGAACCGGGGAGTCCACATTTACCACCGTTAACTCTAAGCGCAACGGTAAGCGCGCCGCGTTAAAGCGTTCCCCCTCCATCTCAGCGGCCCCTGCCGCTCCTACAACCTCCGCAGCCCCCAACGCTACCGCCGCCCCACTCATGTCACTAGACATCCCAACTCCAACAAAACCATCCTCTCGATGTGCTCCAGTCATTGCTAAGAAGCAAGTCCCGCCCCCTGTCTTCCTAAGAGACAAGGCAAAATTCACCCAGCTGTCGAAAACCTGCTACGACGCAGGAATCAAGTACGACAATGCCGTCAACCTCGGGGAGGCTATCAAAATCATCCCCAGCTCGATCGAGGATTTCCAAATACTCACCAGGCTTTTCACAGCCGAACGAGTCTCCTACCACACTTACGCTCTCCCGGAAGAGCGTAAAGTCAGGGCCGTCATCCAAGGCGTCCCTTTCGAGTTCTCTAACGAGGAAATCCTTGAGGACCTTAAGTCCCAAGGCTTTCCCGTCGAAGCCGTGCATAAAATGCACAGTAGAACGGGCAAGAGATTTAACTTGGCCCTAATCATCCTTTCCAACGTGCCGGAGGCTAAAGCCATCTTCCGGCAGGTACGCACAGTGTGTGGCCTGTCGAGAGTGAAGGTCGAGCCCCCACATAGGCGCGGTTTCCCGGCGCAGTACCACCGCTGCCAACTATATGGACATGCGGCGGCCAACTGCTCCGCCCCACCCAGGTGCGTTAAGTGCCTAGAACCCCATAACGCTAAAGAGTGTCCCCGGCCCAAAGACGCCGAATCATCATGTGTCCTGTGCAATCAGACAGGACACCCGGCTAACTACAGAGGTTGCCCCTGCGCACCTCAACCTCGCCCCAGTAGGTAAGCCCACCGCCGGTTAATGACCGCTCATTCCCAGCCCTCCACCAACGGCCCCGTCAGGGCCCTTCTCAGCCCATTCAGGGCTTCTCTCGACCCTCTCAGGGTCCACCTAGGCCCTCTCAGGGCATAATTCGGCCCCCTCCGGGCTTCTCCAAGCCTATGCAGGCTCCAGTCTTTCCCTGGGGCCCCAAAAAGGCAGACCCACCGCGGACAACCTCCTACTCCCATGAGGCAGAGCCCACACCTGATGATTACAACACACTTTATTCCGCTATCATGAATATAGACGTCAGGGAAATCACGGTATTAGCACGCAAACTGCGCGCTGCGAAGTTCCCCCAAGAACGTCTCCTCGTTCTTGCAGAACATAATAATCTGTTAGCGTTGTAAGTTCAGTTAACTTAATTAACTTAACTTCAATGTCAGTGCAAGTTACTCTACAAAAATCTCACGGTCGTATCAAACCTAAGGGTTTATCGCTTGTATCATTTAATATTCGCGGCTTGCGAAATAACCTCCCAGAGCTTAAGCTCTTTCTTCGGAATCGTGAAGTCGATTTCCTCCTTCTACAGGAAACTAATCTCAAAACCAAGGACGCTAAAGGCTTTTCTATTAAAAATTTCTCTCTTCTTCGTAACGACAGACCCGACCGCCGAGGCGGCGGAACGGCCATCTATTACAAGAAGACACTTCATTGCTCGCCCATTTCTACTCCGCAGCTTACCAACATGGAAGCCACGGTATGCAAGCTAGCTATGACTGGACATCAGTCCATCCTCATAGCCTCCTGTTACATCCCTTCAGGAACCCATCCACTCAAAAAAGATTTTGAGGCCATTTTATCTTTAAGCAATTCAGTCATTATGTTTGGAGATTTTAACTCCAAGCATACTGAATGGACATGCCGCACTACGTCCCCTAGTGGCAAGATACTGCTCGATATCACGCAGTCTCTTGATATTACCGTCCATAGTCCTCTCGGTGTTACTCACTTTCCCGATAACACCGATCACGCCCCCGATGTATTAGATTTTGCGTTACTCCAAGGAGTTTCTCTCAACCTCAGAGCAATCGAGACACTAGACGATCTAGGATCCGATCACCGACCGGTCTCCCTCATTCTTGGCCATCAGCCACCTCCCCCAACACACACGAAAACCTTCACTAACTGGAAGGGATTCAAGGAGTCCCTAGCTAAAGCTCTGGACTCACAGGAATCTACCATCTCCCTACCGTCGGACTTAGACAGTCCCGAAAAAATCGATACCGCGGTCGATTCACTCTCCACCCTTATTAAATCCTCCCTTAAGGAGAACGAAAGGGTCGTCCCGGTTGCTAACAATAGTGGGCTTCCCTTACATATTAGCAACCTACTAAAAGCCAAAAAAGCTGCTTTCCGGAGAGCAGCAAAATATCCCACCCCCGAATATAGGCGCGCGGCCAATCGTCTTCAACGACAACTCCGTTTCCGCCTCTCTGAATTTCGAGACCTCGAAAAGAGTAAACTCATGGAGAATATCTCTCCATCTCATACAGCGTACTATCAGATGGCTAGAGCCCTCCGCATAGACGCTATCACCCACACTCCCCCTCTCTCCCGTCCCGACGGCACGGTTGCCTTCGAGGACGAGGAAAAGTCTGAGTGCTTTGCAGATAGCATTGCCGCTCAATGCTCTCCTAGCTCTCAACCCGTCGACCCCTCACACGTCCAGGCAGTGGAGGATGAGGTCCGCCGCCGGAACTCACCCTCTGCGGCCTCCGAACCTATCTCTGTGTCCAATGATGAGATTTCATCCCTCATCAAAGGACTTAAGCCTAAAAAGGCTCCGGGCGCGGATGGCATCTCCAACCAAGCCCTAAAACACTTTCCTGAGCAGGTGTTAACCTTTTTATCTATTATCTTCAACGCCTGCTTCAAACTTAGTTACTTTCCCACTACGTGGAAAGAGGCAACTGTGATTGGAATTCCCAAGCCAGGCAAGCCTCTCAACCTCCCCTCCAGTCATCGCCCCATTAGCCTCCTCAAGGCAATGGGCAAGCTCTTCGAAAGAGTCATCCAAACACGTATGAGGCGCTATCTGTTTCCCACAGACGGTGACCCTCTTATCATTCCCCATCAATTCGGTTTCCGAGCCAAACACTCATGTCCCCAACAAGTTCACCGCATTGTGGAATATATCCTCAGCGGTTTCTATCCTCGTCGTCATAAGACCATCGCGGTCTTTTTCGATATAGCTAAAGCTTTCGATAGAGTCTGGCACACAGGCCTCATCTACAAGCTCTACAAAATAGGTCTCCCCGATCGTCAAGTACGTCTCGTGGCCTCCTACTTAAAGTATTGTACCTTTCGTTTTAGACACGAAGGCACGCTATCCTCACAGCGAACTATCAAGGCTGGTGTCCCTCAGGGCTCAGTACTTGCTTCTCTGCTGTACATCCTGTTCACCAACGTCATTCCCATCCCGTCGAAATTGTTCAGCTCTTCCTCTTCGCAGACGACACTGCTATCTACTGCAAAGGTGTCTCACTGCCCTTCATACGGAACAAGATCCAAAAGTCAGTTGATGACCTAGGAGCTTGGTTCAAAAAATGGAGCATCGATGTGAACCCGGAGAAGAGCTCCGCCGTTCACTTCGATTATAAACGACGCCGTCTCAAAAACACTCCACCAATACGTATGCTAGGGACCCCTGTCCCCTGGCATACGACCGCCAAATATTTAGGTGTCACTCTAGACACAGGGTTCACTTTCAGGCCCCACGTCAAAAGAGTAACCCGTCACGCACGGTTCTATCTGAGTAGGCTCAACAGTATGTTGGGCCGACACAGTAAAATGTCCCTCAGAAACAAGCGTACCCTTTATAAGGTCTGCATACGACCAGTCATGTCATACGCGGGCCCCGTCTTTGCCCACGCCAACCCTAATATTATTAATGAACTCCAAATAGTTCAAAACCTTTTCTGTCGTCGAGCTGCGAACGCACCTTGGTACGTCCGTAATGCCGACCTTCATCGGGACCTAGAGCTCCCAACAATTCAACAATTTCTTAAAAAACTTTCTGAGAACTTCTTCAAAGCCTCAGAGTCGCACCCAAACCAATTAATTCGTGAGGCAGCTACTTATGCAGCCCCACCCCCCTCTCGCTATCGAGTCCGCAGGCCGAGAAACTCTCTCTCGGACCCGCCTAATAAACTAACAAATGACCTGAACTGCCTCCTGGTGATTATTGTATTAACAAATATTAATTTGCCTTCGTAGGCACTCCCTCAGCGGCTCTTAGCCGCCTGCGCCCTCTTTTCCCAAAAGAGGGTCGCTCACGATAAGGCACAATACAGCTTAATCAGCCGGCTGCCTGTCCCCAAAGGTGGTTTTTAGAGGGTATCACTTAGGGTCCCCGGTAGGACAGTGAGTCCCTCATAACCACGATAGACCGGCTATCGTGGTATGCGTAATGCATTTTCCGCCTCCCTACGTATAGGGTAGCCCTTTAATTGCTCCGGGCGCAAAAAAAAAAATGACATATGGCCACCTAATGCTCGATGCCTGTTGTCATAATTAAATAATATTTTGTGAGTACAATTTTACATTTTTTAAACTAGATATTTGATACTGATAAACGGTAATATATAATATTCTCTTTTTCCGCATAACATATGTGTTTTGTACTTAGGTAATAATACATAAGTAGGTAATTTTACTGCATGCATGCAGCTAAAGAAAGGTTGAAACGCACTGACTTAGCTTTACGTATACAAAAGTCTATTCACTCTTGCCTTAAAGACACCTATATTATAATCAGATGGAACGATATGTTGCCGGATTATTTCATTGTATGGACGGGGTCACCTATGGCGGCCCGTTTTCGTTAGAGGACCATAACTTTACCTATCCTTCTGAGGTGAGACGCATCGTAATACAAAGCGTGTTTTCCTCCACGGTCTCTAAATCTATCTGCGTAATATATACCCCCAAAATGATTGGCGATGACCACTAATATTCATATTTTTATTCTTTTTTGTACTCTAACCTCATCACAAGTCCACTCTAAACATGGGAGAGGAGGTAATATTTGCCATTTTGAGTTTATTATCAAGAATTCACTACACTACTATGACCTCAAGCCGTTTTCAGATTTGGATTTATATGCATGGTAGAAAAACAGATTCAAATGCGTTTTTTATAACAAGATAGTAACAGAGCATCTGCGGCGCTTGGTGTTAAGTGATTACCACAGCCCATGAATTACAAAAATATTTGAAACACATTTTGATGAAATTTTTTATGGCTTATTTTAAATTCGGATAACGTTACCATTACAGCTTATTATAGTCCACTGCTGAACATAGGCCTCACCCATAGACTGCCTCATAGAGGGGATATTTGCCATCGTTGGCACGCTTGGCAAGCGGATTGGCAACCGCAGTTTTTGCTTTTAGTCGTCATTAGGAAGACGCTGCTGCTCATCTCCTAATTTTCTTCTTTCTGTCGCCTCTTACGACACCCACGAGATGATATAGGGTAGTGTCCGCTTTTACAACAAAATCCCAGAAAATATACAAAATTTGTCATACACGAAGTTCAAAAATGTTATTAAACTAAGTTTGTATAAAAAGGGTTATTATAATATTAAGGAATTCATGGATGATAATAACCCCTGAGAAGGGTGATCGCTACCAAGCTATTTCTAATTTGTCTTGTGTTGTTTATTGTAAACTATTATTGGGAAAAAAAATAGTCCCGCTGGGTTTCTTGCTGGTTCTTCCCAGGACAGAGGTTTTTTTTTGCGAACCAGTGGTGAATGAAAAAAGTGACTTTCAATAAGTATTGTTATAATCTACATTGAATAAAAAAGTTTCTGTTTCTGTTTCTGTTTCAGTGGACATTCTTACACCGCCACTAGACGTTTATCTAGATTTGCTGTTGAGTTTTAACATTTTATTACAAAAAAAAATAGTTCAATTATTATTTTTGCTACAATTATGTTTGCAATATATAATATTATGAATAAATATGATAAATACACAAGCCTAGGAAAACTTCACTTTGTGTGTTGAGTCAATGACGTGTAACAATGATAAGGTTCGTCGTAAAAGCTGGAGTGTGTTGTTAGTGAAATTAGGCATGTTATCTTACATGAAGATGGGTTGAAAATTTACCTGTTAAGCACGGTTGCTTGTGGATATTATTATTGTATATCACAAAACTGATAACGAAAGCTATATAAAATTCCTACGTATTAAAAACTTTCGTAAGTTTGTTGGTCTGATTTTGAAGCTTAATTCAAACGAATTCGCAAATTCGTTGAGCTGGGTAATATCTCTCTCTCTCTAGTCGGTCCCTCATGACTGAGGATCGTGATCATCATCACGGAGAGAAAGTTTATTGTTTATGATCTCTCTCCGCCGGGTCCTATCGCTGGCCATACGGACAGCGTCATAGAAATTTCGCGCATCGACTTCTTTGACTTGGTCGGACCACCGGGCCTCCCGAACCGGACTTCTGGGCCTTCTTCCCTCTACGTTTCCAAACCTGGGTATATAATATAATTAATTTAATATTTCATTTTTACAGTTAAATGGTATTTTCAAAAACCAGTCCCAAAAATAATAACTATTAAATTGGTTTTATGTCCAGTGTCAAGCTTTACTTACAGTGAAGTTTTATTTTATAGAGTGAGGGTGGAAAACTAGCACACAGTCCACCTGATGTTAAGTGGATGCTGCGACCCATAGACTTCTACATTTGATCACGATTCAGAATCATAATTCAAATGCATTATCACCCAGAGGACTAAGATGGAATGCCTCGATTCCAGTAAGAAATCATCAGAATACGAAACACAGTCACATGAGTTTGTTACTGAAATAATATTATTGCTGTTGCAGTTGTTCTTGGGCGAAGGTCGTTTATCCCTCTGCTATAAAAAGACTCTACTTTTCTGCCTAGCAGTTCGTCGAGGATGAGCCGCCTTCTTAAATAAAAGTTTAAAGTGTAAGGGAGTCAGTCAGTATACTTCCGGTTGTAAGGCATATCACCTAAGTCACAGAATAAATAATAGTACTACGTCTATGTAAGAGATGGCGAAGCATTAGCCGTCTTGGATTGATGTTGGAAGCAGCTGTCCGTGGACTGCACTATCACTTCTACTTTAATGTTATAAAGAGAAAAAAAATTATTAATAAAAATCGCCTAATAAACTAATCTAATAAAATAATGTAATATTATCATTTCTACGGTAATAAAACAAAATTGTTTAAAAATTTTCTTCGCGACCGTAAATTTTCATAAAACTCTGATATTTTATGCTTGAACGGAACTTTTTACTTGTGATGCTAACTTGACAGTTATTTTTAAGTTAATTAAAATGCCGCCTAGAACATTAAAATGCTCTCTGGTTTAACTTTCAGTTAACGACAAATTTCATCCGCAATCTTTTTTACAAGACACGGGTGATATATATGGCTTACACCAAATAAGATTAAATCTTTTATCCGAACAGCAAAATAATAAAACTCCGAACATTGCAGATTTTCGTGAAACTAATTTAATTTCCTGGCAACAGTATAGTATTTTCTGTCAACATACCAATGCAAGTCCCAACTCTATATTTGCTATACTGTATTATACGTATTTTAATTTAGACTAGGTAGTATCTTCTGCTAGTACTCCTTCTTATTCTGCTTCTATATTATCTAGAAGTTCGTTCTGACAGGTATAATAACCCAATTATTTATTTATGCTTAAGAATAAAAATATAATTTTATCGGATATGGTATCTACCTAGACAAACTTAGAAAGTATTACAAAAATATTACCTAAAAACAATATTTTAACCAAATAGTTGAAGCCATTTCCGAGAAACCAATTACCTAACTAAGTACTATATATAACCTTAAACAATTCTTTTATGTATATATCAATATTGGCTAATGTGTGAAATACATACTGTTACGAGCTTGGGGTTCGTGACAATAAAAACTGCCGATTGAATTGCCAAAATTGACACTTTAATTACCGAACACCAATTACAATTCAAAACACGCTAATAACAAATCACAATTCGCAGTTATATCGCTTCGAAGTATTCGCTCGTATCCCCAATTCAATACTGCTTCGGTCACGGTTCTGACTGGCTTTACATAGGCCTCTTCTACTAAAACTTCTAGAATTTTCGAGTATTTACCGGTCTCGAATGACTAGGCGTAGAGAGTTCTAGTATGGTTTTTTCTAGAAAGCCCTCCTAGTTCTGCTACTCGATACTAGATGGCGCGAGCTAACATTCACCACGTACCATGCACTAATTATGGCGTGCAAACAATACATTGAGATGACTTGTGTCAATTGCTGTAGAGACTATTGGTCCATTGGGTCCGCTTGCGGTGAAGTTCCTAAATGAATTGTATTCCGTGACTTGTCGTAGCGGCTAGTGATAAGAGGGCTGGAATATTTCTTTCCAAAAGGCTAATGGCTAAGTATAACCATTCAGGGAGGAAACTCAGCCGGTGATTTAGTTTTTGTATTATGGTAATCAATATAATAATATAATATGTATATATATATATATATATATATATATATATATATATATATATATATATATATATATATATATATATGTTACGTAAACAAAGTATACAGTATATTTAAAGAAAATATAAACATTGTAATAAAGTAACGTATATGAATAAATAAATTAAAATAAATTGTTTATTTCGGAAAACTGAGATCTATAGTTATGTAATTAATATTAATACCAACAAGTAAGTAAATTAAATAGGTAAGATAAGATGAACAAGTAACAAAAAGTTGAGACGGCAATCAATAAATGGACCGGGGAAATTTCTGTGATCAATCTCCATAGAAGACACTTCCATTTACACTTTATCTGTACAGCGACATCCTAAAGATTTTGTTGCAACTGTCCCATGTACTCGTGTTGCAGACTAAAATCCAGTTTTTCTACGAATTGGTACTTGCGCCTTATTTTATTGATGCGCTACAAAAATAAGGCAGTCTCAATTACATCTTTAAGACCGTAGTTTACAACAATTTTTGGTGTTAGATACACTACCTATCTACCAATATATCTACAGATTTTAGTGAAATAATTTGCACTAATTTTTAGGAGTGACGCGTTTATTTTATTTGAAAAATTAAGTAATGTACAGTAGAATCTTCTGACAGAATATTCTGATCCGGAGCGCAAAGTCGTTATAGACGGTGTATGCCAGAGCATTTTATAAACTACGGTCTTAAAGATGTAATTGAGACTGCCTTATTTTTGTAGCGCATCAATTGTGGTCAGAACCACAAGATTATTTATGCTAGGGTTCTACAAGGCTGCGTGCTAACACCTCCGCTGTTTATTCAGCATATCAATTACATGTTTCAAACCAAAACATTCATTGGTGTACCAATATTTCTCGCGAATACGTCGTCGAGTACCAGCACAAACTTGTGTCTTAAGTGGAGCCTTTGTTAAATAAAGTCTCGGATTGGTCTCTGAAGACACAGGTTTGGGTGTTTACCGCTAAAAAGTACTCATTTGTTGTATCTCTTTAATTTCAGGGCTTCTTCATTCTCGGCGTGGTCTTATCGAATGACGTACATTTTCGCGCTTACTTTGAAGGGAAGGCTAAATTGGTTTCTAAAAAGCTTGGCGTGCTCAGCAGAGCGGAACAGTATTTCATGCCGGCATACGTTTGTAACTTTACAAGACACAGGTTCAGCCTCACATGGAATATAGTTCTCATCTCTGAGCCGTAACAGCTCATCGCCAGCTCCTTCCATTTGACCGTATCCAGAGAAGAGTGGTTCGAATAGTTGATAATCGATCTGCTCGGGTCGAATCACTGACGTTGCAAAGAGAATTTAGGGAATACTTTGGATTATTTCCAGCCGCCAAATTCCACCAACGAAAATCGTGACAAAACTCACGATATTATTCACACTAGCTTAATGCTTGGTGGTCCACCATTGTGGGAATTTTCTTTCTTCCTACAACTTCTTTGTGGAATCATCCATCACTTACGCCGTATGGAGGTTTGCCCTCTCTTCTACGTATAAAAAACTTTATAGTTTGGAAACTGATTCTAAGTGATTAGCGTTACAACTTACAATGTACTTGTGAACTCTTTTTATTTTTACATAACCGAAGATCTCTGACGATATTTAAAACTTGTAGATGTACTTTAAATTTTAAATTAGAAAGCTATTTTGTTTCGTAAACTTGATTTTGAATCGTATTTTTAATATTATACGTGATAGAGCCCCGCTGTAGCTATATTATGGTTGTAACAGTATGGTTCTGGGTCGGCTCGACCGGCGAAGGACCACGCTCTCACAAATATCAGCGTAAAATAGCATCTTAGTGCTTCTGTGTTTCGTATGGTGAGTGTAGAGAACCGGAGATCCACTTTACTGGAATCGAGGCATTCCATCTTAGTCCTCAGGGGTAACAACGCATCTGCTTTTTGATTTTTAATATAGGTTAAATGTGGATGTCTATGAGCCACAGCATCCACTTAGCACTTAGCTCACTTAGCATCAGGTCCACCTATGTATACCACTGTGTGCTCGTTATCCCACAATCATCCTATAAAAAAAGAATCACGAAAGTTAATAAAAAAAATAATGAAAAATTGATGTTTAATAAGCAAATACTAGTGTTTTCTTTGGTAAACCTTAAATCCTCATCATATTATTAGGGGCAAGACCTTATTTTGATTTGTCCTCTGGTAAAAATATCCCAAACAGAAATTAATCATGAAGTATTGAGTAACTATTGCCTAGTCATAGAAATGTACTTTTTATTATGTGGGTATTTTCTTATTTATTAAGTATCTTAGGGATAAATTCTCAAATTTTTATGCTTATATGTATCAATTGCTTATACGCAACTTTACAAGAGAACTGTTTAAAGCTTGAAATTTCGAAAAAAAAAACATATAATTTATACTGTTTCGTTTCGTTGGCGTTAAGAACGAGTCCAATATCATAAGACCACTTTAGTTAGAAGGGTAAAGACAGTTTGGAGCCGATGTAGTACAATTTTTATATTAACATCTGTGGATACTAAACATGTGTAGTTTGCAAATCGATATATTGCACAGTTGTCAATCAAGTTACCCAGATCGTTAACATAATATGTGATTTAGTGCACTGGCCCTAGAACAGAGTACTGTTCTGTGACCTTAGATATTCTGGCCCTAGAGCTGAGTTCCTCTCCAACCTTGCCAAACAATGCCGGTTCTGTCTTTCATATAATTCTGACATACTCCACAGTCGTTAAGTTTTTCTATAACCATACTGTGTTATAGGGTATCAAAAGCCTTGCTGAAATCGATGAATACAACTAGGACGTGTATTTTATTATTATGTTGTGTGTAGATGGAATCTGAAAATTTACTAAATAGTTGCGTAGTGCTTTTTCAGATTGGAAACAAATTGTTTTTCTGCTATAATACTGTTACGAGCTTCGAGTTCGTGACGATAAAAACTGCCGATTGAATTACCAAATTTGACAACTTAAAACACACTAATAATTAATCAAACTTAACACTATAGTTCTCAGGTATATCGCTTTGAAGTTTTCGCTTGTCTCGCTAATTCAATACTCAATCGGTCGCGGCCCTCAACGGCTTTATATAGGGTCTCTTCCACTAAAACATGTAGAATATTCCAGCACATACCGGTCCAGACTACGTGTACAAAGTTCGAGTATGGAATTTTCTAGAAAAATTAGTTCTGCTACTCGATATGTGACCAAAAAATAAAGAACTAAACAATTTTTAATTTTTTAATTTTATTTAATAGAAGTTTAGTATTTTTCGAGTGATAAATTTTTCTTTAATTTTATCTATTGTTGGTAGTATCGTGATTGGATATTGTTTTTTAGATATTGGATATTGTTGGTAGTTATCATAATGTTTAGGACTACACTAATACATTATCATAATCTATAGGAATACCCTAATACTTGCAAAAAGTCGATGAATGTAGGCAGCTCAGGACTGTGTTTATGCCCTAAGCATTACTAGGGGATAGCCTATGTTAAGTACTGAACTCGTGAAGAGCTGAAGTGCTGTAATATTGACGGTGATGGTGATATTGAGTTTGAATATGAAAACATACATTTAAAAAGGCTAATGAACGTACTTTAAATAAACATGAGCAAAAACTTTTTTATGTAGTAAAATTTTCTTAACCTAGTGTCCAGATGTGTCGCAAGAAACCCTCAGCCTACTTTTAAATAGGGTAAGCCTTCACTTACTTTCACGCTTAGGTATCTTCGTCTTGGTTGCTTATAGCAAAAGAAATATTTCAAAATTATCAACAACGGAAACGTCAAATTCAAATGTGTTTAAATTATTTTTTTATAATTTCATTTCATTATAGGTCTCCTCTATTAATAGTCTATAGGGCAATCTATGTGTTTTTAATTACTCTGTTAAAATTATATGGGACTAATCGTATGACGGTAGCGTAATAGAATTCATTATTTAAATTCCACATTAAAAACAGTTAACGGGTTCAAATAACAATTATATGGTCTTTTCTTTAATTTTGGTAGGCGTTTATTACCATATTGAAATTTTTAGGCTTTCAAAGTTAAAACGAGTTTAAAACAAGTGTTAGTCGATTCCGTCTTTACATTAAGGTGACAAAAGAGCACACAGTTCACTTGATGGTAGATATATGTTAGGGTTTTATATCTATCCTTGATTAAAATTAAAATGTTCATGTGTTATCATCCCTAATTCATGGGAGAGCAAAGCCCTTGTATTGAGTATCTGGAACTCCTGGACGAGTAGAACTAGGTGTGCCGAGTTGGGGCTCGTTTTGTTAGTTATGATTAGACCTTTTTATCCACACAGAAAGTATCTTTCCTATTTCTATATCTGTGCATAACAGCAGATTATGTCTGGCACGCATTAAGTTGATACATAAACTCAGCAACAGCCCGCATAAGCACGACCTGCTTAACTATAGCTTTAGCGACGACGTTAACATAATATATACAGCTATTTCCCGCACGAGCACGTACATCAGTTACACAAAACTTAATAAAAACTTTAATGGCAGTAGTCATTTCTGCGGCGGTAACAATACATTTTTAACTTTAATGGCGCTTTGTGATAATTTTAACAACGTCAAACATAGCTTTGTTTTGATTGAGTTTTGATCTGAGAGATTATTTTGTTTCATTGAACATTTGAACATTGGCCAACCTATTTGACAAATTCCCGTAGTTTCTATGAGTATTCTAATAATGACCGGCGTTTAAATTAGTAGCCAATGTATCATCTGATTTATTACACTCATGCGACTATCCAAACTCAAATTCCTTACTCAGGTTCCATAGTCCCGTAAAACCATAGCCGCTTTTCAAGTACTGCATGCAAATTATTTAATTAATTAATTCAATCTTTGTGGCATTCCCTGTAGTAAGCCTACGTCCAGTAGTGGACTTTTGAAGGGCTGTAATAATACATAAATGAATGAATGCAAATGAATGCATTGAAAAAGTTTATATCAGCCAATGCAAGAAATCAGTACATAACATAATGTACTATAATCAATTATATATCTTTAATAAATATTTATAATTGATTTTATTTTAAAGTTCTTGGTTGGGCGGCGGGCCTAAGGGTTCCCGAGTTCAATTCCCAGGTTGAGCCTTGACCCTATTGTGCGAGGTGGGCTGTATACGCGGTTGGCTTCTTATGCCTCAACAAGATGGCGGACGTGGCACGCGGCACCTTGGACAATGCACTCACTCTTCCAAATTTATTGCTTGCCAAGGTTAGGATGGAATTCTACTTGAGCACATTAGGAGAAACAAAATAGTGCGGGTTAACCAACAAACAAAATGCTCAAGTAGGAACAAAATTACGGGGTGTGATTCTGATACGGCGGACGACGCTTCCGTTGCGGTGATGCGACGTGAGGTGGGTTCTTCTGTTTTCTGTTGTTGTTTGTGTATGTTCTGTTTTTAAGCGTTTCGAATATTAACGAATAATTGTTTGTTCTTGGTGTGAAACCCGAACAAATGGACTGTGCCCTACCACTCAATTTACTAATTAAATAATACAATCTTTCAGCGTCCGATAACGATGGATTATTATGTATGGTGTTTCGAAAGCTATTAATAAACAACGGCCAAGTTTTAATATCTCCATTGAATACCGGAATATCTATGGGGGGCAATCTAAGTGATTCACGTGGGCGTACCTGGATTTCTGTTTTTGCTTCGCTTTGGGCTGGAGACTGTTAGAGCTGTCCTTTTTATGCGACACAACATATCTTCAAATGATAGAGGTGGTTGATGGTTCACTGTATACTTAGGGTCGATTTGTAATTCTAAACTATTAATTTTGTCTAATATATTTTCGTAATCCGTTCGCAAAGAGTCCACCGTTTCGATTTCACATAAAAAAGATTCCCGCACTGAATCTACGTTAATATTTTTTGTGTGATCACTTATATATTGTATACGTGAAAACAGTACGTCCCTCTTAGCGTAAAGAGTTTTAAGTTTAATTTCATAACCACTAACTGCCCTCTTGAATCACTGTAATTAATATTAGATTAATCACAAACAATATCTTACAACGTTGGAAGATGAACACAATGCGCCACAACTATATCTCACAACACGCTATTGTCTTATCGTGCCGTATTACGTCGTTAAATTGAACACGTTGTCAGTAATATTTTTTTTGTGAAGGTAACTTGCAATCAAACACGCGTCGACTAGGTATTTAGAACTCGTATAATGTTACAAATAGCGGGTAAGATAAATAAAATTAAGCAGGTCTAACTATTTAAATATTTATTCGCATAGGTAAATAGATACTTATTGTATCTATTTACCTATGCGAATAAACTAACCAAAATTTAAATTCAAACCAAAACAAAACTACATAAATTCATCCAATATTAAATTAGAGTGTATTGTCCAAGGAATTGGTTCAGCAGTTCGACTCGATGAGGCTACAGGGCGCCAGTTCCAAATCCACTCGAATGACCAGAAAAATGGTTGAGCGGCGGGCCTAAGCGTTCCCGAGTTCGATTCCCAGGTTGAGCATTGACCCTATTGTGCGAGGTGTTATACTAGGTAGACTTTATACGCGGTTGGCTTCTTATGCCTCAACAAGATGGTGGACGTGGCACGCGCACCTTAGACAATGCACTCGCTCTTCCAAATCTATTGCTTGCCAAGGTTAGGATGGAATTAAACTTGAGCACATTAGGAGAAACAAAATGGGGCGGGTTAACTAACAAACAAAATGCTCAAGTAGGAACAAAATTACGGGAAAACACACTTACCGGCGTGTGATTCTGATGCGGCGGACGACGCTTCCGTTGCGGTGATGCGACGTGAGGTGGGTTCTTCTGGGGCGCCCCAGAGATGCGATCCAGGCCAGTGGTAGGAAGGAAGAGAGCGGTGCGTGACGATATCTCACACTATGTGAGGCGGTTACTTCTGGAGTACAACTGCTTCAGGTAGTGTGGTTCAGACTAGCGCCGCGAAGGCAAGAGGCCGCTCGAGGGCAGCGCGCGAGCCTATATTGCCTCGGCTTTCCCACCAATGCACCTCGGTCGGGCGCGCGTCTCATTGGTCGAAAGAATCGCGTCCCCTTCTAGACTCCCCCCTTTCCCCTTTCAGTGTGTACGGAAGGGACGTGAGGTCAAAGGAAGGGTCAACACTTGGCAAATATACCCTCGAACAAAATTAAAATACACGAATCGTTTCCGCGCAACCAGTTATTAAGTATAAATCCGAAACAAGGTTTGTATTTATACATTAAAACTTGCGAACGTAATCTCGGCGGATTTGCTTTCTATGTTGAAAGGTCTTGTAAAACCAATTTTACAACCTCGATCGAATGCATTTTTGATATTTAGTATGGTGTTGTTCCTACTTTCTTTGACTGTGTGTATACAGAATGTCTTCGTATCACCCTAAAAAGTTTTTCTGTAAATTATTCGTTATGTCACTTTATAGAACTAAGACAGCTATTTGAAACTTATGTATTTATTTGTACAATAGACTATCTGTTACACTTTTAAAACGTTAAACGGAAACTTTTAATACATTGTCGAAACAATAATAAAGGGATAGGGGATGAAAGTTTACATATATAGAAGTTCTATTTCCTGACCTTACCTGGCGGGGAATAACCACAATAGAGTATTATTAGACATCATTAAAATATTATGATGATGAAGTAGATGTTGAATCCACTATTTTTCTCGGAATCACAGACGAGAAGCTTCAGCGGAGGCTCCATATATCTTAACTAACTTACAAACTTAATTTTGCAGCATCAAAAAATATAAGAAACTTTTCACGTGTTAAAACTTGTTGATTAGTTTCTATATAATATAAACTTTTATAACAAAGATCTATTAAAAAAAGTTTTAAATTGTTATTCATTAATTCTTTATTTTAAACTTTTTGATAAATGGGACTTTGTTGTAAATGGGCACTATAATATACGCTTTCTGACATTGTCCCTAAAAAATTATCGCCTCTAAGGAGTCGAATGACTGGAATTAGTTTGTTTCTAGTTTTTACAGAATATAAATCAATATTTCTAATAAAACTAATTTCGTTTTTGTCTATACGCTGAGATGTCAAAGTTACTTATTTCTTTAACTTTTTTTAAGAAACGCATTCGAATGCGGTCACAACTTGCTCTTATGTCTAAGATAAGATATCAGATTCGTTAGAAATCCGCATTTAAATCGGTCACATAATGGAAAAAAATAAAAGAATTGAGCAGATAAAGAGCTTTAAATTAATTAAATTAAATTAGTTTATAAATTGTAGCATAACCGAATAGACCCGAATTTATAGGCCAAGCAACGCCTATAAAAGCTTATTTTAAATATTTTTATCTTTATAATTATTAATTCTTAGACAACATACGACATTATAAATACATTTCATGAACATAGGTCAAACTTGGTTACTTGACAATAGCGCCACCCACCTATGGAATCCTAACATAACTATGAACCGTCTTCTTGACAAAACAATTATTATAATATTCTGTAAAAATATCCTCAACTGGTCAAGTTTTTCGGAACTTACACGTTCACTATTGGACGCACTAACAATTATATACAAATATAAAGATTTTATATCTATTTATTTATTTACATCTCCAATGAGAGTCCAGGTGAACGCTTAAATAAGAATGTTACATTTGTTATCAATACATTCCTAACATTTTTAATGACGTCTTAATTGAACTATATGCTCTTCATACTATGTATTATAGTATTGTATGCTTAACCCTACAGTGCATGATTTTTTTTCGGCTTAAAAATATATATATATATATATATATACATATATATATATATATATATATATATATATATATATATATATATATATATATATATATATATATATATATATATATATATATATATATATATATAATATAATACTATAGCTCGGAAAAATATTTGAAAAAATCGCAACTCCATAGAACATACTTATGTAAGTTTTTTCGTATGGCCCACATATGGCACATCGTGCAGTATAATGTAAATCCGTAGTAATGTTTTACGAATAGTTATGAATGAAATAAACTCATAGTAATCAAACTTTATTCATGAAAATTATGTTTTATAACAACTAATTTAACCTTAGGTTAAGGAGCCTTACAATCAAAGTATTTGTACTTATATATAATTATAAAACTAGGAACTTTTTGTGAAAAATAGAATAAAATATAGAACAAAAACAACAATTTCGAAACTATTTGTGGAATGACAAAAAACAGTTCTTGTCCTTGTTGAGACAGAGTGCCTGGTTACATTTCTGGCAAATTACAAAAGATTTCCCCTTACAAGCAGGTAAATTACATCGCTTCCTAATGTTAGACCAAATAGGAAAGTGTTCCATTCCATCGGTCCTGACATCTTTTGGTGGTACATTCAGTTTTGGCTTCCTTTTGATTCTTTCATCAAGCATGTCAGATACAAATGAGGAGGGTCTTCCTCTCTTCTTTATTATTGACGGTCCACACCAACACAATGCTTTGGCCACCTCCAGTCGGAATTCTCGTAACTTCATTATTTTTGTGTTTTCCCTCTGCGTCTCTACTCTTTTATATAAAAGCCAGCTATTTATCAGCATCACATCTAGCAAATGATAGAATATTCTCATGTACTACTTTCTTGTACGCATTTTTATTTTGTGTTTTCCTATGAAAGAGTCAAGGAGATCTACTCCGCCAATATGCCGATTGTAATGTCCAATAATATTTGGGGCGTCGACTTCTGTGTATTGTTTACGTTTCTTACAGAAACGTTTTACTTTATATTTAGGTTATTCACCGACAAAAGAAGATGCGAGAACAACAGATATGCTGTCTAGCCACAGCACTGCTGAGACTGGTACTGCATCAACAGTAGCCACCCATCCTTCTGAATAGCCGCGCGGCCTTTTAGCGGCCGTCAACAGTCGTCTAGTTGCAAATCCCGCTAAAACGATTCAACAAAATTTTGCAGAAATGATAAAAAACGTTTGAAACAGAAACAACTTTACTTTATTAGACGATTTTCTTTTACTTCCACGGCAATAAAAGATACCTATACAACAAAATGAAAAAAAGCTGCCATTACTACCAAAAACTAGCTAAAAACAGGTTTTGATTTTAAATATGGGGGATTTTGAAACTTACTAATTGTTATGGTGTTATTTGCAACTGAGCTTTGTGAAATAGCGGGATTTGAAACTTATGTCAATCTATGGTGATGGTCGATGTTATGCAACAACAACTGGTCAGTAAGTAAATAAAAATACAGAAGAACAATTTTACTTAATAATGTAATATGATAATAAACTAGTTAGTTGTTCTACATTAGAAATCAGGTAAAGACAAAAAGTTAAATTATACTATTAGGTTGACATCCTCAAAGCCGTCTTCACAAAGGTCGCTTGGTATCTCTGCTGTATTTTCGTCAATATCTCCTTGCTCATAAGACCTTCTGCCTTCCACTGTTTTATAAAACGCTAATGTTTCAATGTCTCTCCATTGCTCTCCATAATGTTTTTTTAATAGATTTGAAACATCGGTGATCTTTGCTTTTTTTGGAATTAACTGGTTTGCTGGAATAACAACTGGAGTCAACATAGTGATGCTTTTATTTTTCTTTGTTATGGGCTTCTTTACATTAATTTCAATTTTATATGACTGTTCTCCTTGCAGCAATAAATTATTTGTTTTGGAACGTGTCAAGAAAAACCTTTTGCACTTTTGGAACTGTACGTGCCAGCTAGTCGTTGGTTTGATAATTGGCGCATAGGCCGATTTCCAATCTCGTACAGCAATCGTATCTAAAACAGTCAATGTACAATATTGAGTTATAAGTTCTTGATATTGTTCAGGTGACGAAATGACTTCACGCTTTTTCAAATCTTTCTCTATTTGAGCAAATACGCGGTCGGGTGGAATAAAGGAGTGTCCTACAACAGGAAAAACTATTTCTATCCTTTTGATGTGTCTGGGTGCTTCTGTTGTCAACCACTTTCCAAGCATGGCTACCATGCCGGAATTTTTATTTTGCCCAGAACAGCCATCTGCTACTATTCTTAAAACTTTGATTTCTTCTTTGATACCTAAATTAGTTAAAAAGTGATGAACTGCTGAAATGATTTCATTACTACCTTTATTGTGTATGGTTTCATTCCAGGTATATGCAAATATGTTTTCCTTGGTCAATTTTGCCTTAGAGCTACCAACTACTATAGTGAAGTTGTAAAAATTGTATTGGCGGCTATAGTAGGCGGACTGATCTGGCACTTTAGGTAGCCCTAAATTTTTTTGACAGTCGAAACTTATTGTTAGAAGATCACTTCTTTGCTCCTGCAAGATCTCATAGAATGCTTTGAACCTCAAACGGTGGACTCTTTTTTCAATTATCAATTTATTTATGATCTCAGTATTTGTTTCTTTTTTAATGTTCTCATCTAACAGAAGACATGTCGAACAAACATCAGACCTAGGTGTGCCAAAACCAATGTTATAGTAACAATTAAATATGTTTCTAAAAAAATGCTGTTTTACTTCTAAGCGAGGATGGTCGTTGTTATACATACGCCAAAGTTTTTTTATGTTTAGTTCAGGGGACAAATACAATCTTTTTAAATTTTTTGATCTGCAGTAGTGGCTTTCATTTGCTTTTAATGACTCTATAAAGGCTTGTACCGCTTTTCTTTTCTCTTCAAACCTCTGACTTTTTCGGTCCCCACCCCTACGCTCTTTTGCCATCTCCTCCTTTTCATAAAATCTTCGCATCACTCCCTGTATACGGTCTTTGGTTACACACAATACCTTAGTAAATGTTTTTTGACAAACAGGGATCATTTTGCCGCTCTTGTTACGAATGAAATATTTTAACGAATGATTTCGCTTGCTACCAACTTTTGTAGTTTTAGATGTTGTGATAGTACAGTGTTTTATTATAAAATTATCCTGCAAAATTTTTGTCGGATGTTTGTAAAATGATTGGTGGAATTTTCTTATTTCTGTGCATGCTAAAGTAGCGCACTGAAATGCCTTGCGACTGTGTCCACATGATGGGAATGCTGGAAGCGTATTTGGCTTGTATCTACAACAAAAATAAATCTCATTTGAATTTTCACTGTTAGTACAAATTTTATCATCAGTAGAAAACAATAGTAATACTTGTTTTATAAAACACTAGCTGACCAAGAACTTTGCACCACTTGACGTACCTACACTACCTCCCTACCCTACCCTACCATACCCTATCTATGTCCTTTTACAGGTCATGGTCTACCTGTGTGCCAAAATTCGTCCAATTCCATGCATCGGTAACGAGCAAACAATCAAATCAAAATTCATTTTTCTGTACCTACATAAGCATACTTATTATTAGTATATTATATAATATCAGTATTACGTTTTTGAACAGGCTTTTTGTAGTTAAGTCGAGTAACTTATCATATAACCTTATGATTTCTCGAAAATAAAGCAGTATTTTTATATCGCTTGTAACAATCATTAATGTAAATGCCGTCTATTTCATACGAGTAGGTATAATTACACACAACACATTCGTATTAAATCAGCAGACTGTTAAGGGATAATGTAAACAACAATGTATTATTTTAGGGAAATTTATATTAGTTAGGTACTCAGTTTAGCAAGAAAAAAAAATTAAAATTTTAATTTTGGCGCCAAAGCATGTTGAACAATTTTCATGGTTCTGTTTTGCTTAACAACTTTCCAAATGGCAGTTGACTGTTTAGTGGAAGAAAGAAACTCACCTTTTTTCACGCAATACTTCACGTTTCCACTTTGATTTATTGACTAATCTCTTGCGTGCTTTACTGGGCTCCGATTTTTTTATAAACTGTTGTAAATTCTCCATTTTTTCCACACAAAAACAATAAAAAACCACAGCAACAACACACGCAGGTAACGGAATCGGCCATACTAATTTACTGTGTCACGTGATCTAATATTGGACTGCCATTGGTTGGATTTGTTATGGAGGAATTTGAAACTCACACACTTTGTTTTAGAGTACTTTGCACCGAACACTATTATTAAAATGTATTTTGCACCCGCTTATGGCGGAGTTTGATAGGAAATAAATTTATGAATTTGTACTACTCTAAGAGTACTTTCAAATGTCATACTACACTAAAATTTTCAAAAAAAGTGTTTTAGCGGGATTTGAAACTAGACGACTCTCTCAAAAAGAATTATTCTTTTTGAGATGGCATTTTCAAAGTCATCCCCATACGACCCTTGTTCACGGTTCCTAATGTATGAATGCCTTTTTTAGCCAAGTAAGAAATCAATTCAGGAGACGTGTAATAATTATCGAAAAAGATCTTATAATTTTGATTTCTTGGAACACTGCGACATAGGCGTACAACAATGTTGCTACTCGCTCCTAAATCACATTCGTCGGGCAGCCTCAACTCAGGATCATTTTCTGCGCCGGAGTAGATTTCAAAGTCATAAGCAAAACCTTTATCATCACACAACACCAACAACTTGTATCCCCACTTATGAGGTTTGTTCGGGAGATACTGGCGGAGGAAGTTGCAGGCTTTGGTAGCGCACATTTGCTCATCCACCGAAAGTGTCTTTCGTTTCGGCACAGCTTGACATTTCTTTCTCAATGTTTCCAATAAGGGTCTAATACGGAAAAGTCTGTCGTGTCCTGGCTTTTTTTTTTATAGAAGAGGGGGCAAACGAGCATGCGGCTCACCTGATGTTAAGTGACTACCGCCGCCCATGATCAACCGCAACACCAGGAGAATTGCGGGTGCGTTGCCGGCCCTTTAGAAAGGAGTGAGCTCTTTTCGTGAAGGTCCCCAGGTCGTATCGGTCCGGAAAAATCGCCGGTGGTAAACTATTCCACAGAGAGGTTGTAAGTGGAAGAAAACTCCTTGTGAAACGTACAGTGGTGCACCGCCAAGCATCCAGATGGTGTGGATGGTATCGAGACGTTTGCCGAGTAGTGCGTTCACGAAATTTGGCGGCTGGGATTAATCCGAACAATTCCTCAGAGCACTCCCCGTGATAGATGCGATAAAATACGCAAAGAGATGCAACATCTCTTCGCAGCGCCAGTGAATCGAGCCGATCGGAAAGCACTCGGTCGTCGACGATTCGAGCCGCTCTGCGCTGGATGCGGTCAAGTGGAAGGAGCTGGTACTGGGGAGCCCCAGCCCAGAGATGGGAACAGTATTCCATATGCGGCCGAACCTGCGCCTTGTAAAGTTGCAGGCGGTGTGCCGGCGTGAAATACTGTCCCGCTCTGCTGAGCACGCCAAGCTTTTTAGAGGCCAATTTGGCCTTCCCTTCCAAGTGACCACGAAACTGCACGTCACTCGATATGTCGACGCCGAGGATTTCGATACTGGCTGAGGCAACAAGGGGAGTGCCTTGAAACTGAGGGGATACGAGAAAGGGGTTCTTTTTAGCGGTTAACGCGCAAACTTGTGTCTTCTGGGGGTTAAACTGGACTAGATTTAGTCGTCCCCAATCCGAGACTCTGTTCAGCAAAGACTCGACTTCAGACACAAGTTTGTCCCGGCACTCGGAGCTCTCCTCTGGGTTTGTAATTTATGTTGTCATTGAAATGTATGACACTTCGTAATTTTTCAAAGTTACCGAGTGTCATCGTTTCAATTATAAGTGGTATACCTAATATAGAATTCCACAACATGCGAATGTTTGGCTGTGGCACCAGTCTTAACAAGAGACAGATGCCTAAATATTTTTTGAGTTCCGTCTTTGTAACCAAAACTGGCTTTGAGCAATCCTTCTGTATGCTGTATTTAGTAGATTCTTCAGCAATGTGATCCAACAAATCGTCGTCAAAAAAGTGCAAAAAGTAAAGTAAAGTGTTTCAAATGTAGTATATGGTTGTTCAAGCACGTCAACACCAGTAAATGTGGTATCAGGTGGCTGAAAGTCCATCTTCCGCAATATTTATTCTCTCTTAGGTTTTGGCCTGGCAGGCCTGACAGGCTGTGGGGAAGGTGAAATGATGCGGGGAGTAGGTACTGCTTGAGATCGTGATGCTACTCGGCTGGATCTAGGATTTACTTGCCTGGAAGTACTAGGTTGTGATGCAACGTTGGCTGTGTTAGAAGAACTGCTTGTTGGCTGAATCACTAACATACTACTGCTTGACCTTGGACTAGGTATGCTCACGATCTCATCGAAGAAATCACCCTGTAGTACTTCAGGACACGTCTCCACTTCGTTCAACACCAAATCCTGGATTCTGATCAAGTCGTCATCGCTGTCCTCATCAGACAGTTCCAGGTCATCTTCACTACCGGAAGGAATTTCGAGAAACTGTTGAATATCATCAGAATTCAAATTTTTCCTTCGGCTCATCTAGAAACAATACAAATATTTTGAAGACACTTATTGCATCGTGTGCCACATCTGTCACATACAAAAATGTCGTATTTCTATGCACTATTTATTCATGAAATTACAAATAACTAAAAAAATAACAAATAGATACATAAACTTACCTCTACAAATTATTTCGTATACAAACTATTCAAATTTATCAGTTTTTTTGTTTTTTTCTTGTGCAACCTGTCGATCACTTTCAAAATACCGTTGGTTTTGAACAAAATGTAAACAAACATTCATTCAGAGACATCTAACCAAAAATTTTAGTACTAAATTTGATTGACCATTCCTTTATAGTTAGTTTACTTTTGACTAGATGACGTTACTTATTTCGAGTACGGAAATATAGAGGTTTTTTAGGTATGTGCCACATGTGTCCCACTATGCGCTGTAGCGTTAATACTGACAAAATTCTTATTTTGACTTAAAACCAAAGTACCTAAGTATTCCAAATTATTTTTTTATGAAATAAGGGCGACAAGTGAATACACTGCCCACCTGATGGTAAGTTTAGGATGTGGACCATTGATATTTACAACTATACTCGAATAAGAATCAAAAAATTAAAATGCAGATGCGTCCTCACTCTTGAGGGCTAAATATGAAATGTATTCGAGGGCATGGTCCGTTAATTAAAAAAATTGGTGTGCTAAATTTTTATATAATTTGATAATGATATCAAATGACTTACGCATAAAGATGCTTAATTTCTTATAATGCTGTATTTTGAATCGGAAAATATATTTTCTGATTAAAATCATAATTTAATACCTTACTATGAATGAATAAATAGAAGGAATAAAACAAAAGAAAGAAAGTATAAAATAAATACTAGAATATACAAACTGTTTTTTCAATATTTGGCCCAAATTTCGAATTGAAAATTAGATTTAGTGATTTTTACTCATTCACATCTACCCTGTTAGTCCTTGTTAGTCCACTTCTTAGCATGCACACTATAAAAATACTACCCCTTAGTCCTTGTAAGTCGCATTCTTAGCATGCACACTATAAAAATTTGACCCTATATTCACCTGGGCAAGTTGGGTTGGTAAGACCACAGCTAATACCATAGCACTGGTAACGCTATGCAATAAGAAACTGCTACTTGGTTAAATACATGAATAAAGTTTATTTCAATTAATTATATATAACTTCCTTTTCGTTTCCCAAGTTACTCATAATATAATATTAATTTATTTAATACTAGCTTTTAACCCGCGGCTTCTCTCGCTTTGGCTTCGGAAACATCAATAATATCAATTCATACTAAAATTAGCAAAACCGGATCACTTGTAGAGACACCTTAGTATCTGTGTCTATATTTGACTCTCATGCCAAGAGTGGCAACTAAGGCACATATCCAACTCGTTTAGCAATCTGTGAGGGGAATCCAATTAACGGAACGGAAGAAGAAACATTATATCCATGTACTTTTTATCCGATTACGGAACTTAAGAAAGGAGCGTTAAATATTTTCCTTTCTTTAGAAATTAATTTTGTATTATGTATGATTCTGTTAGTTATACGCGGGATAACGTAGTGTTTTTTTTTAAACGAACACAATATTTATAATTAGTTTAAAATTTGTTTTAACTGTTAACTGTTAAATAATTTGAAACTAAGCCAACGAACTACATTGTACGTTTCCGCAACAGCGCCATCTATCATAAATTGTAAAAAGTAGTATATTTACCCTTCATTTATCAGTTACTTAATAATAAATTAAATAACATAAGTAACATACATTTATACGTTTAAATAATTATATTTATTAAATAATTGGAAGTCCTAAAATTTATTTTAAGTTTTTCATTGTTTCATTTTAATAGTAATAATTTAAATAGATAATAGTAAAATCTATGAAAATTCAGTTGGTCTTTAGTTTAATTACTAATATATAATAATTAACTGATTAATATTGGTTTTCTTACAAATTAAACTCTTGGGTTACCAACAAGAACTAACTATATTTTCTAAAACCTACAGTATAACATATTCTATACCAGAGGGCGCTACTAGTTTGCAATGTGTGACAATGTCGATACAAAATTGACACAGAATAACACCCCCACTTATCGCAATATTCACATAGTTTGTATCGAACAATTTTATACAAAATTGTTTGATACAAACTATGCCAAGAAGCAACATAAATTTATAATGTTTTGCTGAACATAAACTTAGTTAGAATGTCAATGCCATATCAGCTGATGGCAAATATAGTAATTTAACAATTTTATTTTTTACTAGATCACCACAAAAATGATATTTGGTATAGTATGCTTTATATGTTTGTGAAAGACTGGGTTTACACACAGCTTCTGTGCATCCTGGTTATCATTGAATAGACTGATTGTGTACATCTTATTAGTTATTTCATATTGTAATTCCTTTAAATACAATGCTTCTCTACATGCCAAAAACACATTCCAGTATATGTTCTCCTATCTATAGAGTTAGAGGCCCAATCAGTATCTACATACCCTGTTATTTCTGAATTACCTTCTTTACAATATTTTATTCCATAACATTTAGTTCGTTTTAGATATTTTAATACTCTCTTTGCATATTCCCAATGCTCCTTTGTGTGGCAATTATTAAATTTACTTAGAAAACTTATATATAATTACATATATAGTAGTTAAGACTGACAGATACACCAAACCACCAATTATCTACTTGACCTTTGTTTATATTTAGTTTGACCTCCATCAGAGTATCAACAGTCTTGCAATCACTTAAATGAAATTTGTTCAAAAGTTGATCAATATAAGTTTCTAGACTCGGAGTAACATATCCTAAATATTTATTAAATTCACATTCATTCCAGGACACTGTTTAACTTCACCAAAGTTCCTAATGCTAAACTTATTACATAACATCCATTTCAAGTTTTTAGTTTCAATTTTATCATTGGAAAATATTAAGAAATCGTCGACATAGACTGTTACTATGGTCTTACATTTGTTAATATCCTTTATGTACATACATGGCTCAACTTTTGACCTTTTGTAACCATTACTGATCAAACAATTATCCACCTTTTTATTCCATGCTCTAGAGGCCCGCTTAAGTCCATAAATAGCCTTATTAAGTTTCAATACTTTACAAACTGAACTACTACTATTATAGCAATCTGGCATCTACATGTAAATGGTTTCCTCTAAATCACCATTCAAGAATGCAGTCTTTACATCTAAATGGTTAACATTTAAACCTAACTTTACAGACAATGCAAATAATAGTCTTAGAATTTTGTGTCTCACTACATGCGAAAATGTTTCTGTATAATCTACACCATATTTTTGCAACTAGACGAGCATGGTAAATCACTTTGCTTTCACTATCGTACTTTTGCCGCAGAACACTCTTGCACTGCACTATAGTACCATTTATTGATACATCTACGATTTCCCATGCACTATTTTTCTCAAACAACTGTAACTCATCTTGCACTGCCGCTAACCACTGTGCTTTCTCAGGACTTTTCAAAGCTTCTTGCAACGATCACTCACCGTGAATATGTTGCCATTCTTCTATACAAGCACCTACAGATCCATATCTGTCGGGCTGTTGCCTACGTCAAGGACCACTCAGTATTTTGGAGTCTTTCTGCTCAGGTGTACATGGGTTTGTTTTGTGATGTACTATCCATTGTGACATCAAAAACTCATCAAACTTGCTGTTGCAGAATTCTGTCCCATTGTCACTTCTCAAGATCTTTATGCGGCGATTAAGTTGATTCTCAACCTCTGCTCTATACTGTTGAAAGCATTTCAATGCCTCATCTTTTGCTTTCAAAAAATAAATATTTGTCATACAACTAAAATCATCTGTGAACAGCATAAAGGGTATTTCTTTAGTAATCTGCCGCACGAATTTATGGCCGCCGAATGGATGGGTAGATGGGGGGGAGGGGTAGGAACCTCCCCCTAAAAGAATTAAGCGCCGGAACCCCCTCTCCCCATTTTATGTATTTTTTAGTAATCTGTCACATGAGTATATGGTCGCCGATGGTAGGTGGGGGGGGGAGGCTGAGGTAGGAACCTCCCCCTAAAAGGGGGAAGTGCCGGAAACCCCCCTTTCTTTGTAAAATCATAACCTCACTTTTTTATACAGGAATATTGACGCAGTTACTTCTGAAATGGCTTCGGCACTGCGGGAAGTGCAGCCCCTTCGCCCTTGCGTAGCAAATCACAGGCACCCATGCTCGCCTCCGCAGCTTCGGCTTGTTAGTCGCCTTCGGTGACCAGCCTCAGCCACTACGGCTCGCTTAGGTGCCTGCGATTTACTACAGCGGGCGGGGGCTGCTCTCCCTCTGTGCCTACGGCTTTACAAAAACACTCTAGGGGTAGGGCAGACAAGACTACGTAGAGCCGGGGTGTGCTAATTCGGTTTTAGAACCGATTCGACCAATTTTATCTATAAAGTCTAGTTGCTCTTAACTCTGCTACTAGAGTGGTAAATGAAATAATGTAATGTGAATTGTTATAATTTTGTTTTCTGAAAAACTTTTTGACTGCTCTCCACTGCAACTCAATTTGTTGTATATAAGTCCCATCTCCAGCCACAAACGGATTGTCTGGGTCTGAGTGATTAACTTTTTTATGAGTGTATCTGTGTTAAAAAAACAAATTGACATATTTGCGTTTCATTATATGTAATTTAAAGTGAAATTTATTTTTATCGTAATTAATTCAAAAGGCATTTCTGAAATCCAAAAACTGTGTAAATGGTTCGTGCTTAACTCTGACAATCCTCCTAAATTTAAAACATAGTTAAAAAATCAAGTATCAGAAATCTACTTCATAGTATGAGAACAAATTGACATAGGGTAAAACACCCAGTAGTGAGCCTTTTAGTGAGGACTAAAATTTGATTCAATTGTATTTTAAATATTGAACACTATGAACAAAAACAATCATTATTTTTAGAAAAATCGTTTATTAAATTTACTAAAGAAATTAACAAAAAATATATTTATAATAGAATTATATACAAAATCAGTAATGTTACGAGCTTGAGGTTCGTGACAATAAAAATTGCCGATAGAATTACCTAAATTAACACTTTAATTTACTTTACACAAATCAAAACTTAAACACTAATAATTAAACACACTAATTCACTTAATTCCGCTCCGAAGCTTCGCTCGTATCGCCAATTCAATACTACTTAGATCGCATCTTGCAGCGCCTATTTATATAAATTAGCAAAATATCCAGAATGTTCAAGTAAGTAAGTACCGAGAGTTCGAGTTTTAAACTTCAAGAAGTTTAGTTCTTCAGTTCGAGACTAGATGGCGCTAGTACGCCGATTTGAGCGCGTAACAGTAATAAACAAATTATGGCACTTTTCACCAGTAGTCAGCCTCATATCTCCACAAGTCAGCCATGTCTTACCCTGTAGTCAGCCTCTCACTTATTCTTGCATATTTGACATAAAAATTCTTTATTATATATATTTTCATATATTTCCCCAGCGAATTCAGTACAGTTCAAATGATACCTTGCAAGGCAATTGTCACATCCAATATTTTTTAAGTCATTAATTTCTGTATCGCTAGTCAATTCCTATTCACAGTTGTTGCATCTTATTCTGTTTATTGTACATGTATTTTTCTTCCTATTTTAGTCATAGCTTGTATTAATTGCTCTTCTTTGTATTGGTGGATTGGTCTTTTTGACATTATGGAATTCTAAAACAAATGATATTCACGCTAAAATAACCGTGCATAAATTCAACCCAAACGAAAAGGTTTTAAGGTACTATTTTATGCAACAAGACTAACGGCTGAGTACTGGATTTGTAGACCCATTGGTCGGCCCCCGATATGCAATTACATTCGTACGCGGCCGACTACTGGTAAAATACACTTTTCGTCTCATAAGAGTTAAACCGAAAGTAATGGGCAAAGTTGGGACTATTCGCTTCGGCAATCTTAACCACATATAAGAAAATCATGAAAAAACCAGTAGTCAGCCACTTAAGGCTGAGTACTGGATCTACCCTAAAAATTCGAACCCGGTAGTCGGCCACCTAAATTACAACATATCAAACAAATAAAATGCATTTAATAGTTAACTTTATGACAGAATAATCATTTTAGTGTAAAACAGTACAACAATCTACCATAAATTACAGCAAATACACCCAAAAACTTAACGAATACTCGAGCGCGTTTCCTTTAGAAAAAAATTGCAAAAGCGATGCGTCTAGTGTGCCTTTGACAGCAGTGTAAATTAACAAGTATAGCTCACCAACCTGATGAGCTATTGGTTCATAGGCGTGCATATTAGCCAATAAGGAGACATGGATTCAATTAAACGTTATTTTAAAGGTGTAGACAAATATCAGCACTATTTATAAGGAAATAATGTCTGTAAAGGCTGAGTACTGGCACAGGGCTGACTACCGGGTGTTTTACCCTATTACACTATTTTTGGTGAAATTTGTTTTTATCGTAATTAATTCAAAATGCATTTCCGACATCTAAAAACAGTGTAATAGGTTTAAGATTAACCCTAACAAGCCTCCTAGACTAAAAACATTATCAAAATCAAGTACCGGTTGTCTAGCCAACCTGATATATCCTCAAAACTTTAACTATTGATATCTCGAAAAATAAAGATTTCCGGCATAAAAAGCAGCTGTCAACTAAAGCTAAAATAATCACTTAAATCGTGCAGCAGATTACTAAAGTCGACCCTCGGATTGGTTCTTTGGGAAAAGGTAAGCGGCTCTGCTTGCCCTCACAGCACGCGACACATGATGACTTTGATATGTCAGTCTTGTTATCAAGTGTCAATCCTGGTACAGCATCTTGCATCTTGTTCAAATACTGGCTGTTGACACGACCTAGATGTCGATTCCAAACTTCACTGGACACCATCACTGCAGCTGATGAACAATATTCAGGCATGTTTAGTTTATACACCCCATTCAACAGACTCGCTGTAGCCACCAGTACTCCTGCTGAAATCCTGGTTGAAAATCTGACAACCATAATTATTGTTAAATGAAACTTCGTTTCCTTTTGATATAAGTGGACTAACAGACAACAGAGTTGTAATCAACTTCGACACATTCTACTGTAATATCGTATTCACAGTCACGCGTCTTTGTCGTAATCTGCACATCACCAATACATAATACAGGTACTTTATCCTTGTTTGCCACAATATTTTTAATAATAATATCCCGCGACACGTTTGACAGCGATTCTTCGTTCGCGGCCGGATGAACACTCGCCCCGGAGTCAATATACCAATCACTTTTGCAAAATTCACCATTCAGGAACACTGCGCTAAACGCATTACTGCTTGTACGTTCATTTTTATTTATATTCGACCAATTTTTATTCGCAACTGTACAGTGTACACTGGTTGCGTAATGCCCTGTTTGTTTACATTTGTATAATAGCATGTTAAAACCATAGATTACTGACTATGGTTGGTTGGTACTTTTGGTCGTAGACAGAGAAACCTATAGACTAATGATCGGCGTGGCCTAAAGTGAGAAAGGACGATAACGAATTTTTAGGTTATACAATAATCTTTATGACTTTTAAACACATTTAAATAAAAAAAAATAATTATTCTAAGAACTGAACTGAACAAGACACCAATCTTAAGCTCACAAAACACTTTTTTCTCGCTTAAACCAACTTGTAAACTCCTTAAATCGCTACGCTGTCATAGTTGTTTAGCAAACTGTAGAGTTTGCTAAAGCGGTAGCTGCGTTTCAAAATTGCGTCAAAGAGTAGTCTCTTTCTAAGTACGAGCGGGCAAAGTGCTTCTCTCAGTGGTTCCATCGGATGCAGTGATGATAAATAAACACTATTATGAAATGATATATTAAAATAATAAGTTGCTAGTTTGTCCAGTTTTTGATTTTCTAAGAACTTTCAATGTCACCCTCGTATATAATATAATTAATTTAATATTTAATTTTCAAGGTTTAAACGTATTTTCAAAATTCGATCCCAAATTATATGCAACAAATTAATGACTTTTAAATTAGTATTATGTTAAGTGTCAAGCTTTACTTACAGTGAGGTTTTTTATAGAATTAGAGTGACAAACGAGCACACACTCCACCTGGTGGTAAGTGGATTCTGTGGCCCATAGACATCTACATTTAACATCGATTATGAATAAAAATGCAGATGCGTTGTCACCCCTGAGGACTAAGATGGAATGAATCGGTCCAGTAAAAAGGGGCTCCGTTTCTCTACACTCACCATAAGAAACACGGCAGCTTGAGTTTGTTACTGAATTACTATTATTGGTGTTGCAGTTGTTCTTGGACGGCGGTCGTTTATCCCTCTGCTATAAAAAACTCTACCTTTCTGCCCAGGAATCCGTCGAGGATGAGCCGCCCTCTTAAATATTTCGACCGCTAATGTTCAACGCTTTGTTCCGGTTTAAAGCGTGACTCCGGCAATACATGTTAGCCAAGTCTCAACCAACGCGAGCGTAGGACCAACGTATAGACAGGTCTTTTGTCCAGACTCGCCATTGCTTGTCGACAGTCACCTAGCAAGTGAGAGAGCAAGTGAGCGCCAACGTGTATACGGTTCGTTTGGCGTGTCTTGCCGCCACTCAGGGTCGCTCGCTATGACTCGTCCACTTTGGAACAGTGTTGGCTTTTCTGCTCAAATCAAACGAACCGTATACAGGTTAGCGCTCGCCTGCACTCGGCCAGCTAGGCGAGCGTCGATGAGCAATGGCGAGGCTAGACAAATGGGCTGTCTACACGTTGGTGCTTGCCTTAACTCGGCCAACATGTAAGGCATATCACCTAAGTCCTTAGAGTCGGTGAAGCATTAGTCCTCTTGGATTGATGTTGGATGTAGCTGTCCATGGTCTGCACTATCACTTCTAATGTTATAGTAGTATATATTTAATGTTATAAAGAGAAAAAAAAAATAATTAAAATCGCCAAATAAACTAATCATCCCTGAAAGTATGTTTATATATTATTATCTCTACAGTAATAAATCAAAATTGTTTAAACATTTTCTTTGCGACCGTAAATTTTCATAAAACTGATATTTCAAGCTTGAAGAGAACTTTTTACTTGTGATGCTAATTTGACAGTTATTTTTAAGTTAATTAAAACGCCGCCTAGAACATTAAAATGCTTTCTGGTTTAATTTTTAATAAATGAGATGATTCGTGAAATTTCATTCGCAATCAGTTCTACTTGGCACGCGTATTATGACTTAAACAAAATAGGATCAGTCCGACCAGCAAAATAATAAAACTCCGAACATTGCAGATTTTCGTGAAACCAATTTCATTTAACGGCAACGGTACAGTATTTTCTTTCAACATATAAATACCAGTCCCTACTCTACATTTTTTATACTGTACTATATTTTAATTTAGGCTAGGTAGTAGCTCCTGCTAGTATTACATCTATTACTGCCCCATAGGAGCACTTCGAGACAATATCTGGGGGCACGGCAGTGCCCCCGCCAAGTCGAGCGAAAAAGCGGCACGGCCGTACGCTACGTATCTTTTCTCGAAGCAATTCAGGCCATTTTCGACCCCTTATAACTTCGTGATCAATAAAACTAGAGGTTTAAATTTTCAGTAACCGAGTAACCATTGTATAAAAATGGTACATTTCAAATTTCATTCAAATTGAGCGAGTAGTTTAAGAATTGTAACCAGTCAAAGTTTCTTAATTTTGTCACTCACTCACTGACCGATCATCAAAACTCTAAGGCACTTCTAGCAGAAGAAGATTCAAATTTAGAACGCAATTAGTGTTTAGTGTATAAATCAAGGAAAAACTAAAACATTTGTTAATTTCTGTCCAGTTTTTTAGATACACTCACTGCATAAATAACTTTGTAATCCCATATAAATATATAGAATTACAAAGTTACATTTGCAGTGAATGAATCAGTGTAGTATTTGTATATGTATTACAGGTGTACATAGGTACGTTGTTGGTACTCAAGAAGTAGAAGGTACCGGAAAGGTAAAAAATTAGGACTATCTTATATACAAAAAGAAATGAGATACCATTAAAAACATAACTTGTAAAAAACCAAGTCTCGCAACTCAGTTCTTCTTTCGTAAAAAGTTGTGAGATCCATGTAATACCAAGTCGGTTAATTCATTCAGTTCCTACTTAAGGGTACTTAAGGGTAAATGTTGTTAGGTTAGCATAGCTTCATGTTTTGCTATTTTACTATTAGACTTTGACGTGTGATTTAAAGTTGTTGACGTGTGATTAACGGTGTATCGCCCTCGATGGCATAGTTGCCATCGAGGGCGATACACCGATTATAGCGATCTTCCAACTTTTCATTACCATTTTTATAGTACGATTTGTGTTTAGCCTCAAAATAGGCCTCTGTTTCGGCGATTACTTCCTCACCGGCTTTAAATTTCTTTCCAGCGAGCATTCTCTTGAGATCTGAGAACAGGAAAAAGTCGCTGGGGGCCAAATCTGGAGAATACGGTGGATGCGGAAGCAATTCGAAGCCCAATTCATGCAATTTTGCCATAGTTTTCATCGATTTGTGACACGGCGCATTGTCTTGATGGGTAGCGTGCGGACTCGGTAGCGTGCGGACTGCAATGCCCTGACGTATGTAGAAGCCCACTCCACCTCCGCAGAGCGCACGTCGGAAGGGCGAGGAACATGACGTAATCTATAACCGGTCACCGCAGGCGATCGCCCCTCTTCGCCCTCTCGCAACCAGATTTCATTAATCGCCATTATGTCGACAGAATAACGATCCATAGCTACGAGAAATTCGTCATGTCCTGTACCAAGCGATCCCACATTAAGTAAGCCTAACTTAAGATTATGTTTAGAATTGAATGAATGAGATAATAGTCAAAAATACTATACTTGTGCAGCAACGAAGTGAGAAAAGATACCTACGAAGAGTGCTCTTAAGATTATGATACACTAATATACTTTTTATGAAGCTCAATGTTTTAAAAATATATATAATGTAATTAATCATCAATAGAATAGAATTATTATTATTATAACTTAAACATTTTCCCTTAAAATAACTGAAATATATAACTGTTTTAACACGAATTAATGGTTTTGTAAATAATTATAAGTAAACATGAAAGTAGTAATTAGAAACTCGGCCCTTACCATCGTACCATCATAGACATAACAGCTGTAAATGTTTGTATACATAACATTATGAATAATTAAAATTATGGTTATAACAAATCTTAGTAGTAATAATTTTCTTGTAATCAATATATTTAGGCTTATATTGTTTACTTTATGCAGAGCTGCTAATGCAAACAATATTTGACTGAAAAACACGATTAAAGTCATCGTCTGTGCGGATGCAGTAAACCGGTTTGCCCTCTGCTTGGCGAGCGTAGACACGACCCCTTCTAGTCCAGGAGTAGCGCCACGAAAGCTTTCGACAGGCTTCACGGACCCTATGGAATAGCTGCCGATTATTCCTCGTCAGGCGCTCATTTACGTAGAGGCGTTGGGGCGAGGAGGCCAGCCCTATGTCCGCGGTAGTGATTGAGCGACGCACGCGCGCAGCGTGCAGCAACTCGTCGCGCTGGCTACGCCGCGCCAGCCGTACCACCACGCGGCGCGCTCGTATCGCTACGCCTCCTTCCGTACCAGCGCTCAAAGACAGTGGCGCCGCTCCAACACGCCCCGCAAAGACGACGTCCCGTTCTTCCAGTGGTACCCCTAGCCTTACTACTAGAACAGATATGGTGTGGATGATATTCTCCCCCTTCTCCTCAGGTAGATGTCCGATCTCAAGATCCGAAAGCAGTGCCTCTTGATCCCGGTCATTGAGCTCCTGCTTTAATAAATTAACTGTTTTCTCTAACTGATTGACCTCCACTTTGGTAGGAGTATGCCTTTGCTCGTTTACCTCCAGCCTTCGTTCAAAGCCATTCATTCGCTCCGTGAAACATGCAACGGATGCATAGAGTTCTGCCATTTCCTTACGGAGTTCTCGCATCTCAGCCATGCAGGCAACAAGTTGGCGGCTAAGCTCTCGTGCAGGGGAATCATCATCGTTCAAAGCAGTCTTCTGAGTTCCATCGCTGCATGGCGGGCTCCTGATCACTTGAGGTTCTTGAGGGGTGTTTCCGGAGATACCTCTTACAGGGGTACAGCTGTTATCACCCTTTCTTGACTTTTTTTTTGCATTCCGGGCACACCCAATCTTTGCTTATCGTTGTTCCATCAGACACCATTAGACATGCCCTATGAAATATATTTGGACAGACTGTACAACCAACGCCACCTGTCGACGAGAGGAATTTGCCGCAAGCTCCGCACTTTGCCATATCGTATTTATTTTAATTACTAATTAAATTCCGAAAGATGTCGTTAATTTTATTGTTTCTTACTGCTTACCAGATGGTTCTGAGGTGCTGCCTACCCTCCACTGAGATTTAATGAAAGGAGACAATATTAATTACACAGTGAAATAAACACAATTTTTTTACACTATTACTTATCCACTGCAATCCACAACGATAACACAGCTCAGTTAAGATATCCGAACCTTAATTTTGACACAAACAAGTGAAATTATACTCAAAAACTATTTTTACGAAGAAAAAAAAACAACAGCTTAAGTTGACTGTATGCCGTCCGTAACGTCGTATAGTATTCCGCGAATTGTGTGACAAGAGGGATGGATCTTATCCCGCTCAAATACTAGATAAGTATAACCATTCAGGGAGGAAACGCAGCCGTGTTCTTCGCGTGTCGTTTTTTTATTTGGTGTTTTAATGTTACCTAAATAAATGATACAGCATAGTTAAAGAAAATATAAATAATGAAATAAAGTAACATATTATGAATAAATTTACTAAATAAAATTGTTTATTTGGTTAATTCTAGTTATGTAATTAATAATAACACAAAAAAGTAAGTAAATCAAATAGGTAAGCTAAGATGAATAAGACACAAAGAGTTGAGCGGGCAATCAATAAAGTGATCAGGGAAGTTTCTGTAATCAATCTTCATACAAGACAGAGATGTTTATCTGGACGGCAATAACCCGAAGATTCTATTGCAACTGTCTCGTGTATTCGTACTGCGGATCAAAATATAGTTTTTCAGCGAATGATAGTTAGAAAGATCTGTTTAGTACTTAATTATTCTTTAAGCGCCCTCCACATTCACGCCGTGAACACCCGTGAAAGGCGTGAACCGTGAATGTGGATGGCTTTCGCGCCCGTTCACGGGCTTCGCGCCTTTTCACGCCGTGTTCCCCGTCCAGTGTCGGTATTTTGCGCCCGCTTCAAAGGGTTTACAGAGCGTGAACCTTCCGTGAACGCAAGCGCATCCACACTCGCGCGTGAACTCAGTAACGCACGGGACTCGGTGCGTTGAGGTTGTGCTTATTAGTATTTGTTTACGGAGGACGGTGCGTCAAAATGAGCGTCAGTTGGACGAACGAGCAGGAACTCTTATTGATCGAGTGTTATCATGCCGAACCCATTTTATGGGATGCTAAACACAAAGACCACAAAAATAAAATAAAAGTACATGATGCATGGATATGAATAAGGGAAATAATGAACATTGAAGTGAATGATTTAAAAAAAAGAAAATCTTATGTCCAGTTATAGGAATTATAGGAAAAAGGTGAAAGATTCCGAAAGGAAGTCTGGAGCAAGCAGTGACGAAATTTACAAGCCCATTTGGTTTGCCTTTGACGCGATCGATGCTTTTCTAGGAGATAGCGATAATTGCACAAAAATTACAAATACGGTTATTATGTTTTATTTGCAATTTATTATTAATGTCAACATGTAAAGATTAAGAGTAAACATTGAGGGCGAGAGAATTGGAAAATAGGTATTTGTTATTTAACTACTTTTGTCATTATAAAAATTAAAGATAGGTTTTGGCCGTGTTCCTATGTTTTCCTTTTTTATATAATCTAGTCAAAGTTTTATTGATGTTTATGGATGTTTTTGAAGTTTAATTTCTCTTTTAATAATTAATTTATAAAAATAAGGAAAACAGGGACATGGCAATAGTGGCCATAGATTTCTTGGAAAAAAATATTGCTCTGCTGGCATTTTCCAGGGAGGAAAAAGGAACTACGTTTATATGGAAAAACGGCCATGGTGTTTCCTCTTAAGGCATATTTTGTTGTTGGTTTAGTGCAAAAAAATAATTAGTGAATTCTTCTCTTATTTCTCTCGCATTCGAAGCTGGTCGACGAGGTACGTGTGGCAAATCACAAACAGCAGAATTGCTTTCCAATTCTTGTCTCCAGGAGCCGGGGTGTATGAGTACGTCATTTTTATCATACATGTCGATCGTCCCGGGCGGTGTATATATGGGTAACGAAGTATTGCTCCTTCTGAGATAATTATGCAACAATATACAAGTCATTGTAATAAGAGAAACCTTTTCTGGGCATAACTGAAACGGTTTTTTAAACACACGAAATTTCGTCACAAGTATTCCGAATGTATTCTCTACAACAACACGTACTCGTGACAATGCTTGGTTAAATATACGTTTTGGAGAACCACATTCATGGTTGCCTGGATAAGGTTTCATCACATTATCTGTAAGTGCAAAAGCACCGTCTCCCAAAAATACGTACGGTACATCGACATTCGAGCCTGGGAGAGGGCTTGGTTCAGGAATATTTAAAGCATTTGCGCAAATTTTTTGCCATAGCAAACTATTCCGAAATACTCTGCCATCACTAATCCTGCCCTGATAACCAATATCTGCAAAAATAAAATTGTAACTGCTGTCCACCAATGCTAGCAACACTATGCTGAATGTTTTTTTGTTGTTATAATACTCTGATCCTGAGTTACTTGGACATTCTAGAGTGATGTGCTTTCCGTCTATGGATCCAATAGCACGAGGATATTTACGAGCAAATCCATTTTCGATATATAGCCATTCTTCTGCGGTCGATGGAATCTGTAAAATAATAAAGTAAAAAAAATATTGTTATAATTATTTTTTTACACTTTTTTTCAGGAGGAAGAATCGGTTGACAATAAAGAGGTCAAAGAACAACAAGATGTACAAAACCTGAATTACCAAAAAAAGTTACCACACACAATCCGTCGGCGCAACAATCCACCTGAACTTCAAGATGCCGGCAAAGTCGTACAAGATGCTCTTGCTACATTACAGTCAACCATCAATAGAAAAGAATCCCACTCCGACCAAGATGATGTTTATGACCTATATGGTAAAATGTTATCCAAAAAAATAAAGACATTACCTGAAGATGACAGATTACCTTTCATGTATGAAATAGATGGCATATTCTTACGCCACCAACAAAATAGTCGAAATCGATATAACAGATTCTCTAATAGCCCAGCTCAGTATGGGAGACCTAGCACATCACGTTCAACATATTCTGAACACCAATCTCCACCTCCATGTACTACGTTATATGAGAGACCTAGCTCATCACGTTCAACGTATTCTGAACACCAATCTCCACCTCCATGTACTGCGTTATATGAGAGACCTAGCACATCACGCTCAACGTATTCTGAATACCAATCTCCGCCTCCATCCACTGCTCTATATGGGAGACCTAGCACAACTCATTCAATTTATTCCGAGCATACAACGAATAATTTGCCACTTTCAGTCACTCACAATACTGACTCTAATACATACACTGGTTCGAGAGTTATGGTAAGATCGGATGAAGTTGGAGAACCTCCAGTCATTCATGTTACTGATTATAGCAGAAACACCGGTTCTAGAGTTATGATAATATCAAATAAAGTAATAAAATCTAAACGCATTCATATTCCTGACTATAGCAAAAACGCTGATTCGAGAGCTATGGTAACAACGGATGAAGTTATAGAACCTCAAGTCATTCACAATCCTGAAAATAGTAGAAACACTAGTTCGAGATTTATGGTAACATCCAATGACGTAGAATCTCCAGCCACGCACTATCTTGCAAACACAGAGACTCCATATCGAGTGACAGAAGATGCACAGACTGAATTTGGAAATGTAATTAATAAAGCATTTCATCTTGCCTAACTGTAAGCCAAAACATTGCTATTTTTTTGGTGTTATATGTTTTTAGGGTTCCGTAGTCAACTAGGAACCCTTATAGTTTCGCCATGTCTGTCTGTCCGTCTGTCCGTCCTCGCTTAATCTCTGTGACCGTTAGCACTAGAAAGCTGAAATTTGGTACCAATATGTGTATCAATCACGCCGACAAAGTGGTAAAATAAAAATAGGAAAAAAATGTTTTATTAGGGTAGCCCCCCTATATGTAAAGTGGGAAGTGATTTTTTTTAATTTTAACCCTAACGTGTGATATATTGTTGGAAAGGTATTTAAAAATGAATAGGAGTTTACTAGGATCATTTTTTTGATAATGTCAATAATTCGGAAATAATCGCTCCAAAAGTAAAAAACAATGTGTCCCCCCCCCTCTAACTTTTGAACCATAAGTTTAGAAAATATGAAAAAAATCTGAAAAGTAGAACTTTATAAGGAATTTCTAGGAAAATCATTTTGAACTTGGATGGAAACAACAGTTTTTGTACAAACTCATAAGAGTGAACACTTATTGTGACGGACGGGAAACTACGGAACCCTACACTGAGCGTGGCCCGACACGCTCTTGGCCGATTTTTATTTTATTAGGATTGATCTCAGAATAAGTACAGATAAATGCATGTCAAGCGTCACTCTTTCAGTTCTATTCTATCTATTATTATGTATGGCATAAGAAAAGATTACTAATTTCAAAGTCTGAAGCTTTCCATGCTCTTGAAATAATCAAGATAAAGATGATTCACTTTTTATATGTAGTTATTGGAGGAGCTATTTATAAGTTAATTAGTTATGATAATAAGTGATTATTTCCATTTTAAATAAATAAACACGATTTCCAGTAAAATTTTATTTTATTACCTTAACTTCCTCCTTCAAGACTTGATTCAAAGCCAGGCATACTTCAGGTATGATCGAAACTAATTGAGGTGAAATTTTGAATAAGAAATACAAGCTTTCATAACTATCTCCAGAAGTCAAGAATCTTAACGTGACAGCGAGACGCATTCGAGCTGGAATTGCTTTTCGCGGTTGAGTATCTTGTTTCATAATCACTGGTGAAACCTTATTTAGTAGGTACTCAAAATCTTCTAAAGACATTCGAGTAAACTTTTTAAATTCACCGGAAGTTTCGGCAACTAATTCCATCAATTGGTTTTCCATAGTTAAGCTGCAACAAATAAAATGACCCTATAAAACTCGTTTTGTGTGCAATAAAATAGTACTATATCGAGTGCATGTCAAGCTTAACACTTGCGATATATTTGCGGTCCCGTTGGGTAAAAGGTTAATATGTTTATTGACAATGGTGTCAATTTGAATAGCAAATGCTTTAACCGAATCCTTTAATTTTTTATTTTATAGGATAGAATGACAAACCAGCACACAGTCCACCTGATGGTAAGTAGTTGCTGTGGCCCATAGACATATACAGCTATCCTCGATTACAAATCAAAACGCAGATGCGTTGTCACCCGTGAGGACTTAGATGGACTGCCTCGTTTCGAGTAAATAATAACAAAAATAAATAAAATCCTTTATTTCGACCGACAATAGTCATAGATTGTTAGTAAAACAAACCTTAACGAAATGTTAGTATAAAATAAAATAGAAATTAATATTAAAATTAATAAATATATAATAAATTAATATTAAGTGAAAAGGATCTCCGGTTCTCTACACTCACCATACGAAACACAGCAGAATTAGCTACTATTTGACGCTAGTATTCTGTGAGAGCGTGATCCTTCCCCGGTCGAGCCGGCCCATTCGTGCTACAATTATAATATAGCTGCAGCCTGGCTCTACGTCTACCACGTATAAAAGAAGTACGCTTCGACAATAAATCCAGACCTGCAAAATCTACAGCCTACAGCGGTTGACCAATCTCGGTTATTTAGCAGCTATTTCTTCCTATATGGTTTCTAGTTGGTGACAATAGATATCTGCCGTAATTATTTGGCCAGATTTTAGAAAGCTGTAGTGAACGACACCGGCGCTAGTTCACCAAATTCGATTTAAAATCCTTTCATTTTTGTGTCGGTTGAGCAAAGTAACATAGCAGTCGACGCGTGTTCGATTCACTCAATTCATGAGGTATCCATCGTTCAAGTTTTTTTTTACTTTCCCGATTTGCTTCAAGTGGATGAATACAGTTTAATCACTTACCCCGAAGCCTGCAGTTATCTCTGAAGTGATTTGTGATGGATCTGCTTCCACAATAGCCTTTAATTCTTCATTTTCCATTTTGGTCTCCGACCGTCCACGGGGTTGGTACTAAAGGTTAAAATTTCCAGAACGAAAACATTGAAACCAAAAACGTACCATGCTATCTTTTGCGACACTAGCGCCGTACACATTATTAATCCTTCGAGATGTTTCTGCAGCCCTGGTGCCACGGTACTCGTAAATATACCGATATTTCATGTTTTCCATTGTGCGGTAATAAGCGACGCGAAAGAAAAAAATTATGAGGAAAAACAAATGAATGACTGTTTTCAAAACTCGGATGTACCAGCTAAATAAATTTATAAATTTAAATTTGGAATTCTTAACCAAAGGAGAGATATTTCAGATCAAAGTACGACAAAACGCTAATTTCATATGGAAGGATAATAATTATGTTGAATATTACTTAAATAAAATACAAAACGTTTACCGTGTAGTAGCGGTGTAAGAATATCCATTACATCATAACCAAATGCACTACGCCATATTACCATGTGCGTGTCGTAAGAGGCGTTAAAGAGAATAAACCAGGAGATGGGCGTCAGCGTCTCAGGCAAAAAAAATTGCGGTTACCAACCCGCTTTTCAATCGTGTCATCTATGGCAAATATCCCCCATAAGGGCCAATCTATGGGGAAGGCCTATGTTTAGCAGTGGAGTAATAGTTGTGACGGTTAAATACACATATTTTCAACAAGAACAAAATATGTATATTAATACACCAACATCGATAATTGTGGTACGTTATTTAGTCATCATCTTTAGTTACTATCGAAGGTCCACTGCTGAATATAAGCCTACCCCATAGATGGGAATAGGCCTCATAGGGGATTACGTATCACGCTTGGCGGATGGCAGGTATGTTGGTAACCACAGTTTTCATCCGCAGTATTTGTAGTTGTTATTATAATCCATTCCGTTGTGCATTTCCCTCTGTTGCTATTTTTAATATTTTTTTTTTTAAATAAATGAGTGAAACATATATCGTTTGAAAGGTACTGTGCCATAGACCAACACAAAAAGACTGCAGTAATATTTGTGTATTACCTGAGAAACAAAAAGGGGTCTCACTTTGTGTTACTTACTACAACATGAAATATTTAATTTTTGCGATATTTTCGGATAATTACAACTCATCTTTTTATCCCACATTTATTAAAACCTGAACAAAGAGTGTATTATCAGTGTCAGTTCCCAGTAAGAACATGTGGATCTGAGATATGGCCCATCACTGCTGGTCGTATGTCGAAACTGTCACTGATTGAAGCATAACGTCCCTCTGCAAGCTGTGGAATCGCCTTTTCTCAGAGTTTATCAGCGTAATAAAACTCGTCACAAAAACCTCAGCAGTGGAACAATAAGCAAAATATCTGCGGTACCAGTAAGCTGAAATGGCGATGGGCTGGCTGTATATCTCGAAAACTGACAACGAATGGGAGAAAAAAGTTCTTGAGTGTCTTCAAACCGTTAATTTGAGGGGTGTCTCACTAGATGGAATGAAGAGATACTTTTTTAATTAAAATAAATCAAATACAAAACTCAAATTAGTTAAACACGGTGTCGCAAAAACCTGATAAGGTTTATCCGTACACCATGATTCATCGACGACACTCGGTGCTTAACCTACCGTAGAGACATTGTCTAATAAATAGAATATGTTTTAAAATTGTAGCGGGGATCTACACGCTCTCAATGCGTAAATTCACGGGTACTAAAAATGTGTCTAGCTTGTCATGCACAAAATCGGGTGGATATTGAACGTATACAGGATGTCTACAAGGGGTAGATTTTAAGGGAACGGTACGAGTGGTAAGTCCTCCGTTTTGATAAGTTAATCGTGGTATTTTAGCAAAGCTTTGGACACACTGCGAGTGTGTTTGCATGATCAATAGAGTGTTGTGTCTTTATTAAAAACCTGTTCGCTAAATAAGGTTAATTTTACATTCTCATGGACGGGAATAATTTTACGATAACTAATAGACCATCATAATTGTTTCTGTACTTGTCTTTTATATGAGCTGATACGACGGTTTTAAGAATTCTTAGCTGGAGTTGATAAATTTGAATGTGAATTAAAAAAGGCTAACGAAAGCATTTTAAATAAATATGAGCAAAAACTTTTTGGTGTAGTAAAATTTTCTTAACCTAGTGTTTAAGCGGCCAGATGTGTCGCAAGAAACTCTCAGCCTACTTGTAAATTGGGTAATCCTTTGCTTTCTTTAATGCATAGTGAAAAGGAAACAGGTTCGGAAGGACCAATTTCAAACGAACCAGACGGGCTGGCACGTTCGATAAAGAAACAGAAGGGAGGAATCGAGGCTTCTCTCGATCCGGCCTCCTATAACGCCTACGTTGGGTTCGGGAACAACGTATGTGATCTCCGCAACGGAGTAACACACTAGGGCGATAACCTCGTTCCTTTTCAGCAAGTAGGTTCAGACGGGGATTACGGGTCTTCCGAAGTCGTCCCGGTCCCGACGCCTTAATTCTTCGATGTGGACTGTATAACTTAAGGGATGAATTACTTGGGAATAAAACAGCAATTATCTTCAAACCGTTCCGTGAGAGAGTAATTACTTTTCCCTATCACTTCCCTACACTTTTTCTTCTTGACTGCTGGTTTTCACTTTTCCCGAAGGATTTTCTTATTTTTCCGAACTAATTCTCGAACTATTTTCCCGAACGAATTGCAATAAAACCCGTTCACTAAGCTACCCCCAGAACTATACGCGAAAGTGAGCCGCGCCATTCGCGTGCCTGCGCAACTTAACAACATGAATTTGTACTATTACTCTCTCACGTTTCACTTAATTTCTTTATTCACATAAATCATACATAAATACAAGTTATCTATTTAGATAGCACAAAACAATATCTACACCATGATATACATTATTTTTCCGTATTACAAAAATCCTTTAATTTATAAAACAAAATATGCCTACTTTACTCACAAATCCAAAATCCAAACTTCTTAAATATTTAACACAGAAAGTTAAAACAATGTTTCCCACTTGAATTTATACATATGTTAACTAATACAATAGTTTAATTTACATTTCTCTATTTATTTCACTATTTAAAACACTTTTAAATTTCTTATACAAAACTATCATTATTTCACTTATACACAGGAATTTTCACATAAAAATAACACAGAATTCACCTTTTTAGCACGTACAATCAACCTGAAATGTTTTACAAGTCATTTTTACATAAATTGCTGAAATTACAAACATTTTAAATTTTTACATATTCGGCCTCCTAAGGGCGTGGCCAGCGTGCTTCCGTGAACTCACACTATTTGAACAACTAACTTTGCACGGCTCTCGGCTATCAGAAAAAATGAAAGTCTGAAATACACTTAATTTTAACAATATTAAATAAACAAGTGCTTCTACATAATTTTCAAACAGTAGGAAACTATTTCTGATAAGACTCTTATTCGTTATCATGCTTCTTATCAGATAACAATACAAGTGAATGTTTTCATTAATCAATCACAACAAATAGGCATTTGTTTTCGTACAAACATATCATACTTATACAAGACAATACTTATGCAATTAATTTCCGTTAATTCTGTTTGTGCACAGAGTGATCATCTCGACCGGGGAACCAATCCGATCTCTTACTTCACTTTAATATTCCTTTGAATTTACATCATTGGAAAGACGATTTCAACCGGGGAACAAATCCGGTAATATAATTTATAACATAAAATTCCCTATATGAATTTATTGAAAAATATTACTTAGAAAACAGTAAACTAGTCCGGCCTGGGAGTCGAACCCAAGACCTTCATACCATTAATTCGACATTTCTTTAAGATTTAACTAAGCATTTTCTTATCAGAACATCTGTATTGGACAATAAGTCTTTGAAAAGTTATTCGTCATCGGTTGACTTAATAAACTGAAATATTCTTATAGGCGCGTCGCCAACAATCTCCCCCCCGTGCGTTAGCACCATCATTTGGGAGGCGTCGCGGGTACCAGGACTATTATTCTGGATGTAGGTCTCCTCAAGATACCTGTGCTAGTAATGACGTCAACCACTCTGGTGTGACCATCTGGTCCCGGTAACGTTCTACTAATTTTGCCTTTCGGCCACGTATTTCGTGGCAACGAATGATCTATTATCAAAACAATATCGCCCTCTTTAGGTTCCATGAACTTTTCGTTATTACTTGTTCGCGGTATTAAGGTAGGCATGTATTCCTTCAGCCACCTTGTCCAAAAATGGTCGGCTAATCTCTGTGCAGCTTTCCAATTGAGTTGACCCGTCAGATGCCGCTCTAGAAATAATCCAGGTGGTCGATCACCACATGAGCGTCCCAGAAGAAAATGATTGGGTGTCAAACCCTCTTCAGGACTATCCATACTGAATGTTACCAGAGGCCTGGAATTCACTGTGTGCTCTGCTTCTAAAAGCAACGTATGTAGAATTTCCTCTCGTGGGCTTTTTTCTCTGAGCGTAGCGGTCAATGCAATTTTAATCGATCTTACTAACCTCTCCCAGGCGCCACCCATGTGCGGTGCTCCCGGAGGTATAAATTTCCATTTAATATATTTCTTAAATGACTCATTTTTCATGCCCTCATGGCATTCTTCGCATGCTTTCAATAATTCTTTATTCGCAGCTTTGAAATTTGTCCCGTTATCGCTGTATATAACGGCTGGTTTTCCTCTTCTGGCGATAAATCGCCTCAACGCCATTATCATTGACGCTGGTGTCAACGAGGCTGCTAACTCCAGATGTACTGCTCTGGTAGTCAGACACGTAAATAAAACACCCCAACGTTTTTCGTGATGCCTTCCTATAGTCACACTCATAGGACCGAAATAATCCACAGCTGAGCATGTAAAAGGTGGTTCATGATGAGCTATTCTCTCCAGAGGAATATTTCCTTGTGGCACGTTATTCGGTTTTGACCTGTATGTCCTGCACCACTGACAATGATGTGACACACTACGTACTACATTACGTAAGTTCAAGACATAAAATTTCTGGTTCACCTCATTCATCACCGTTTGGTGATTGGCATGTCCAAAATGATGATGAACTTCTCTAATCATCATTTTAACGATTTCGTGTTTACCGTCCAATATGACAGGTTTTCTACTTTCCTCGGTCAAATTAGACTTGAAAGGTAAACGTCCATTTAAACGGAGTAAGTTATCTTCTCCTATTTCCATAGATAATTTACTTAAGCGTGAACTTCTTTCAACACTTTTGCCTGCTTTCAAGCATTTTATTTCCGAATAAAAACACTCGTCTTGAACGAACTTCCAAATTAATAATTCCGCTTTTTTCAAGAGCGCTATGTCCAACGCGCCATCGGGTCCTTTAACCGACTTTGCTAAAACTTTGTTGGAACACATAACCGACTTTTCGGCTGCGTCGTCGGGTCCTTTAACCGACTTTCTTAAACTCTTGAATTTTTCTACCGCTTGTAAGGTGCGTGTAGTTGCCCCAAGGAATTTCTTAAAGCTGCTAAATCGTCCGTAGTCGGGTAGACTTAACGGTTCTTGCTTTCTTAACGCATTTACGCCCTTTGGCGATTTTTCTTCACCTGTTTCTAAGCTTTTTATGGTGTCCACTTGTTTGGGCCATAAATCAGGACTTTTCCTGAGGAATTCAGGTCCTTGAAACCAGCGATGACTTACATCGAAGGTGGAAGGGAAATTTCTAGTGGCGTCGTCTGCCACATTTTGTGACGTTGGAACCCATCGCCATTCACATGGCTTACTGTGATCTTCGATCTCAGCCAATCGATGAGCAACGAATGGTTTAAAAGCGCGAGGATCTGACTTAATCCACGCTAACACTGTACGTGAGTCTGTCCAAAATACTCTCTCGGACATCTCGTACTTGCTCTCTTCACTAACCGAGGCAGCCAGCCTGCTGCCCATAAGAGCTGCTTGCAATTCAAGCCTTGGAATCGAAATTGGTTTCAACGGCGCTACTCTTGCCTTTGCGGCGATCATCGTAATCCGCCTTATTCCTAGCTCGTCCGTGGTGACGTAATACACCGCGGCAGCGTATGCTTTTTCACTAGCATCCGTGAAAGTGTGTAACTCTCCCTTGCCGACGCCTTCAGCAACGGGTCTAGGTACCTCTAAATGACCTAATTTCTTCACTTCCGATATCCATTTACAAAATAACACGTGTAATTCGTGTGAAACTTCTTCATCCCAAGAGATGCCTGTCCTCCATACTTGCTGGATCAGCGACTTCCCTTGAATCGTTATGGGTGATGCGAGTCCCAAAGGATCGAAAACTGACATCACAGCGCTAGTTATCTCCCTCTTCGTAGGCGGTCGTAAACCTTCCATCACCTCTTCCGGTGTGTTACGAAGACTTGTGGAGAAACTTATTATATCCCGTTTGATATTCCAAATCAAACCTAACGTGCGCTCTGTGTGCTCTTTATCTCCCAGCGAAGCACTGTCGCTCTTATATTTATTTTCCATTTTACTTAAAACTTCGGGTCGGTTGCTAGCCCATCCCCTCAGTTGGAAAGAAGCATGTTTATGTAATTCATACATATCGTTTACTATCCTTTCGGCCGTCGTCACGTCGGAAAATGCCTGTAGATAGTCATCCATATAAAAATTGCTTTCCGTAGCGGAAGCTGCTTCTGGATAGATATGTGCGTTGTCCTGCGCATTCCTATTCTTTACATATATAGCGATGCATGGTGATGATGCCGCTCCAAATATGAGTGACGTCATCCTATACTCTTCCGGTGGCGCGTCACGATTGTGCCGCCATAAGAATCGAAGACTATCCCTGTCTTCATCCCGGATTTTCACTTGCAGGAACATTTCTTTAATGTCTGCCATTACTGCCACGCTTCCTTCTCTGAATCGTAGCAGAACTCCGAACAACGACTTCAATAAGTCCGGTCCGGTTAACAATGCATCATTGAGACAACGTCCGCCCGTCTTTGCGGCGGCGTCGAAAACTATCCTTATTTTCCTTTTTTGTGGGTGAGTCACTGCGAAGTGAGGAAGGTACCACGTACGTGGGGAAATGGGAATATGGTTCGCTTTCTCTGCGTAACCATTAACGATGAGATTTTCAATTTGCTTCTCATATTCCTTCTTCAACTCGCTATTTTTGTCGAGCTTTTTTTCAATATTCAACAGGCGACTTTCAACCTGCGCTCTATTCGACGGCATGCACTCATTGTCTGTGCGCCATAACAAAGCAGTCTCGTACCTATTATTAGGTATACGACGTACCGTTTTGTTCAAAATACTTAAGGCTCGTTCTTCTGGGTCGTTCACGGGCTTTCTAGCCGACACTCCCAGAGATTCCAAACTAAAATAATCCTTGATCAATTTATCCATATCTTCCTCCTTCTTGGTGGAAATGTGGTTAACGATCTTGATCGGTTTAATACCACCCGATATGTGACCATGTAAAACCCATCCAAGTTTGGTGAGCGATGCTACAGGTAGGTTCTTACCTCCTGAAATTAATTCACGAGTAACTATGAGATGCCAATTGTCCTGACCAATTAATATGGTAGGTTTGGACCTCTCATACATCAACTCATCCTTAATCGGTGTCAAATGAGAACACCGTTGCAATAATTCTCGGCTTACCGACTGCGGAGAAAGGTTAAGTGACTTAATTGTTTGTACACTTATCTCTTCTAAGTCGCTCGAGTAAATGCCTTTTATCTTAACGTTTAAGCGATACGAACTGTCGTCGTTAATTCGCTTACCTCCCACGGCTTCGATACGTAATCCCTCTTTACGTCCGCGAGGCGCTAATTTCTGAGCCATCCACTCCTCTATGAGTGTCATGGTCGATCCCTCATCCAGAAGAGCTGTTGTCTTGACCTTTCCTCTAGGTCCATACAACTCGACCGGTATAATCTTTAAGTATGCACATGCCAGTGCATTCACTGTACTAACAGTTGTAATCTGAACATCTTTACCCCCTTCGTCCCCTTGTGGCGAGGTTTTTTCATTGGGGTATCGGTGTAGCATTCGATGATGTGACATTCTACATCCTTCTACACCACATTTTTTCGCTTTGCACTCTAACCTCCTATGGTTAGGTGACAAACATTGGAAACATACTTTCGCTTTTTTGACCGCTTCCCATTTCTCTTGAATATTCATGTCCTTAAACTTGTAGCAACTCACTATAGAGTGCTCCTTGTTGCATATAACACACTTATGTGTTACCCGACTTGCAGGCTTATCCTGGGTTGTCATAACCACCTGTCGGTTGTGCCCTTTACTATTTCGGCGTTCTAGACGCTCGCTCAAATTACTTCGGCGCATATAGCGCTCGCTCACGGCACAGCTGCGTACACCTCCCTTCGCAGTGTGTACAGTTTGCTTCCTGAATTCAGGACGCTTCCTTTTTTCAGGCGCATTTTCATTGTTTAAGGACGCTCCAAATTGTTCACTCAATAAATTTAAAAACTTGGCCATCTTCTGTAACTCTGGCTCCAAAGGATACTGAGCTCGATATTCAAACCATTTAAATTTAATCATAGTTCCGAGCTTCTCCACTATGCGGCTCACTAACTCCGGTAAGTACAAATACTGTGGTTGATTCAACGCTTGTATCGTGGCAACCACGTTCGTAATACGACTTGCAAAAGATCCTATATTCCGGCAATCTTCTGCCAATCTTGGCATACGCTTTACATTCTCGATTTCGGATAGAATGAGCATCTCAACCCTACCGAATCTTCTTTCGAGAGCGTTCATTATTTCTTCCGGTTCACACAAAGTAAACAACAACGACTTTACCGCCTCTTTAGCGGTGCCCTTTAATGCCCTCCTAAGGCGTGCGACATTCTGCACCCCTGAAAATTGGCTTCTCGTGTCTTCAAACACCGTTTTAAAAATTATCCATTCACGCGGGTCTCCATCGAACACCGGTAATTCCTGGAGGAAATGAAGCTGGGAAGATTTATCTTTACCCGCTATTTTTATTGCACTCATAATCGCTTCGGTCAATTCTGACACCTCACTCGCGTGTGTTTTCTGTGCATTTCCTTGGTTGCGCTCGATCTCCGCCCCTTTGCGTCGTGATCCTTTGCACGCTTCCTTATCAGTAATATCGGGTTGTGCTACACTAACGGGCACGCTCATTATGGTCTGCTGAACCCAACTCCTTACGAAAGGTTCCACTTGAGTATTCCGCTCTTCATCATCCTCACTCGAGTCGATCTCCTCTTCTCGGTTGAGTCGTGCCAACTCCAATTGAGACTTGGCTAAGGCAGCAGCTGCCTGTGCTCGTTCGAGCTCTGAGCGTTCGAATTTAATCCGCGCCTCTAATTCGGCTTTCAACCTCGCCGATCGCGATGACCTACTACCTCTTTGTGACCCTTTATCACTAGTGTGCCCGATTACTATCCTTGACGATGCCGCTTCTTCGGTCCTTTGACCTACTTTTTCGACCACCGTTTCACTCCTGGATATAACGGATTGTTGTGCGGTGCTGGCCTGCGTACCACTGGTGTCCGTCCTGTTGCTTGTCGTTGCCACGGACGTCCCTGTGTCCCACGTGCATGTGGACGTGTCGGTGGTGGCTCCCCTTGAAGGAGTTGCTCCATTTGACGCAGTAGCTGTGGTCGCTCCAGATGGTTCCGCTTCTTTAGCTTTTCTTGAGAGCCCTGTCCTTGTCCTGCTCCCTTCGCTTCTCCCTGTCTGGTCTTGTGCCTTCTTCATCTTGCAGGAAGGTGATTGTTGGCCTACGGTCCCTAACTGTCCCTACGGTCCCTACAACCCCTTACCTACAACCCTTCTACACCCCAACCTAACACCACTACCCCTCCCCCCCCTTATCTCCCAACCCTACAACCCTACTACCACCCTAACAGCCCTATCAGCCCTATCAATCCTGGACGGGGCCTACCGAGGTGAGCCGTCCAGGGATGGAGTCGTGCAGGAATGGAATGGAGGAAAGGTTTAGGAACTGTCCCGCCAAGGAATATGACGAAACAGTCGAGCGGTAGTGCAAGCGCAGTCTCGCTCGAGAGAACTGCTCCACCCGAAGGTGTTGTGCCAGAGCCCAACCGTTTGGCACCGTTAGGTGGTCGGGATGTATGCTGTGCTCGCCGCCCAGTTGCCGGTGACGCCTCGTCCAGGCGCCCTCCTCCGGCCGCGATGCAGTCGGGTGCCCACGCTCACCCTCGCCCGGCAGCAGCAGCGGTGGATGCTTCGTCCAGCACCCTGATGATCCGACAGGAAAATGCCGGACACGGTCGTCCGACAGGAAATGCCAGACACGGTCGTCCGACAGGAAATGCCGAGCACGCTTGCCCGACAGGAAAAATGCCAAGCCCTGCTTGGCCACGATGAGTGCCTTCACAAGACACCTGCGCCCGGCTGCGATACGTGCCCCATGCGAGCACACGGTCCCGGCCGCAATCCCGGTTTTCTTTCTTCCGGTAGTTCCAGGTCCAGTCCTTCAGCGCTGACGTCCTGGTCTTCTGGCCTTTGGTCCTATTGCTTCAGCTCAAACCTCCGGCTTCCTTCGGTTGCTGATCTTCACTCGGCTCCGAAGGTCTTCTTTTTCCATAACCAGCAGTCCACAGCTGGTTCCTTGATCCAGCTGGCGGGGTTCGGGTGGTCCTTTTAATCCGGCTCCGAAGGTCCAATTGAAAAGGAATTCGGCTCGCAAGGACCAATTGAAAAGGACACAGCGGATCGGAAACTAAGAAACAGAAGGGAGGAATCGAGGCTTCTCTCGATCCGGCCTCCTATAACGCCTACGTTGGGTTCGGGAACAACGTATGTGATCTCCGCAACGGAGTAACACACTAGGGCGATAACCTCGTTCCTTTTCAGCAAGTAGGTTCAGACGGGGATTACGGGTCTTCCGAAGTCGTCCCGGTCCCGACGCCTTAATTCTTCGATGTGGACTGTATAACTTAAGGGATGAATTACTTGGGAATAAAACAGCAATTATCTTCAAACCGTTCCGTGAGAGAGTAATTACTTTTCCCTATCACTTCCCTACACTTTTTCTTCTTGACTGCTGGTTTTCACTTTTCCCGAAGGATTTTCTTATTTTTCCGAACTAATTCTCGAACTATTTTCCCGAACGAATTGCAATAAAACCCGTTCACTAAGCTACCCCCAGAACTATACGCGAAAGTGAGCCGCGCCATTCGCGTGCCTGCGCAACTTAACAACATGAATTTGTACTATTACTCTCTCACGTTTCACTTAATTTCTTTATTCACATAAATCATACATAAATACAAGTTATCTATTTAGATAGCACAAAACAATATCTACACCATGATATATCTATATACCATGATATATATAAATATCTATACTACGATATACATTATTTTTCCGTATTACAAAAATCCTTTAATTTATAAAACAAAATATGCCTAATTTACTCACAAATCCAAAATCCAAACTTCTTAAATATTTAACACAGAAAGTTAAAACAATGTTTCCCACTTGAATTTATACATATGTTAACTAATACAATAGTTTAATTTACATTTCTCTATTTATTTCACTATTTAAAACACTTTTAAATTTCTTATACAAAACTATCATTATTTCACTTATACACAGGAATTTTCACATAAAAATAACACAGAATTCACCTTTTTAGCACGTACAATCAACCTGAAATGTTTTACAAGTCATTTTTACATAAATTGCTGAAATTACAAACATTTTAAATTTTTACATATTCGGCCTCCTAAGGGCGTGGCCAGCGTGCTTCCGTGAACTCACACTATTTGAACAACTAACTTTGCACGGCTCTCGGCTATCAGAAAAAATGAAAGTCTGAAATACACTTAATTTTAACAATATTAAATAAACAAGTGCTTCTACATAATTTTCAAACAGTAAGAAACTATTTCTGATAAGACTCTTATTCGTTATCATGCTTCTTATCAGATAACAATACAAGTGAATGTTTTCATTAATCAATCACAACAAATAGGCATTTGTTTTCGTACAAACATATCATACTTATACAAGACAATACTTATGCAATTAATTTCCGTTAATTCTGTTTGTGCACAGAGTGATCATCTCGACCGGGGAACCAATCCGATCTCTTACTTCACTTTAATATTCCTTTGAATTTACATCATTGGAAAGACGATTTCAACCGGGGAACAAATCCGGTAATATAATTTATAACATAAAATTCCCTATATGAATTTATTGAAAAATATTACTTAGAAAACAGTAAACTAGTCCGGCCTGGGAGTCGAACCCAAGACCTTCATACCATTAATTCGACATTTCTTTAAGATTTAACTAAGCATTTTCTTATCAGAACATCTGTATTGGACAATAAGTCTTTGAAAAGTTATTCGTCATCGGTTGACTTAATAAACTGAAATATTCTTATAGGCGCGTCGCCAACACATAGGGATCTTCGTCTTGGTAGCTTATAGCAAAAGAAATATTTCAAAATTATTAATAAAGGATGCGTTTAAAATTCAAATATTTTTAAATTATTTTTTATACAATTTTATAAATAAACATTTTATTTCATTACATGCTTCACCTTTAAATTATCTATAGGGCAATTTACGTTTTTTTTTAATTACTCTGTTAAACTACTAATCGTAACAGTAACGTCATACGGTAACGTAATAGAATCCCTTATTTATATTAAATATTAAAGCAGTTAAGGGATTCAAATTGCAATAATATGGATGTCTTTGTTAATTTTCGTAGACCTTTATTATCATGTTATAAATTTTAGGCTTTCAACATTAATACGAGTTTAAAACAAGTGTTAGTTGATTTTGCCTTAAATTAAATAAAGGTATCATAAGAGTACACAGTTCACTTGATGGTAGATGGATGTTGTGGTTTCACATCTATTCTTAATTGAAATCAAAATGTTCATGCGTTATCATCTCTAATTTATGGGAGAGCAAAGCCCTTGTATTGGGTATCTGTATATAAATACATGTTGTTAGTTATTTTCAGGCGGAAGATAATGATTTATTTTTAGAGATAGTCTAAGTCAATTGCGTTACAATTAAAATAGTGACAAATTAATATTATTCTACTTGTTTTAGGCTCTCACCGAGAGGAACGTAGTGCTTTTATCAAATAGAATGACTATTGCATGCTGACGTCTTCCGGCTGCTCTAGCGAGTATTCATTTTTCCACATTATGTGTGCGTGTTCTAAATCACGTCATTTATATATGTACGCGCTGCTAAAATCCATCTTTCCATTACAGCCTTAAGGGTCAGCTACTGTACATATACCTCCCTATAGATTGCCACCTGGTGAGGATTTCGCCATAGTTGCCACGCTTGGCAATTAGGTTGGCATCACAGTTTTTATTATTTGTGTTGTCAGTAGGAAGATGCTGCTGAACATCTGGGGAGTGAATATGAAATATGGGATATGGATATACGGATATATTGGATAGTGGATACTTCATTTTCATTCGTAGATTACTAAACAGTAATCTACGAATATGCAGTAAGAACTAGTCATTACGTATATTTATATAATGAGTCCTAAATTTTGGAAGAAAGACTAGAAACCCAGTCCATCTTTTGTAACCCTTAGTGAAAAGTGATTGCAATCGCTCACTGTATGTAGATATAAAATCTAATATTAATATTGAAATGTATTTTATTGAACAAACCAAGGATTAAATGATGTTTAAAATTACAATTATTCGATCAATATTACCAAGTTAATTGAAGGTACAATTTGTAAAAATTATATGCATGCATTATCGCGGACTTTTTTACGTGGTAGAGCCATGCTGCAGTTTATATTAGTAGTATAGTTGTAGCACGAATGGGTCGACTCGACCGGGAGAGGACCACGCTCTCACAGAATACCAGCGTCAAATAGTAGCTTAATGCTGCTGTGTTTCGTATGGTGAGTGTAGAGAACCGGAGACACTTTTTATTGGGAACGAGGCATTGCTTCTAAGTCTTCACGGATGACAACGCATCTGCATTGTGATTCGTAATCGATGATAGATATCTATGGGCCACAGCAACCACTTACCATCGGGTGGACTACTGTGTGCCCGTTTGTCATCCTATCCTATAAAAAAGACTCTAAACGGAAAGAATTGTAATAAAATTTGAAACTGAATAACAGTTTAACAATATAAGCGCTATCGATAAACTATATTTCAAATACTTATGGAATTTTACACATTTACAATTTTTTATTCCTATATCGTCCTTCCTTTTACACGTAACTTTTCTATGTTTATTTTAACTTGTATTTTGTTGCTTACGTTAGTCTTTAGAATATATGTATTCCCTTTTGCAAGGGTTTTTCTATGTTAAAGTAAATACTTACAAAAAGCTGGCCATAAAACTGGTTTACGATGTAGGTTTTTATATTGAGGCTGTTCGCTTGAAACAGCATGCTTGAAATGGTAAGAATATATATTGCTGACAATAATTTCAAACGTATTGAGGTAAGTCAGTTTTATTGAAGGTATCCGAAAATACTTTGTTTGATTTTTACGGAGAAGCTGCTGGTCTACCTATGGACTGACTATATGATATATATATATATATATATATATATATATATATATATATATATATATATATATATATATATATATATATATATATAAGTTTGAATTAAAAATACTGTATAAAGTTAAAATAGAAATATGATGAAACTATCTAAAATATAAAATTTTCATCATCATTAAGATCATTGCAGCTCATCAAAGGCCACCGATCAGACTGCCTTCTTGGGCGGATTTTTCTCGTATTGATCACGCTTGGTTGGTTCACTTTGACAACCGGAGTTATTGATTATTTTGATGTTACCAGAAAGCTGATGCTACACATCCTTCTCCTATTTCAGTTTCCTTCTGATAGTGTGGTATATATAGTCTTACGCCGCTACTACATGGAATATAAAATCGTATCCTTTGTAAAATTGCAAAGTTGCCTATTTTGAATGTTAATACTACATATTCATGTTAATACAACATAATCAGTACAAAATAGAGTTTTATACAAATGTCGCCACCTGTGTATGATTTGAATTCATGACATTTTATGCAGGAACTCTAACCACTGGGCCGCAGGTCATTGATAAATGTTTATATAAGACGAAAAGAGAATTAGAAAAGGTTAAAATAGGAATTAAGACTGAGGGGAAATGCCTTGATACTTATAAATGTTGAAACGTAAGCTAAAAGGGGACGAGATTGTAGAATTATTAACCACGTTTGAAAGCTTTTACTGAACTGAATCCAGAAATTAAAATAACTTACTCGAGTAATCATGATTACTCAAGTAATCTTGCAGTAAACTATTTACTTTTTTTACATTTCAAAATAAGCGATTTTAATAAAATATAAAAATACACTATTATGTATTTTTATATTTATTATTGATGGAATCTGCATGAACAACATCAGTTACGCAGACGACATGATGCTCCTGAGCATGTTAGTCAGTGCACTCAGACGGCTTTTGTTCCTTGTGTGAGGTTTATGCAGAAGCCCACTGTCTAAAATATAATGTTGCGAAGAGTGAGCTCATGGTGTTTTAGGTGGGCATGAAGAAACCTAATTTTTACCACCTGTAACTTTAGGGGGAGTTGCAGTTATACAAGTAACTGAATTTAAGTACCTCGGCAACGTTGTTACCGAAGATTAAAAGATGATAAAGACATTGAAAAAGAAAGGAGGGTGCTGGCTGTCCGCTGCAATATACTGACCCGTCTGTTCTCACACTGTACAGCCGAGATAAAGCTTATTTTATTTAAAGCCTATTGCCAATCCCTCTATACTTGCACCTTATGGGTCAGATATACGCGACGCGACGGGCACACAACGCCCTACGTACGCAATATAATAACGCTTTTAGATTGTTGCTGAGGCTCCAACGCCACTGTAATGCATCAGGTATGTTTGTTGGAACACAACGCCATACGTACGCAATATAATAACGTTTTTGGATTGTTGCTGAGGCTCCAACGCTACTGTAATGCATCAGGTAATTTTGTTGGAACACAACGCCCTACGTACGCAATATAATAACGCTTTTAGATTGTTGCTGAGGCTCCCACGCTACTGTAATGCATCAGTTATGTTTGTTGGAACACAACGCCCTACGTACGCAATATAATAACGTTTATAGATTGTTGCTGAGGCTCCAACGCTACTGTAATGCATCAGGTATGTTTGTTGGAACACAACGCCCTACGTACGCAATATAATAACGCTTTTAGATTGTTGCTGAGGCTCCAACGCTACTGTAATGCATCAGGTATGTTTGTTGATACTCCCTTGGACAATTTATCAACGCAAATGAACTGCGTCACTGATGCACATGGTTCGTGAGAGCGCCAACAGTATTCTGAATGTAATTAGTGAGAAACCCGAGTGTGCTTTTTTGAGGCACTGGGTTCATGTCCATTTTTTTTTTTTTTTTTGCGCCCGAAGCAAATATGGGCAACCCTCCGGAAAGCGGGGGAGGGAGGTGGTGAATGCTCATAGCATACCACGCAGCCGGCTGCGTGGTTATGTGGCGACTTTTACCCACTAAACACCACCTTTTAGGAAATGGCTTAACGATCTGACTGGAGATCTCTAAGCCGTATACGAACGCGACCCTCCTTGGCAGAAAGGAGGGCGCATTCATGTCCATGTAGCCTCGGACAGGCACCCCACGTATATGAACCAATGTTATTTAATTTATTACCTACTTTTACTAACATGTAGTTAAGACGTTTTCTTTGTATTTTTAACAAATTTATTATTAATTATCATTAATATACCACTATGGCAAGTTTTGTTGGTGGTTTTGTTAATATACATATTGTTAAGTCGGGGCTGGTGTATGTAACGGTGACATCGGTTCATGTTATTTTATTGTTATTAAATTAATATTATATTTTCAATATTATTATAAATACTTGCAAATTTGATATAATTAATTTTAGTAATGATTTATAATTTTAGTATTAGAATTGTATTCAATGAATGTAATTTTACCCTATGAATCCTTGTTGGTTGAAATAAATAATTAAATAAATAAAATATAAAATAAAGGTATAAAATAAATCGTTGTGATTTGAAACATTATATGACGACGTTAAAATGTAACAGGACCTATAAAATTTGGCCTGCGAAAGAATGAGATAGAATACCGTGTAAAATGTAACAGTAGCGACAGCGCGTGGACCGCGAACTTAAAAGTTTGTGGGTTCAAATCCGCCATTCGACTACTGTCATGAACTACTCCTAATGCTAGTATTTTCAGCTTACCAGTAAAGTAAAGGCAATTTTAGTAATGTTATTAAAAATGCTGGTATTTTTTTTAAATACAGTGTTTCTATTAACTCGGCGTCTTCTTTGTGTGATGTTTTAAAGATGGTTAATATTAATTTTAACTGCTATAATAAGCAGTATAAAATATTAATCATTATATAAATATAATTTTTATTTTATTTTCTTATATTAATATATAATGATAATTTTATAAACTACATTAAATAAAATTGTCATAATAGCCAATCCATTCATAACAATTCACGGTTTCATAACTTCAGGCGTCTAGCGTCTTTTTGACTTACCTCCTTGAGAGTCAATCAGATTGAAGTATATGGTTTTTTTAATATAAAAGAGGGGGCAAACGAGCATGCGGCTCACCTGATGTTAAGTGACTATCGCCGCCCATGATCAACCGCAACACCAAGGGATTGCAGGTGCGTTGCCGGCCCTTTAGAAAGAAATAAGCTCTTTTCTTGAAGGTCTTGAAGGTCGTATCGGGCCGGAAAAATCGCCGGTGGTTGTGAGGTTGTACGCGGAAGCACACTCCTTGTTTCACAAGGAGTGTTCTTCCGTACAGTGGTGGACCGCCAAGCATCCAGATGGCGTGGATGGTATCGGGACGTTTGCCGCGTAGTGGCTTCACGAAATTTGGCGGCTGGGATTAATTCGAACAATTCCTCAGAACACTAACCATGGTGCTATTACAAAACAATTTTCTTCAAAATAAAATATTATTTTGATTTATTACACTGTAATTTAGCCTTAAAATAAGGATCGTAACATTTATTTACTTTATAGTAAAAGAAGTGTTCTTTTGAAGTGTTCTTTTTATTTAACCCGAATTTAATATACACCTGGGCAGTCATTTTTAGATGATTAAGGAGGCATCCCAGTACGCACTGTTTTTAGTAACACTTAATTATTATCCGATCAACCAAAACGACTCTAATAAATCATTTACGTAAACTAAATAATTAGATTTACTGGCTAGTTACACCACAGTTATTAGTAAATATTCTGCGAAGTAAACTAAATCTACATGAAATTCAAAGCTTAAAAAAGTTGAGCAAAACTAATTTCATTCGATTTACAAATGATTTGAAATATCACCTTTTATGATAATATCTCTTTGTTGAAAAAATAGGGTATTTTACACCATGTAAAATAAAACCAAAAATTTTATATTTATGATAGATTTTAAAAAGTTTTAGTAAAAAGTGAACGAGAAATATTGATTTATGTTTATAAAATTGCATTATAAATTTTATATTTTAATTTTAAGAATATTTATTTTCGTCTGTGCCTTAAATCTGTAAAACGGTGTCCGCCATATTAGCCATGTCGTGACGTCACTGATCCTTCTTATAGATATTAGTGTTCTGTATCATTGATCAAGAGAACTAGCTAACGTGCTGTGTTATGTAGAAAATTTTCAAGTTATCATTACGATTATTGAGTTTTATTACGAATTTGATTGAAAAGGCATCATGAAAGTCGAATTCGTTAAAGCAGAAAATTATAATCTACCAAGGATAAATAAATTGAAGGTGGCAAAGTTTTTTGTATGCAATCCCAATTTTTGTTCTGCTGAGTTGACGAATGTTAAAACATCAATGTAAGTAAATTTAATAATAACCTCTTACCAACTTTTGTTTATACAAAAACACAATACCAGGGTGCGAGTGTATTTTGATAAAACATAGTTTAGTAGCTATCATAGTTTAGTTTATCTTTAATTACAATCATTAGCATAAATATATATTATAATCATTATCATATCATATCATATCATATCATATCATATCATAAATATATATTATAATCATTAGTTATAATATATATTTATGATAGATTTTGTAAAAAGTAAACGAGAATTATTGATTTATGTTTATAAAATTGCATTATAAATTGTATATATCTAAGTTAACGTAATTTATTATTGCTTGCCCTTCACCTCATAATGTTTGTTTTGTATTAAACGATAATTAAATATAAGTCATACTTACATCTAAATGATCTTCACAGAGGAATAGTCTGGTTTATGTAGACAATGTATTCGGGTATCTTCTTGCCAGTTCTAGCCAAGTACCTATTTCTTATATTTAATCAGTTAGCACTTGAATCCATAACTTTATCGCCGTTCTTATGCTCGTATTTTTGCATTCAGGCACAACACACCAATGATTTAGATGATAACTCATTAATAAACAAAATAAAAAAAAGTATCTTATTCCTTTGCAAAATCGGCAGAATCGACGACTGTGATGTCACGAGTTAAACAAAATGGCGGCTGGCGTTTTCACGCGAAAGTTTAAAACGATGGATTAAAAGTAATTTTTATGGCACTATTGGGTTTAAAAAAAAATTCATAAAAATTATAGTGGTTCATTATAACTGTGTGTATAATGAAGTTGTAGTAATGTACTTTAGAATTCATTTAAGACAGTACAGTACAGTACAGTTTTTGAAAATGGGTAAAATACCCTATTGAACCTTGAAAGTGTCTTTTGCAGTAGTTTTATACGTAGGTCACTCAATAAGTTTCGAGATGCTCGAAATTTAAAAATGGAACGTACCCGTGTTATATGTTTTCAAAAAGCTAAATTTGAAAATAAAAATTCATAAGCCGAATGCTTAATATTGAAAAAAAAATTCTTTTAATTTTCCTGCAACTCTTCTCGCGATTTTCATTTAAAACGATGGATCTTAACCGTGAAAATTTGCGCGCTATGATCTATTATGATTTTAAATTTGGTTTAACCGAACAATTAAGTTTACAACGGTTACAATCAGCATTAGGGTACTCAGGTCCATCACGCGCAACAATTTTTAGGTGGTTTGCTGAATTCAAAAGGGGTAAAATTAACCTTAACGATGACCAAATAACCGGGGCCCCGCAAACAGCAGTAACAGCAGAAAATGTATGGACTACTGAAATGTTGGTGCGAGAAGACCCAAGAATCACATATACGGGCATTGAAAATATTAGAGGCATTAGTTCGGGAAGCATTCATACCATCCTACATCAACATCTTGGAGCTTTGAAGCTTTGTTGTCGATGGATCTCTCGTTTTCTCTCCGAAAGCGAAAAACAGACTCGTGTGGATTGGTGCTATGAAATGCGTCTACGTTTTGAAAACGGGGTATCTAAACGGTAAACGGGGGCATGTAGAATATACACATATATAGAATATGATCCAGAAAATAAAAGGCAATCATCGGTATGGGCCTACTCAGAAGGGCAGTTACCGTAAAAACTGCAAAGACCTCGCAACGCTGGCAAAAAAATATGGTGGCTAGTTTTTTATTCGCGGAGCGACATTTATCGACGTCAATGCTGGAAAATTGTAGGTCAGTCAACTCTATACTACAGTTGCATTGCCCAAAGCTTTTCAAGCTGTGCGGGAGAGAAGACCAAAGACCGGGCTTCGGGAATCATGCTGTATCACGATAAGACCTCCTCACATACCTCCCTTAGAACAAAATCATTTAGTGAGGAATCTGGTGATTTCTTTTTGTTCCCAAGAGCCAAAGAAAAAATAAAAGGCATTTTTTTTTCAAGCGCCGAAGTAGCCGTGGCTGCCTACGAAGAAGCGATATCCGACCTGTCAGATGAAGATTGGCAAAAGTGGTTTCAGAGTTGGTTTAGGCGCATGGAACTTTGTATAGAACATGATGGAGAATATTTTAAATAGATGTAAAATAAATGTTAATACTTTTTGAGATATATCTCGCAACTTATTGAGTGTCCTACGTACACATTTTATTCATTTTACACTACAGACTAACTTGAGTCGAGCATAAATAAAACGAAAATGTGTAATTTAAACTTTGAAAATCGTGGGTTAAAAAATTATGACCTTTTCCTATTTATTTTTTATGGCCAAATTCTTTACCCAGGATTGTTCTCCCTGTGGGTTGATGTTTATTTTAATGATCTTAGTTGTTACGCTGTTGGGTGAAATATCCTACTCCTGATACTCCGCATTCGTGTCATTTTTCGAATTTTAGTATTCTTCAGAATACTAAAATTCGAGACGCGGTAGAAGTGTAAACCGCATACGTTTTTTTTTTAGTTTCTCGTTTCGGATGTTGTGCAGCACACATCGTGGTCACGGGGGATGATTAAGGTGTTTGATGTCCTGATGTCTTAGTAAACCGGGCATACGCTTAGCTAATAATTATTAGGTTTTAGTCTGATTTACGCAGAATGAGCTTTCACATTTTTATTCTTACAGTGTTATGTTTGAGTTAAGATTCTATTGTCATAATCACGGTAGCATCTACGCATCTTCTCTATTGAAATTAAGACACTTTTAATTCCAATATCCTCGTGAATCATTCTCAGGAGGTATCGTTGCTATTCTGCAAGAATTTGTGGTGTATTTCAGCTAACAAACTCCTCGAAAGGGACCGAACGGGCCATACTTAGCGACCCTTTTTCGTTACATTTGGCATCGGTTAGTACTATTTAATAAAGTTTAAACGGAAAGTATTATGCGCAATATAGCATTGTAATATGTATGTGTAGAAATAAATACCTATTTTTTTGCTTTCTTTCTGTTGCTAAATACAAAATTGTTTCATCCGTTTTAATCCCGCGCCATCTGTTAAAGATCGGGAAAACTATTTTAAATAAAAATTATTTCTGTAGAAACAGTAAGCTAAAAGCTGGCGTTGTTAGTAATATTTTTTATAGATGTCGCTTATACAAATATCTGTGAAAGTTACTTTTATATTAATAATCGAAATGAACTAGGAGTGAATTCAAAAAAATAAAATTGACCAACATTCTCGTGCAACAATTTTTTAAAATTTTATTTATTATATGTTTATAAATCTTATAAGAAAAATATTATCAAAAAATTAGCAAAATCTATTGCACCTGCAATAATTGTATTATCCTTTTGAATAGATATTACAAAACAAAACTCAGATAGCAATAGTGCAACTAATAATATCGAGGACCTTGCCTATTTCTAAATCATGTCAAGTACTATGAATGTGTGCCACAAATATGGTGCAAATGAAGAACATGTTCTAAAATAACTGTTTGTACGCTTCACGCGCTTAGATTCGTAGGTTATATATTCTATTTAATATTATTTTAGTTTAGCCTTAATGTTAAAACAAGCAATTACAAATTCGGCGCAAAATCTAAGATGTTCCATTTTTGTTGTTTATGTAGATGCTCATCATTAAAATCGATGTACAGAAATTGTTTCGCTCCGTTTCTTTTTTATTTAGTACAAACGTTATTTCTAATTACTTCGGCAGACAGAAATATTGGTAAGTGTTTTTAATTTTCACATAAAGTTTTATTTTGACAACCTATAAAAAAACTGTCCTGAATGAAAACTAATCATAATTTAATCAATCGTAGGTGCAATATTTGATGACGGTAGTTTTTTGTGCGAAGCTGCATTTAATGTGGCTATTGAAGTGGCGTCGGAAAATCAAGAAAATCCTTTTGTTGCAAATGTTATAAAAACTTCACCTGGTGATATCGTAGAGGCAGAAAATGCCCTTTGTTCTTTACTAGAGGTAGATGTAGTATTAATTGCTTTTATTGCATGTAAAAATATAAAAATAACAATGTAAACTTAAGGTAATTAAATACATTAACATATTCGCGTTAATTTCAGAGTAATATATTTGCAGTATTTGGACCTGTTCATAAATCTTCTCTGCTACACGTTCAATCCATAGCGGATTACATTGAAATGCCTCAAGTAATCACTGAATTTATAGAAACTCAAAATCGTAATTGGTCTGCTGTGAATTTATATCCCAGCTACTTAGCTTATTCACAGGTGAAAAAATTGACATGTATGTAAAAATGTTACAAATAAGAAATTTTATTAATGTGTTTTTATCGATTCTAGCTTTTTATAGATATAATCGCAATTAAAGGTTGGACTGATTTTACAATAATTTATGAAGGTGCCGAACTTTTACCATTTTTAGACACTATTTTAACTATGCAAAATGTAATTACAGACGAAAATTTTAAAATAAATGTTGTTCAACTAACCGATGGCGATGACTACAGGTGTTTATTATGATAATCATTTTTAAGCAATTATTGTGCAGCGACTTGTCTGTCGTTTTTTCTATTACAATTAATATCAAGTTATTAATATCAGCTTTCCTAATTCAGAAACCAATTAAAAACTATAAAAATGTCCGGCTCAGTTAACTATTTAATAATAAGCGGAAAAGAAAATTTACCTCAGGTTCTTCTACAAGCTCAGCAGGTTGGAATAATGTCTGATGAACACAGCTATTTAATTATGAACCCTGATTTTCATACTCTTGATATAGAACCATTTAAGCATGGAGGTTCAAATATTGCAGGTAAGTGTTTTACAAATGTAGTTTTTGAAGTTAATATATAGTTTATTTTATAAACTTGTATAATTTTTATTTTAGGTATACGGTTTTTTGACCAGAATTCAAAAAATATTCGAAATTTCATAAAAGCCTTAAACGAAAAAGTAATTGAGTTATCTGAAGGAAAAATTGAAAGCGCTGTTCCAGAATTTGGGCTTACTTTAAGTTTAGCTTTATTATACGATTCAGTTATCCTGTACACTTCAGCCATAAATACAATAGGCTTGAACGAAGGTTCTAATACAACGTGTGAAAGTAAGGAGAATTGGAATTTTGGGTCAAGTATTATAAATTTTATACGAACTGTAAGTAAATTTAATTGAAACGTAAATATCCACCAATAATAATTAAAAAACATATCACGAAATAAGTTCATTGCATTTTATTTTGTAGATGGAAATGGATGGGCTAACAGGTCCTGTTAAGTTTAATGAAGATGGCTTACGTTCTGATTTTGAAGTAGATGTTCTTGAAGTCATGTCTCATGGATTTGAAAAGGTATGTGTTTTAATAACTAATATCATAAATATTTATAATCAAAATCGAAACGCATTTCATGTCTACTGTAAGTCAAGTTTATTTATTCAACGGTAAACATTGAGTAAAAACCATAAACCTGAAGAATTATAAAGTTATAAAGATCCGTGGTAAATCGCTGGCGGAGTCTGCTGGCGGAATTGAAACAACAAACCGAAAGCGCAGTTTCATTCAATATATTAAATATTGTTTCTGATTAATTAGATAGGTTCATGGACACCTGAAGACGGGTATGTTGAAACAAGAGTAATTATACCGCCAGTAGAAGAAGAAGGAAGTGACTCTATGAAAGGCAAACATTTTATAATACTTACTGCTTTGGTACGTAAATATTTATTTAATATATATTATTTTAAGTGCCTGTGTAATTTCACAGTTCACAGAACTTTTCTAAGATATCTGGATAGACATGGCAAGTAAAAAATATCTAATAACAACATTTAGTCCAAATCGTTAAAGACGTTTCCGAGAAAACGAATATTAATTTTTATATATTATATATCTACACACACACATACATATATATATATATATATATATATATATATATATATATATATATATATATATACTTATATATATACATATATATATATATATATATATATATATATATATATATATATATACATCAACATGCTGTAGGGATATTTTAACAACACATCAATTAAACATATATAAACACGCCTGCCACCCAGAGGGGTAGGCAGAGACTACATACTTCCACTTAGCACGATGGTTAGCGCTCGCTGTAAATATAATAGAACGTGAGTAACCTGGGTTTATCCCCGCCGGCACCAATGTAATTGTTAATTGCAATTTTAAGTGCTAATTTACCACGTACTTGGCGGTGAAGGAAAACATCGTGAGGAAACCTGCATGTCTGAGGAATAAGAAAAAAATATTTCGAAAGACATGTGAAGTTCGCCAACACGCATTGAGGCAGTGCGGCGGACACTTACTTGCCCTAAAACCCTCTCAGAAATGAGGGGAGGCCTGTACCCAGCATTGGGACGTATATAGGCTGTAACTTTACTTTTACTTTTATGAATTCCAAAGAGTATTTTCTTAAGACTCAGTAGTTTCTTAAGACATTTATACAGGGATATTTATCAAAGAGTAGCCAAATTTTATACTTAAGTACAAATATATAATTAATGATATACCGTTATTGCAGTTTTTGAAAATACGAGTAATTAAGTCTTCTACTTTTATTTGAAATTATTCGAAATTTGGTGTGATTTATTGGCAACAGCGTTTTTGCCTACAGTTCGACCCCGAAAATAATGCAAAGAACAGAATGTTTGAGTTATTAATTTTTCTTCACCGTTTGTCTATGTTACTTTTTCTGAACCTTCTGTGCAAATTTGGCCGTTTTTTTTTTCAGTTAAAATTTGGCAAAATAACTTTATATATCCAAGAACACTTTATTAACTAATTTACTATTTTTTAAATAAAAATTGACTTTAAAAGAAATTTCAGGTTTTTATGTAAAAAATAAAAACGTTTGAAAACATCATGAAAGTTTAATTTTTAATTTAAATAAACTAAAGCAAAAACATTTTAAGGGTGGCTATTAATTAAGTGTTACAGTAAATTTGTATACCCATGACATTCATAAAGCAGGTTGGACATACTTAGAATGAGGTTGTCAATATCCTGTTGAGGAATATTCTTCCAGTTCCTACTGAGATGCATAAAAAGTTGTTCTTCTGCACTCGATTTTCAGGAAAATCCCTGAGAGCTCTTTTTTGGAGCATTTCCCAAGTATGAGCAATGGGATTTACATCTAGGGATTGCCATTCTATAGCCGTGACATCATTTCCATGCAATCAGGCTGTCAGTACCCTGGCCATATGTGAACGGGCCATGTCGTACATAAGTAGGAAATGTTGACCTATTGATGTTCGATGTGGCTAGACTATGGGGTCAAGCACCTTATTACGGTATTTTGTAGTCGTAATTGTGCTCTGTATTCAAACGAGTTCCGTTTTTCCACCAATACAAGTTTGTGCCCCACACGATAATTTTACCACCTTAATATGGATGAACTTCTTGAGGATGTTAAAGCCGGCTTTTACGACTAAGAACTCTCCAAACATGTATTGCCCTCGAACCAGGATAAAAACAAAAGTGGGATTGATCGGTAAAAAATACCAAGTATTACTGATTAGATTCTGAATTCACATGTTCTCTAGCCCATTGCAGTCTTCATCTACGATTTTTTCTTCTTAGCGCTGGAACCCGAAGTGGTCACGAGCATGAAAGTTGGCTTTGTACAGTCTCCTCCTCACTTTTGGTCAATTACAAGCACCTGGTGTTCAGACTGCAGCCTTTAGACAAAGTGCCACAGCGACTTCACGTTGAAAAACACCAGCCTGCAGCATTCCCATTGCTCTTAACATCTTTCCTCTAATTAAATGTCAACGTTGCATTACAATAAATGTCAAATTACCAAAATAAACCCCAGTTGAATCAAAAATATATTTCAATAGCGGTTTTCAGCAAAAAATAACGATTACTCTGAGTAAAAAATTCGCTATACCTAGTTTTATTTTTTCTTTTACTTAAATTTTGTATCAATCTAGAATAAACCTATCCTCTGTCTAAATTTATCCTCGATTAAGATTCAAAGTGCAGATGCGTTGTCATCGATACCTGAAAACTAAGATTGAATGCCTCGTTTTCATTGCAAAGGGGCTCCGGTTGTCTACAATCACCATACGAAATACAGTAGCAATTAACTGCTATTTTACGCTAGCATTCTGTGAGCTGGTCTTCCCCAGTCGGACCAACCCATTTGTGCTACAAACATTATAGCTATATAGCTGCAGCTTGGCACCAGCTAAGAAAAAAGAAAAGAAAAGAAGCCACGTAAGAAATTAATTACGAAATCGGCAAAATTGAATTTCATAATTATATATAACAGATATATTTTTAATATTAATATTGCTTATTTGTAGATGCAAGATTTCTTTACTTTAATTAAAAATTTATTTTCATGTTTGTTTATTCCAACAGAGTGCTCCGTATGGAATGCTTAAAGAATCATCAATTAAACTGGAAGGTAACAATCGTTATGAAGGTTTTGGAATCGAGCTTATAGAAGAACTTGCTAAAATGAATGAATTTAATTACACATTTGAAATACAAGCAGATGGTGTATATGGAGCTTACGATAAGAAACAACGAAAATGGAGCGGCATGATGGCGAAAATAATGGATGGTGTAAATTTTTAATTTTCATAGCATTACTGTTCTGAACAAAAACTAAAAAAAAAAATTGAATTAGTGACGAATATTTCATGTTACAGTTTTTAAATTTATATTTCAGAGGGCTGATTTTGCTATAACCGATTTAACTATTACTAGTGCTAGACAAAAAGTGGTTGACTTTACAAATCCTTTTATGAATCTTGGAATAACGATTCTTTATAAAAAACCTACTAAACAACCACCTAATTTGTTTTCTTTTATTTTTCCATTTTCATATGAGGTGGGATATTTCAATTATCTTTATATATATATGAAACGTGTATAACTTTTCTATTTGTGAAATTGGCACAAAAATTTCAGGTGTGGGGTTGGTTAGCTGGTGCATATGTTGGAGTTTCGGTTCTTTTATTTATATTAGGAAGATTCGCTCCTGAAGAATGGCAAAATCCTTATCCTTGTATTGAGGAACCAGAAACTTTAGATAATCAATTTACTTTAGCCAATGCTTTTTGGTTTACATTAGGAAGCGTCCTTACACAGGGATCTGAAATTGCCCCAATGTAATAAAATTGTTTTTATTTCAATTTTTATTTTACACAACATATGTAAACTTTTTTATCTTATGTATGAATGTTATTATTATTTATTTGTTTATTTAATATCATTACGTTTATTGTATTGGATCTTAATATTTTTATTATTATATATATTTTGTTTAATATTTGTAGTTATTTGAAATTTCAGAGCCGTATCAACAAGGATGGCTGGTAGTATGTGGTGGTTCTTTACGTTAATTATGGTTTCATCATATACTGCAAATTTGGCAGCATTTTTGACCGTTGAATCGAAATTCTACGCTATTAAAAGTGTATCAGACTTAGCAAACAATCCGTACAAAATTACCTATGGAGCAAAAAAAGGTGGAGCTACTTACGGTTTTTTTAAAGTAAGCTTTAGTCGAGCACTTGATATATAAATGTTCATCAAGTTGAGTTTTTTTTAATTTAAGTTTTCAATCTTTTTATCGTAGGAATCAGATAATTTACTATACCAAAAAATGTGCAAGTATATGGATGATCACCCAGAATTAATGACATCATCTAACGAAAAAGGCTTAGAAAGGTGTACATACGTTGGAGAGTATAATTATAGATTTAAATGGAAATGATATTCTATAATCAATAATACATAAGGTATGAAGTATTTATAATCTACAAAGCACATATGCTCATAATATTTATATTTTTAGAGTTAAGTCCGAAAAGGAGAACTACGCTTTTCTAATGGAGTCAACCTCAATTGAATATATGGTGGAAAGAAACTGTGACGTTGCTCAAGTGGGAGGTTTACTTGATAACAAAGGTTATGGAATCGCAATGAAAAAAAGTAAGTTGAGTCAATTACGGTAGCTAAGTATTCGCTGTAAATTTCACAGTACGCGAGAAACCCGAGTTCGATCCCAGCTGGTACCCAAGAAATTGTTAAATGCTATTTTAAGTGCTGGTTTACCACGTGCTTGATGGTGAAATAAAATATCGCGAGGAAAGCTGTATGTCAGAGAAATAAAAACAAACTATTTTGAAAACATGTGAAGTTTGCCAACACGTATTGGGGAAGCGCGGTGGACATTTGCTTGCTCTAAAACTCTCTAAGAAATGAGAAGAGGCTTCTGTGCCCAGTAGTGGGACGTATATATACGCTATAATATACTTTAACTACAAGACAATTGTATAGAAAAGTAGTTGACTTAAAAATATTTAAATTAATTATAATTTACAGATGTATTATTATTTACAGATTCACCTTACAGGCAACCAATGAGCGAATCAATTTTGCAATTACAAGAACAAGGCGTATTAACGCGAATGAAAGACAAATGGTGGAAAGAAAAAAGAGGAGGTGGTGCTTGTGCGGTAAGACTAATCTGTATTATTTTTTAAGAGATTAAAGTTCATTTCTGTAAGCAAATCGTTATTTTTCTTAAGGATGATGATGCAAGTAGTGGAGATGCACAGCCGTTGGTTTTAGCTAATGTGGGTGGCGTATTTATAGTTCTTGCAGCTGGCTCTGGATTGGCGGTAGTTTGCGCCTTTATTGAAATGATTTTCGACGTTTGGATGATATCACATAAAAATAAGGTAACACAAATTCTCAAATTTAATATTCATTTCCGTACTATCGCTGTAATGATATTTGTACACAACCATAACGATGTATAATTAAAATAATATATATGGTTATTATTATTTCATCACCATAATCGCCACTAGATTAAAAAATCTTACATTAAATGAGATATAACACTTCCAAAATTAATAAAATTACTTAGTGGTTCGTATTCAGAATTTCAAATAACACTGCATCATTATCTCAGGTATCCTTCAAAGATGAACTCATCGCGGAACTGAGATTCATTCTAAGCTTCAGTGGTGATACTAAGCCAGTCCGTCACAGAGAATCTACTGGGTCAAAAAGTTCTAAGAAGGAAGAAGAAGAAAAGTGTGAAGGCGGTGAAATAGTTTTTAACGGAGACGAAGATCGAGTTGATCCTTCTCCTACTCCACGTTCTGAAAGATCATCGCACTCACATCACAAAGTACATAGCCGAAGGCAAAGTAATACCATTCAAATAGCCAAAATGCGTAAATTTAGTTAATCTGTAATTACAAATATTATAAAGCAAATATCTTAATAAAATTTGATTTGTAATATATTGCATTGCCTTATATTTTTAATATATTTTTAACTTAAAAATGTTAGTTCCTTAGGGTTTTTCAAATTGGTTACATTATTTTGTTTCTTTAATTTGTCAGTGATTGATATATTTCAAGCTTTGAACTGATATATAAAGGGAATTAATAAAATCTCTAATTAGTTATCTTGGTAGAACCCACGTATTTCAATATATTATAAAAAATCTCTATTACCTATTTAAACAAAACATTAATTTGTATAAGATAAGCGGTTGCTGGACGTAACAGATCTGAAAAGTACTGTTTTGATCGTCTAGGGTCTCCGAGTAAGTTTTCGAGCGAGGATATTAAAGTTTAAAAAATCGACGCTCATCAATTTTCTCCCATTAAAAATTATACGCATTTGATTCTACGACACATAGTAAGAGCATATCGAAAAAGAAAACTCTTAGTAAAATGTACAGTGGTAGACCGCCATGCATCTAGATGGTACGGATGATATCGTGAGTTTTGTAGCGATGAGTGGTTGTGAAATTTGACGACTAGAATTAATCCAAACAATTTCTCATAGCACAGTATGTGCGATAGAAAAAGCAAAGTGATGCAACATCTCTACGCAGCGCCAGTGAATCGAGCCGATCAGAAAGCACTCGGTGCGATGCGGCGGTGATGCGGTCAAGTGTAAGGAGCTGCACTGGGGTGCCCCAGCCCAGAGATGAGACCAAGATTCCATGTGAGTAAGAACTCGCGTTTTGTAAAAATGCAAGCAATACTGTACACAGTATTTCGTGTACACGAAATACTGTCTCGTTCTGCAGAGCACGCCAAGCTTGCAACAACCAATGCCTCCCCCTTGGACTCTACCGTCTCCGCCCATTTATGAGTTAGGTAGACTAGAAGATCACCAACTGATCGACCACGACGAAAACCATATTGGCGGTCACTAATCAGCTGTTGATTTTCAAGGTACCTCATGAGATGGTAGTTCATAGTGGACTTAATTATTTAGGAGATCAAAGAGGTGTTTGCGATGGGCCTGTAGTTTGCTGTCTTCCATAAATTCGAGACTATGCTTTGGGTGTAGAAGTACCGGAAAATACGCATTAGAACCGGTGCCAACTAATTAGCGCACTTTTACAGCACAATGGGAGGGACTCAATTAGGCCCCATCGACTTGTTGACGTCCAGGGAGAGGAGTGTTTTGTAAACCGAGTAATGTGTAAACAGTACATCTGGCATGGAGCACTCACACAGCGACATAGTCAGCAGTGTGTTCCTCCCGTCATCGAGAGTCGAGTTGGATGCAAAGAAAAAGCCTAACAGTTCGGCTTTCTCCTTTGCGGCGAGGGTCAGTGTGTCGTACTCTCTGTGCAGAGATGGAAGAGATGGCTGACACAAGTTCCCTTGGACAGCCTTGGCAAGAAATCAGAATGCACGGGTTCCCGAAGGAAGGTGAAATAGCTTCTCTCCTTCTGCCGATGTGCTCTGATTGTGCTTTGACAGTAACTCTTTTGAAGAACCTGGTAGCGGAATTATACTTATTTTGAAGAACAAAGGTGTTTACATCCCGAGACGTTGATTTGGCCTAAGCCCGGTAGCATTCCTGCTTATAGCATTGTTAAAGCAAACCAAGGGTATAAAAAATACCGCATCCTATCCCAATCGGCTGACCTGGTGCAAAAAAGACTGCATCCTATCCCAATCGGCCGACCTATAGTGCCAAAGACGGCAGCAGTCTGCATAATGCAACCCCGATGTTAATGTGAATGGCACCACACTCCGGACAGTACAATGGTCCAAAGATGATAAACATGAAAGGTGCGACGAAAACCTGATATCCGTCCAGATATGAAGTCAGCAGCAGGTCCCACAGAGAAGGGGTATGATCCTTCACATCAGGAATCCGCGTAGACGAAGTAACCCGCAAAGGCAAAGTCATAAACAGATCTCCCCGCATGATTGGTTTAACGTGACCCAAGCTATTCGGAGTGGTGGGCGTTTAAATCGCCAAGGATGAACAGATCGGTACCTTCAACACTGCCGTGTCGAAAACAGGGGTCCGCTCTGACGGATACGCAAACTCGTGCCCGGGGTACAAAGGAGTGTTCTAATTCGTACACCGGGTAGGAGAGATATGAAATATCAGCTGGAAAGAATACCTGAGTCTCGGTTAAAAAGAGCAAGGCCAGATTTGCCGTCTCCAGATGGTAGTGGACAGCGTTAAGGTTTAAAAGAAGACAAGCGAAGCGAAACGCAGAAGTAAACATCTCCTTCACGCTGGTATTCTGTGAGGTCGTAGTACCACCCTGGTTCGATCCAGTCCATACGTGCGACAGCAAAAGCTGCCGCGATGCTTTTACCGCGTAAAATATAACTATCTTTTTCCCAAATTACAATCCTGGTTTCATTGATACGTGTCAGCCATTTAATTAGCTAGGCCTTTATTAATTAGATGCACTCTGTCGGAATGTCACATGTGAAGGGTAGAAAGAGCGCTTTATTAAAGACGCCCATAACTGTTACTAATTAAACAGGCGAAAGATCTTCGAAGAGAATATTTTTACAGTGTACTACTGACAGAATAGTTACTTAGATCCATTTTAAATAATAACAAATTTATTAAAAATTTTTGCTTACTATACAATAACGATAATCGCTCAAAGGTTGGCAAGTGCTGACGGCAGCAGTTACTTCTATCGTAGGCGAAGCGAAGGTAATCGTGTCGAGCTTTAAAACATTGCGGTTAAATATCGTCCATCGATCCCATTGCATCGGCATTCTTCTTAAATGAGATGCATATCAGCGTATTCCAACGGTGTGTACGGTAGCGGCATGATAAACGCTAAACAGTCCAAAATACGCTAATAGTCCAATTCACAAAACACACAATCACAGTCCAAAATCATACCAGGTCAGTTCAGTTTGCAGATCACCAGTCCAAAAAGCGAAGCCAAAAGTCGTTAGTACGAGAGCCACATCAATTGAATACGGAACGGTGCACAGTAAACAAAGGAGTAGAGTGTACTGTTTGATTTGTTGAGAACACTAAAGCAACTACGCTTTAATAACTAAGGTTCCTTGAATAGGTTAGTTACGGTTCAGTTCTACATTATCGAATCTCGCAAGCAACAAGTATTTGTACGGCTTACGAATAATTATTCCGCTTCAATGTTTGTACTTGTAAAATTAATATTTGTAATGAATACTCGTACGAAAGAAAATTTTTGTGCTGGGTTGACGATATTTAAAAGAAAAAAAACTAAGATAAAAATCTTTTATGTACACAAATTGTACGTAATGTTTAAATAAATTTTCATATATATTTTTAGAATCGTAAATTATAAGCAACCGGTAACCATAATCTTACAACTTTTTATATTCATTTCAATCTTATAGAGATACTTATATCGTTTGTTATAAATTTGTTATGACCGAGAACAATATTTTTTGAAAAATAACAAAAATATGCTTATACACCCTTATGCTGCAAGTTTTTGTCGAGCAATTTATATAGCTAATGGACTCTCTGTGAAAGATTGTGGTCGCTCGGGTCGGTGTACATTTCAAGTATACAATGAAATATTGTTATTATAAATCACTTGTAATACAATACTTTTTACATTGTAATAGTTTAATAGGTGATAAAAATCTAAAGGCTCTCATGTATCGTGTAATTACTATATTATTTAAAGTAGTGTTTATGGCCGAATCTTCGTTGTCATAGTTATCGTTATTTGCGGGGAATCGTTCAAATACAGTTATATATTTTGATAAAACAGGCTCCTCTTATTACTGAAAGGGATTTAAGATAAGAAAGAGTATACTCTGCTGCAGGAATATATGTTGGCGGACTTCACAAGATATTTTCGAAATATATTTTGTTTTATTTCTGAAAGTCACTGTGTATTTCCTTACCATCGAGCACATTGTAAATCAACACTTCAAACTGCAATTAACAATTTCAGCTGGAGGTAATCGAACGCGGGTTGTTCGTATAATGTAAAATTTACAACGAGCACTTAGCTCCTGAGTCACCACGGCTCTTTTCTTTTTAAAGATCTTTTATAAATGTGACGAAGAGCGGGCGGCTTTGCGATCGTGGTTTTTATTTTCATTTCAGTTGTTGCAGCACATCTCCTGGGTTGTTTTCATTTGTTACCTCTAACGATACTGGGCGGGTTAAGCGGGGGGGGGGGAGAGGGTGGCTACGGTATGATAGAGGGCAGTACCTATCTACTCTATGATTTCTGTAAACCTAACGTGCTAGCATTAAGCACATAGAAATACTAATACAAGTTAATTTGAATAATCTTAAATAATAAATAAAATATGCACGTTACCATAAATATGTATTTTAATTTAAAAAAATTAATTAAAAGAGAGAAAATAATTTAACTGTATTTACGTCGCCTCGCGAATGCTACGCTTAGGCCACTCGAAGAATGTTTAGAACTATGGGAGTGATGGGTTCGATGAGTGTCAGTTGATCTTCCAGATCGAATAGAGCGTAGTGATTTAACCTCATCCTTCCCTTCAGCATCCGCAAGCGCCTCTACGCTTCCTTGCTCCCGTGGCGGTCTCTTCACGGGTTTTATATCACCGCTAAATTTAAGCGCGAACTTAAGCTCTTCGACAAGCTCGTACTTGAATGTTGTCTGAAAGTTTAAATTTAACATAATAAAAATCATTATCAGATTATCATAAATCTAAAGTTATTTTTTTTAAATATTGGTGGTGTTTTATAATATCTATTGGGGATATCTTCGAATTTTCGTTTGCAACTTAACCTCCTAATAAACTTAATCCTTCCGGTTGTCGGAAATGCCCATGTCTATTAGTACAATTTTGAGATTGCATAGTACATGATACTATTACGGGCTTCACACATTTGTTAAGTGGACTATCATAGCTAGCTAAGTCAACATATTGTACTATTTAAGGCTTTTTTTTTAATAGAATAGGCTGACAAACGAGCACACAGTCCACCTGATGGTAAGTGGTTGCTGCGGCCCATAGACATCTACATCTATCTTCCATTACAAATCAAAATGCAGATGCGTTGTCACCCGTGAGGACTCAGATGGAATGCCTCATTTCCAGTAAAAAGGGTCTCCGGTTCTCTACACTCACCATACGAAATACAGCAGCATTAAGCTACTATTTCACGCTGGTATTCTGTGAGAGCGTGGTCCTTCCCCGGTCGAGCCGACCCATTCGTGCTACAACTATACTACTAATATAACTGCAGCATGACTCTACCACGTAAAAATGCTACATTATGACGGAGCTAAAAAATAAGTAGTTAAATAAAATTTTTGTACAAGTCGATTAAACACGCATTATGAAGGATAACTCAAAGACGACTGTTTAGATCTTGATAAAATTTATATAGGACCACTTGAGGAGCGCCAGTTTTAAAATATAGAAAGAGTCATGAACATCGGTTCACCTAGAAAAAAGTTCTGAGGTAACACACAAAAAAATACAGTTGAATTGAAAACATTTTCCTTTTTTGAAGTCGGTTGAAAACATAATGACCAACCTAAGTTTACTTTTCGTATTGTTGAAATCGATATTTTCTATTTAGGTACGATTTTAGAATGTAACTTTGTGAATTTTACGAAACAAGTGAAATCATTCATTAAGTTACTACATTCTATACATAATGTATTATTTGCCAGATAAAACTTAGGCAATTCTATCATATATAAACTCAATAGTAATTTCAGAACTACATGAATAGGCGCTTTTATACACCAAGTATCGTAAACCTATCCAACTCTGATTGACATTTGATAAAACTGGAATTAAAGACACAATCAAGTATGAGTAATTTATCTAATTATTTCATGAAATAGAAAAAATACTAACATTATACTTAACAGAACGCTTGAAGACCCCCCATAACATATCAATTATAGATATGAACAATCCAATTATACAACCGGCGCCCAAAACCACGAAGGCACCCAACATGTTTTTCAAGCCAAGTTGTTTCTGCTCTTCATCTTGTTTTATCTATAAACAGAAAGCATTAGTCCATCTCTCTGTGAAAAAAGAATATATAAAATATTTAAAGAAAAAAAAAATAAAATAAAACTGTAATTAAAATTTTTGGTCTTATTTATACTACCACGAAATACCGGTTTAATTTGTACCGCAAAATCTAACGCGCTTTATAAAAAAATAAACGTATCAAATATTTCAGTTATGAGAGGTATAAAAATATTTTTGTTTTATGAAAAGAAACGCAGCCAGTGTTCTTGGTACGATACCACGGCGAAAAATTTGGCTGGGGCTGAAAATTTATGTTAGTTTTAGTTTCTTTATGTTAGTATAGTTTTTTAATATTATATATTCCTTAGTGTTAATTAATTCAAAATCCCTTATTACATAAAATGATTAATAAAATATTTATTTACAAATACATCGTGTAGTAGCGGTGTAACGGACTCCACTACACCATATCATCGCGCGCATATCGCCAGAGGCGACAGAGAGATTTTAAATGTTACCTCCACACTAAGATCCCAAATAAGAGTAAAACAGAAGATGCGCAGTGGCATATTCCTAATAGCAAATCAATAGAAAACATTGGTTGCCAGCCTGCCTGCAGCAGTGAATTTTTGATTTGTTGTAATGATGATGATCATTTCGTTGACGTTAAGATACCTATATATGTGATATGTTTATAATGGAAGCAGACCATATGCTTATTTTGTTTATGGTATGTCGTAAGAGTTTATTAAAGAAGCCTGGCTGGTGAAAAAGTTGCTAAAACTATCTTGTTCTGTTCTGCGTCAAGCAGTAGCTTCCTATTAGGCAAAGTCTGATACCATGATGATATTGTGTTTATATCGTGAGTAAAGAAAACATCTTATCTTAGTTCTTAGGGTTATCAATGCATCTGCATTTTTTGATTCTCAGTTAAGAATAATTAAAAGTATTTATAAGCTACATAATAATAATAATAATAATAATAATAATAATGACGTAACAGTTAAGTGACAAAACTGCTACGTCAACGCAGTCAGTCAGCGCCTTGCGAGAGGTGTGAGCGCCGTGCCTCGGCAGAATTTAGGGTGCAGAGGCCCGTTTGTGCTTATGGCTACACACGAAACGGTGCCGGGCCTGGGCGTCTCCCGTTAATGGACGCCCAAATAATGGATGATGGATAAGAAGATAGTGCGCAAAGGGCCGCTGCCTGGGGGTCGCCGGGGCGCGTCTGGAGCTGGCGCTGGACGCGGCAGCATGCGGGTCGTCAGCCGAGCGCGAGGAGCTGCACGGTCACCTAGCAGCCCTCCGCATCCATCATCCCCACCAGAAGGCTTGGTGTCGGCTGGGTCTTCTCGGACTCAGCAAGCGGCACCCGCCGCTGGTGGAGCACGTCGCATGCGTTGGTCACAAGAAATGAATGCAAACACACTGCGGGCGTACTTTAGGGCAAAAGGGGAAGAAACTGGATGTTTGGCGTATCGGGCTAGGATGCATCGTCTTTTTGCTGAGCTGGAGCCATCTTTAACCGTCACAGAGCAAAACCTGGCAGACCGAGTTCGGTATATCTTGCGCTCAAATATATTTGATGTCGCCGAACTCGAACGGCTACGACGTGAGGCTGTTCCCTCGTCGGATGAGAATGCTACGGCTGAGGATGCGGCGCCACAAATGGTAGAGCAATCCGCAAACGTGGATGCCGCCGTGAATACCCCAGTTGTGGTTGATTCAAACGATGATGGAACAGTCGCCCAGGAACTGGAATTAGAGCATATGAGGAGTATATTGGAAGAGGCGATTGTGGAAACGCGCAGTACGCCTCTCGAAAATCGACCGCGACTTCCCCGCATAGCCCTAAGCAAGCGGAATCGGGCTGTCGTGAGGGCTCTGAACCCAATGCTGGTTACCTATTTGGAAGCCAGCCGGGACCTTTGCGAGACGGACTCAATTCTTTTTGGCGCCGCGCTGGCAGTCTGCCGTATCATAGGCGCCAAGGTTTCCACGGCTGGACGCGCTACTGGCCATAGTAGCGCTATCCCAGCATGGAGAAGAAGAATTGAGGAACGTATCGCAAGGGCTAGAGCTCTCATCGGCAGACTGATATGCTTCAGATCAGGCAACAACAGGCCAAGAATTGTGCGCACCGTCAGGATGGCGTTTGCTGGGACAAATGTCAGTTTGTCCCAGCCGGATATAACGCAAAAACTGACGGAGCGCATAGATGATCTGAAGCAGAGAATCGCTGCTTGGGGAAAGCGGATTCGGCGATATACCGAGAGGTCGACACGGTTCAACCAGAATCGTCTCTTCCAGAGTGATCAGAAGAGGCTCTATGAATCATTGGAGCGACCAATGGTAAGTGGAACGGGTCCAGCACCGAATCAGGCCGACAGTGTAGCATTCTGGCGCGGCCTGTGGTCAGAGCCCGTAAACCACAGCGAGGGCCCTTGGACAGAAGTTGTGGCGAGTCAGTGTGCGGGTATTACGCCCATGGACCCCGTCATCATAACGCCGGATGACGTAGCTGAGGCGGTCCGTAGGGCCCCGAACTGGAAAAGTCCGGGGCTTGACGGGCTGCATCACTACTGGCTGAAGGGGTTCATGGTGTGTCACTCTGTGCTCGCCCGACAGTTTCAAGAGGCTCTCAACCAGAAGTCGCTCCCAAGCCTCTTCACTACTGGGATCACTCATTTGGTTCCTAAAGACCAGGGTACCACAGACCCGAGCAAATACCGCCCCATCACTTGTCTACCGACAATATACAAGACACTAACATCCATTTTGAGCGCGAGAATCACTTGTCACCTGGACTCAAATCAGGTGATGTCGCGCGCTCAAAATGGATGTCGGGGCGGTGGTCGTGGAACCAAGGAACCACTCCTCATTGACGCGGTCATTGGCAAAGTGGTGAAACGCAACCGTCGGAACTTCTCCGCCGCCTGGATAGACTACAGAAAGGCATTCGACTCGGTGCCCCATACATGGCTAAAGAGAGTCCTCGAGCTGTACAAGATAGACTGTACAGTTAGAGACTTCCTCGAGCAGTGTATGGGGCAGTGGAGTACGATCCTTTGTCATCTGGGTGAGCGGATGATGGCTGCGGAGAACCACATAAGGATAAGAAGGGGTATCTTCCAGGGCGATTGTCTGAGTCCAATCTGGTTCTGCCTCTCTCTGAACCCTCTCAGTACCTTACTGGAGGGCTCCGGGAGGGGATTTCAGCTACGGAAAGGAGGGACAAAAGTGACCCACCTTTTCTATATGGATGACCTCAAGTTATTCGCCTCCAGTCGCTCCCATCTTATGGAATTGCTAAACATCACTTGTGAATTTAGCAATTCCATTGGAATGGAGCTTGGGACGGATAAGTGTGCGGTCCTCCATGTTGAGAGGGGAAGGGTTGCTAACTCTGAGGGCGCAGACTTATCTGTGCCCGTCAACTTAAGGACCCTTTCCGAGGCTGAAACATACCGATACCTGGGTATGTCACAAAACATCGGTATCGATGAGACTGGTATGAAACAGTCAGTTTGCGACGTGTTTTATGCACGCTTGACCAAAGTGCTTAACAGCCTTTTGTCCGGTGTGAATAAGGCACACGCATATAACGGCTGGGTCATGCCTGTCCTCATGTATACCTTTGGCATACTCAGGTGGACTCAGACTGAACTTAACGCCCTGGATAGAAAAGTCCGCACTACCATGACGTCCCATAGGATGCATCATCCGAGATCGTCGGTAATGAGGCTGTACTTGCCGCGGAAGCATGGTGGTCGTGGCTTCTTGAGCGCGCTCACCATGCACAATCGCGAAGTGTGCAGCCTCCGTGATTACTTCCTGGCGAGATCGGATGATCCATTCTATAAGGACGTCATTTCTTGTGATAAAGGACTTACCCCTCTATCCTTAACCAACGAGCAATGGCAAGACCCGGCAGTGCAGAGCATTTCCGACCGGGAGACCGTATGGAAGGAGAAGGAGCTCCACGGGAGGTTCTACAAGGCTCTACATGAGCCTTTCGTAGACACAGTAGCCTCCCTCCACTGGCTACGCTTTGGTGATCTCTTCGGGGAAACCGAGGGTTTTGTCTGTGCAATACAGGATCAGGTTATTAAGACCAACAACTATCGGAGATACATCCTAAAGGATGGCACCGTCGACATCTGTCGAGCTTGTCGCCATCCCGGTGAGTCACTTAGGCATGTTATCTCCGGTTGTTCGGCGCTTTCTAACTCTGAGTACTTGCACAGGCACAACCTAGTAGCCAGAATTCTACACCAGGAGCTCGCTCTGAAATACGGTCTCGTGGATCGGAAATTGCCGTATTACAAGTACTTGCCGGAAGCCGTGCTCGAAAATGATCGCGCCAGGCTCTATTGGGACCGGGCCATCATCACAGACAGGACTATTCTTGCGAATAAGCCTGATATTGTGCTGATGGACCGGGCACAGTCAAGGATATTTTTGGTCGACATTACCATTCCGTATGACGAGAACCTCGTGAAAGCCGAAACAGACAAGCAAACAAAATATCTGGACCTGGCTCACGAGGTGACCGACATGTGGGGTGGTCTGCCGACCGAAATTATTCCTGTAGTCGTCTCTGCAAACGGGCTAATCCCAGTCAGCCTCTCGGGTCATCTGAGGCGGCTGGGACTACGTGGCGGGCCGCTCCAGGTTCAAATGCAGAAGGCGGTGCTCCTCGATACCGCCCGCATCGTCCGCCGGTTTCTTTCCCTTTCCCCCTAACCCTCGGCCGTTTGGTCTCCCCTGCCGAGGGCCTCCATCTGGTTGGGCTTTTATTTATTTATGTACTTTTATATTTATTTTATGTTATTGATATTTATGTATATTTATCTTTTCATTTTCATTTATAATTATATATTTATAGCACCCAACCAGATGAGAAAACTATATAGATACCCCATAATAATAATAATAATAATTATAAATAAACTGGAACTAGAGCAAATGAGGAGTAAATTGGAAGAGGCGATTGTGGAAACGCGCAGTACGCCTCTCGAAAATCGACCGCGACTTCCCCGCTTAGCCCTAAGCAAGCGGAATCGGGCTGTCGTGAGGGCTCTGAACCCAATGCTGGTTACCTATTTGGAAGCCAGCCGGGACCTTTGCGAGACGGACTCAATTCTTTTTGGCGCCGCACTGGCAGTCTGCCGTATTATAGGCGCCAAAATTTCCACGGCTGGACGCGCTACTGGACAAAGTAGTGCTATCCCAGCCTGGAGAAGAAGAATTGAAGAACGTATCGCAAAGGCTAGGGCCCTCATCGGCAGACTGATATGCTTCAGGTCAGGCAATACCAGGCCAAGGATTGTGCGCACCGTCAGGATGGCGTTTGCTGGGACAAATGTTAGTTTGTCCCAGCCGGATATAATGCAAAAACTGACGGAGCGCATAGACGACCTGAAGCAAAGAATAGCTGCTTGGGGAAAGCGGATTCGGCGATATACCGAGAGGTCGACACGGTTCAACCAGAATCGTCTCTTCCAGAGTGATCAGAAGAGGCTCTATAAATCATTGGAGCGACCAGAGGTATGTGGAGCGGGCCCAGGACCGGATCAGGCTGCCACTGTCGCATTTTGGCGTGGCCTGTGGTCAGAGCCCGTAAACCACAGCGAGGGCCCTTGGATGGAAGTTGTGGCGAGCCAGAGTGCAAGTGTTATGCCTATGGACCCCGTCACCATAACACCTGAAGACGTGGCTGAGGCGGTCCGTAGGGCCCCGAACTGGAAAAGTCCGGGGCTCGACGGGCTGCATCATTACTGGTTGAAGGGGTTCGTAGTATGTCACGCTGTGCTCGCCCGACAGTTTCAAGAGGCTCTCGATCAGAAGTCGCTCCCGAGCCTCTTCACTACTGGGATCACTCATTTGGTTCCTAAAGATCAGGATACCACAGACCCGAGCAAATACCGCCCCATCACGTGTCTACCCACCATATATAAGACACTGACATCCATTTTGAGCGCGAGAATCACTCGTCACCTGGAGCTAAATCAGGTGATGTCACGCGCTCAAAATGGATGCCGGGGCGGTGATCGTGGAACCAAGGAACCACTCCTCATTGACGCGGTCATTGGCAAAGTGGTGAAACGCAACCGTCGGAATTTCTCCGCCGCCTGGATAGACTACAGAAAAGCATTCGACTCGGTGCCCCATACATGGCTAAAGAGGGTCCTCGAGCTTTACAAGATTGACTGTACAGTTCGAGACTTCCTCGGGCAGTGTATGGGGCAGTGGAGTACGATCCTTTGCTATCTGGGCGAGCGGATGATGGCTGCGGAGAACCACATAAGGATAAGAAGGGGTATCTTCCAGGGCGATTGTCTGAGTCCAATCTGGTTTTGCCTCTCCCTGAACCCTCTCAGTACTTTACTGGAGGGCTCCGGGAGGGGATTTCAGCTTCGGAAAGGAGGTACAAAAGTGACCCACCTTTTCTATATGGATGACCTCAAATTATTCGCCTCCAGTCGCTCCTATCTTACGGAATTGCTAAACATCACGTGTGAATTTAGCAATTCTATTAGAATGGAGCTGGGGACGGATAAGTGTGCGGTCCTCCATGTTGAAGGGGGAAGGGTTGCTAACTCTGAGGGCATAGACTTATCTATGCCCGTCAACTTAAGAACCCTTTCCGAGGCTGAAACATACCGATACCTGGGTATGTCACAGAACATCGGTATCGATGAGGCTGGTATGAAACAGTCAGTTTGCGACGTGTTTTATGCACGCTTGACCAAAGTGCTTAACAGCCTTTTGTCCGGTGTGAATAGGACACACGCATATAACGGTTGGGTCATGCCTGTCCTCATGTATACCTTTGGCATACTCAGGTGGAGTCAGACTGAACTTAACGCCCTGGATAGAAAAGTCCGCACTACAATGACGTCCCATAGGATGCATCATCCGAGATCGTCGGTAATGAGGCTGTACTTGCCGCGAAAGCATGGTGGGCGTGGCTTCTTGAGCGCGCTCACCATGCATAATCGCGAAGTGTGCAGCCTCCGTGATTACTTCCTGGTGAGATCGGATGATCCATTCTATAAAGACGTCATTTCTTGTGATAAAGGACTTACCCCTCTATCCTTAGCCAACGAGCAATGGCAAAACCCGGCAGTGCAGAGCATTTCCGACCGGGAGACCGTATGGAAGGAGAAGGAGCTCCACGGGAGGTTCTACAGGGCTCTACATGAGCCTTTCGTAGACACAGCAGCCTCCCTCCACTGGCTACGCTTTGGTGATCTCTTCGGGGAAACCGAGGGTTTTGTCTGTGCAATACAGGATCAGGTTATTAAGACCAACAACTATCGGAGATACATCCTAAAGGATGGCACCGTCGACATCTGTCGAGCTTGTCGCCATCCCGGTGAGTCACTTAGGCATGTCATCTCCGGTTGTTCGGCGCTTTCTAACTCTGAGTACTTGCACAGGCACAACCTAGTAGCCAGAATTCTTCACCAGGAGCTCGCTCTGAAATACGGTCTCGTGGATCGAAAATTGCCGTATTACAAGTACTTGCCGGAAGCCGTGCTCGAAAATGATCGCGCCAGGCTCTATTGGGACCGGGCCATCATCACAGACAGGACTATTCTTGCGAATAAGCCTGATATTGTGCTGATGGACCGGGCACAGTCAAGGATATTTTTGGTCGACATTACCATTCCGTATGACGAGAACCTCGTGAAAGCCGAAACAGACAAGCAAACAAAATATCTGGACCTGGCTCACGAGGTGACCGACATGTGGGGTGGTCTGCCGACCGAAATTATTCCTGTAGTCGTCTCTGCAAACGGGCTAATCCCAGCCAGCCTCTCGGGTCATCTGAGGCGACTGGGACTACGTGGCGGACCGCTCCAGGCTCAAATGCAGAAGGCGGTGCTCCTCGATACCGCCCGCATCGTCCGCCGGTTTCTTTCCCTTTCCCCCTAACCCTCGGCCGTTTGGTCTCCCCTGCCGAGGGCGTCCATCTGGTTGGGCTTTTATTTATTTATGTATTTTTATATTTATTTTATGTTATTGATATTTATGTATATTTATCTTTTCATTTTCATTTATAATTATATATTTATGGGACCCAACCAGATGAGAAAACTATATAGATACCCCAAAATAATAATAATAATAATAATAGTAATAATAATAATATTGTTATTACTATTATAATAATAATAATAATGTTAATGTTAAATTTTGTTTTGTTAAATAATGTTAATGGACGCCCAAATAATGGATGATGGATAAGAAGATAGTGCGCAAAGGGCCGCTGCCTGGGGGTCGCCGGGGCGCGTCTGGAGCTGGCGCTGGACGCGGCAGCATGCGGGCCGCCAGCCGAGCGCGAGGAGCTGCACGGTCACCTAGCAGCCCTCCGCATCCATCATCCCCATCAGAAGGCTTGGTGACGGCTGGGTCTTCTCGGACTCAGCAAGCGGCACCCGCCGCTGGTGGAGCACGTCGCATGCGTTGGTCACAAGAAATGAATGCAAACGCACTGCGGGCGTACTTTAGGGCAAAAGGGGAAGAAACTGGATGTTTGGCGTATCGGGCTAGGATGCATCGTCTTTTTGCTGAGCTGGAGCCATCTTTAACCATCACAGAGCAAAACCTGCAGACCGAGTTCGGTATATCTTGCGCTCAAATATATTTGATGTCGCCGAACTCGAACGGCTACGACGTGAGGCTGTTCCCTCGTCGGATGAGAATGCTACGGCTGAGGATGCGGCGCCACAAATGGTAGAGCAATCCGCAAACGTGGATGCCGCCGTGAATACCCCAGTTGTGGTTGATTCAAACGATGATGGAACAGTCGCCCAGGAACTGGAATTAGAGCATATGAGGAGTATATTGGAAGAGGCGATTGTGGAAACGCGCAGTACGCCTCTCGAAAATCGACCGCGACTTCCCCGCATAGCCCTAAGCAAGCGGAATCGGGCTGTCGTGAGGGCTCTGAACCCAATGCTGGTTACCTATTTGGAAGCCAGCCGGGACCTTTGCGAGACGGACTCAATTCTTTTTGGCGCCGCGCTGGCAGTCTGCCGTATCATAGGCGCCAAGGTTTCCACGGCTGGACGCGCTACTGGCCATAGTAGCGCTATCCCAGCATGGAGAAGAAGAATTGAGGAACGTATCGCAAGGGCTAGAGCTCTCATCGGCAGACTGATATGCTTCAGATCAGGCAACAACAGGCCAAGAATTGTGCGCACAGTCAGGATGGCGTTTGCTGGGACAAATGTCAGTTTGTCCCAGCCGGATATAACGCAAAAACTGACGGAGCGCATAGATGATCTGAAGCAGAGAATCGCTGCTTGGGGAAAGCGGATTCGGCGATATACCGAGAGGTCGACACGGTTCAACCAGAATCGTCTCTTCCAGAGTGATCAGAAGAGGCTCTATGAATCATTGGAGCGACCAATGGTAAGTGGAACGGGTCCAGCACCGAATCAGGCCGACAGTGTAGCATTCTGGCGCGGCCTGTGGTCAGAGCCCGTAAACCACAGCGAGGGCCCTTGGACAGAAGTTGTGGCGAGTCAGTGTGCGGGTATTACGCCCATGGACCCCGTCATCATAACGCCGGATGACGTAGCTGAGGCGGTCCGTAGGGCCCCGAACTGGAAAAGTCCGGGGCTTGACGGGCTGCATCACTACTGGCTGAAGGGGTTCATGGTGTGTCACTCTGTGCTCGCCCGACAGTTTCAAGAGGCTCTCAACCAGAAGTCGCTCTCAAGCCTCTTCACTACTGGGATCACTCATTTGGTTCCTAAAGACCAGGGTACCACAGACCCGAGCAAATACCGCCCCATCACTTGTCTACCGACCATATACAAGACACTAACATCCATTTTGAGCGCGAGAATCACTTGTCACCTGGACTCAAATCAGGTGATGTCGCGCGCTCAAAATGGATGTCGGGGCGGTGGTCGTGGAACCAAGGAACCACTCCTCATTGACGCGGTCATTGGCAAAGTGGTGAAACGCAACCGTCGGAACTTCTCCGCCGCCTGGATAGACTACAGAAAGGCATTCGACTCGGTGCCCCATACATGGCTGAAGAGAGTCCTCGAGCTGTACAAGATAGACTGTACAGTTAGAGACTTCCTCGAGCAGTGTATGGGGCAGTGGAGTACGATCCTTTGTCATCTGGGTGAGCGGATGATGGCTGCGGAGAACCACATAAGGATAAGAAGGGGTATCTTCCAGGGCGATTGTCTGAGTCCAATCTGGTTCTGCCTCTCTCTGAACCCTCTCAGTACCTTACTGGAGGGCTCCGGGAGGGGATTTCAGCTACGGAAAGGAGGGACAAAAGTGACCCACCTTTTCTATATGGATGACCTCAAGTTATTCGCCTCCAGTCGCTCTCATCTTATGGAATTGCTAAACATCACGTGTGAATTTAGCAATTCTATTAGAATGGAGCTGGGGACGGATAAGTGTGCGGTCCTCCATGTTGAAGGGGGAAGGGTTGCTAACTCTGAGGGCGCAGACTTATCTGTGCCCGTCAACTTAGGGACCCTTTCCGAGGCTGAAACATACCGATACCTGGGTATGTCACAAAACATCGGTATCGATGAGACTGGTATGAAACAGTCAGTTTGCGACGTGTTTTATGCACGCTTGACCAAAGTGCTTAACAGCCTTTTGTCCGGTGTGAATAAGGCACACGCATATAACGGCTGGGTCATGCCTGTCCTCATGTATACCTTTGGCATACTCAGGTGGACTCAGACTGAACTTAACGCCCTGGATAGAAAAGTCCGCACTACCATGACGTCCCATAGGATGCATCATCCGAGATCGTCGGTAATGAGGCTGTACTTGCCGCGGAAGCATGGTGGTCGTGGCTTCTTGAGCGCGCTCACCATGCACAATCGCGAAGTGTGCAGCCTCCGTGATTACTTCCTGGCGAGATCGGATGATCCATTCTATAAGGACGTCATTTCTTGTGATAAAGGACTTACCCCTCTATCCTTAACCAACGAGCAATGGCAAGACCCGGCAGTGCAGAGCATTTCCGACCGGGAGACCGTATGGAAGGAGAAGGAGCTCCACGGGAGGTTCTACAAGGCTCTACATGAGCCTTTCGTAGACACAGTAGCCTCCCTCCACTGGCTACGCTTTGGTGATCTCTTCGGGGAAACCGAGGGTTTTGTCTGTGCAATACAGGATCAGGTTATTAAGACCAACAACTATCGGAGATACATCCTAAAGGATGGCACCGTCGACATCTGTCGAGCTTGTCGCCATCCCGGTGAGTCACTTAGGCATGTTATCTCCGGTTGTTCGGCGCTTTCTAACTCTGAGTACTTGCACAGGCACAACCTAGTAGCCAGAATTCTACACCAGGAGCTCGCTCTGAAATACGGTCTCGTGGATCGGAAATTGCCGTATTACAAGTACTTGCCGGAAGCCGTGCTCGAAAATGATCGCGCCAGGCTCTATTGGGACCGGGCCATCATCACAGACAGGACTATTCTTGCGAATAAGCCTGATATTGTGCTGATGGACCGGGCACAGTCAAGGATATTTTTGGTCGACATTACCATTCCGTATGACGAGAACCTCGTGAAAGCCGAAACAGAAAAGCAAACAAAATATCTGGACCTGGCTCACGAGGTGACCGACATGTGGGGTGGTCTGCCGACCGAAATTATTCCTGTAGTCGTCTCTGCAAACGGGCTAATCCCAGTCAGCCTCTCGGGTCATCTGAGGCGGCTGGGACTACGTGGCGGACCGCTCCAGGTTCAAATGCAGAAGGCGGTGCTCCTCGATACCGCCCGCATCGTCCGCCGGTTTCTTTCCCTTTCCCCCTAACCCTCGGCCGTTTGGTCTCCCCTGCCGAGGGCCTCCATCTGGTTGGGCTTTTATTTATTTATGTACTTTTATATTTATTTTATGTTATTGATATTTATGTATATTTATCTTTTCATTTTCATTTATAATTATATATTTATAGCACCCAACCAGATGAGAAAACTATAAAGATACCCCACATTAATAATAATAATAATAATAATAATAATAATAATAATAATAATAATAATAATAATAATAATAATAATAATAATAATAATAATAATAATAATAATAATAATAATAATAATAATAATAATAATAATAATAGTAATAATAATAATAATAATAATAATAATAATAATAATAATAATAACTAAAAATATTTATAGAACCCAACTAAACTATAACTATAACTAAACTATAAATATTTATAGAACCCAACCAGATGAGAAAACTATATAGATACCCCATAATAATAATAATAATAATAATGATGATGACGTAACAGTTAAGTGACAAAACTGCTACGTCAACGCAGTCAGTCAGCGCCTTGCGAGAGGTGTGAGCGCCGTGCCTCGGCAGAATTTAGGGTGCAGAGGCCCGTTTGTGCTTATGGCTACACACGAAACGGTGCCGGGCCTGGGCGTCTCCCGTTAATGGACGCCCAAATAATGGATGATGGATAAGAAGATAGTGCGCAAAGGGCCGCTGCCTGGGGGTCGCCGGGGCGCGTCTGGAGCTGGCGCTGGACGCGGCAGCATGCGGGCCGCCAGCCGAGCGCGAGGAGCTGCACGGTCACCTAGCAGCCCTCCGCATCCATCATTCCCACCAGAAGGCTTGGTGTCGGCTGGGTCTTCTCGGACTCAGCAAGCGGCACCCGCCGCTGGTGGAGCAAGTCGCATGCGTTGGTCACAAGAAATGAATGCAAACGCACTGCGGGGGTACTTTAGGGCAAAAGGGGAAGAAACTGGATGTTTGGCGTATCGGGCTAGGATGCATCGTCTTTTTGCTGAGCTGGAGCCATCTTTAACCGTCACAGAGCAAAACCTGGCAGACCGAGTTCGGTATATCTTGCGCTCAAATATATTTGATGTCGCCGAACTCGAACGGCTACGACGTGAGGCTGTTCCCTCGTCGGATGAGAATGCTACGGCTGAGGATGCGGCGCCACAAATGGTAGAGCAATCCGCAAACGTGGATGCCGCCGTGAATACCCCAGTTGTGGTTGATTCAAACGATGATGGAACAGTCGCCCAGGAACTGGAATTAGAGCATATGAGGAGTATATTGGAAGAGGCGATTGTGGAAACGCGCAGTACGCCTCTCGAAAATCGACCGCGACTTCCCCGCATAGCCCTAAGCAAGCGGAATCGGGCTGTCGTGAGGGCTCTGAACCCAATGCTGGTTACCTATTTGGAAGCCAGCCGGGACCTTTGCGAGACGGACTCAATTCTTTTTGGCGCCGCGCTGGCAGTCTGCCGTATCATAGGCGCCAAGGTTTTCACGGCTGGACGCGCTACTGGCCATAGTAGCGCTATCCCAGCATGGAGAAGAAGAATTGAGGAACGTATCGCAAGGGCTAGAGCTCTCATCGGCAGACTGATATGCTTCAGATCAGGCAACAACAGGCCAAGAATTGTGCGCACCGTCAGGATGGCGTTTGCTGGGACAAATGTCAGTTTGTCCCAGCCGGATATAACGCAAAAACTGACGGAGCGCATAGATGATCTGAAGCAGAGAATCGCTGCTTGGGGAAAGCGGATTCGGCGATATACCGAGAGGTCGACACGGTTCAACCAGAATCGTCTCTTCCAGAGTGATCAGAAGAGGCTCTATGAATCATTGGAGCGACCAATGGTAAGTGGAACGGGTCCAGCACCGAATCAGGCCGACACTGTAGCATTCTGGCGCGGCCTGTGGTCAGAGCCCGTAAACCACAGCGAGGGCCCTTGGACGGAAGTTGTGGTGAGTCAGTGTGCGGGTATTACGCCCATGGACCCCGTCATCATAACGCCGGATGACGTAGCTGAGGCGGTCCGTAGGGCCCCGAACTGGAAAAGTCCGGGGCTTGACGGGCTGCATCACTACTGGCTGAAGGGGTTCATGGTGTGTCACTCTGTGCTCGCCCGACAGTTTCAAGAGGCTCTCAACCAGAAGTCGCTCCCAAGCCTCTTCACTACTGGGATCACTCATTTGGTTCCTAAAGACCAGGGTACCACAGACCCGAGCAAATACCGCCCCATCACTTGTCTACCGACCATATACAAGACACTAACATCCATTTTGAGCGCGAGAATCACTTGTCACCTGGACTCAAATCAGGTGATGTCGCGCGCTCAAAATGGATGTCGGGGCGGTGGTCGTGGAACCAAGGAACCACTCCTCATTGACGCGGTCATTGGCAAAGTGGTGAAACGCAACCGTCGGAACTTCTCCGCCGCCTGGATAGACTACAGAAAGGCATTCGACTCGGTGCCCCATACATGGCTGAAGAGAGTCCTCGAGCTGTACAAGATAGACTGTACAGTTAGAGACTTCCTCGAGCAGTGTATGGGGCAGTGGAGTACGATCCTTTGTCATCTGGGTGAGCGGATGATGGCTGCGGAGAACCACATAAGGATAAGAAGGGGTATCTTCCAGGGCGATTGTCTAAGTCCAATCTGGTTCTGCCTCTCTCTGAACCCTCTCAGTACCTTACTGGAGGGCTCCGGGAGGGGATTTCAGCTACGGAAAGGAGGGACAAAAGTGACCCACCTTTTCTATATGGATGACCTCAAGTTATTCGCCTCCAGTCGCTCCCATCTTATGGAATTGCTAAACATCACTTGTGAATTTAGCAATTCCATTGGAATGGAGCTTGGGACGGATAAGTGTGCGGTCCTCCATGTTGAAAGGGGAAGGGTTGCTAACTCTGAGGGCGCAGACTTATCTATGCCCGTCAACTTAAGGACCCTTTCCGAGGCTGAAACATACCGATACCTGGGTATGTCACAAAACATCGGTATCGATGAGACTGGTATGAAACAGTCAGTTTGCGACGTGTTTTATGCACGCTTGACCAAAGTGCTTAACAGCCTTTTGTCCGGTGTGAATAAGGCACACGCATATAACGGCTGGGTCATGCCTGTCCTCATGTATACCTTTGGCATACTCAGGTGGACTCAGACTGAACTTAACGCCCTGGATAGAAAAGTCCGCACTACCATGACGTCCCATAGGATGCATCATCCGAGATCGTCGGTAATGAGGCTGTACTTGCCGCGGAAGCATGGTGGTCGTGGCTTCTTGAGCGCGCTCACCATGCACAATCGCGAAGTGTGCAGCCTCCGTGATTACTTCCTGGCGAGATCGGATGATCCATTCTATAAGGACGTCATTTCTTGTGATAAAGGACTTACCCCTCTATCCTTAGCCAACGAGCAATGGCAAGACCCGGCAATGCAGAGCATTTCCGACCGGGAGACCGTATGGAAGGAGAAGGAGCTCCACGGGAGGTTCTACAAGGCTCTACATGAGCCTTTCGTAGACACAGTAGCCTCCCTCCACTGGCTACGCTTTGGTGATCTCTTCGGGGAAACCGAGGGTTTTGTCTGTGCAATACAGGATCAGGTTATTAAGACCAACAAGTATCGGAGATACATCCTAAAGGATGGCACCGTCGACATCTGTCGAGCTTGTCGCCATCCCGGTGAGTCACTTAGGCATGTTATCTCCGGTTGTTCGGCGCTTTCTAACCCTGAGTACTTGCACAGGCACAACCTAGTAGCCAGAATTCTACACCAGGAGCTCGCTCTGAAATACGGTCTCGTGGATCGGAAATTGCCGTATTACAAGTACTTGCCGGAAGCCGTGCTCGAAAATGATCGCGCCAGGCTCTATTGGGACCGGGCCATCATCACACACAGGACTATTCTTGCGAATAAGCCTGATATTTTGCTGATGGACCGGGCACAGTCAAGGATATTTTTGGTCGACATTACCATTCCGTATGACGAGAACCTCGTGAAAGCCGAAACAGACAAGCAAACAAAATATCTGGATCTGGCTCACGAGGTGACTGACATGTGGGGTGGTCTGCCGACCGAAATTATTCCTGTAGTCGTCTCTGCAAACGGACTAATCCCAGTCAGCCTCTCGGGTCATCTGAGGCGGCTGGGACTACGTGGCGGACCGCTTCAGGTTCAAATGCAGAAGGCGGTGCTCCTCGATACCGCCCGCATCGTCCGCCGGTTTCTTTCCCTTTCCCCCTAACCCTCGGCCGTTTGGTCTCCCCTGCCGAGGGCCTCCATCTGGTTGGGCTTTTATTTATTTATGTACTTTTATATTTATTTTATGTTATTGATATTTATGTATATTTATCTTTTCATTTTCATTTATAATTATATATTTATAGCACCCAACCAGATGAGAAAACTATATAGATACCCCACAATAATAATAATAATAATAATAATGATAAATGGTGAGGCCATATGCACAAGCGGGCCCTTGCACCATCAATTTTTGCCGAGGCACGGCGCTCACACCTCTTGGCAAGGTGCTGACTGACTGCGCGGACGTAGCGGTTTTGTCACATAACCGCCTTATTTTTTTATTATTATTATTATTATTATTATTATTATTGTGGGGTATCTATATAGTTTTCTCATCTGGTTGGGTGCTATAAATATATAATTATAAATGAAAATGAAAAGATAAATATACATAAATATCAATAACATAAAATAAATATAAAAGTACATAAATAAATAAAAGCCCAACCAGATGGAGGCCCTCGGCAGGGGAGACCAAACGGCCGAGGGTTAGGGGGAAAGGGAAAGAAACCGGCGGACGATGCGGGCGGTATCCAGGAGCACCGCCTTCTGCATTTGAACCTGAAGCGGTCCGCCACGTAGTCCCAGCCGCCTCAGATGACCCGAGAGGCTGACTGGGATTAGCCCGTTTGCAGAGACGACTACAGGAATAATTTCGGTCGGCAGACCACCCCACATGTCGGTCACCTCGTGAGCCAGATCCAGATATTTTGTTTGCTTGTCTGTTTCGGCTTTCACGAGGTTCTCGTCATACGGAATGGTAATGTCGACCAAAAATATCCTTGACTGTGCCCGGTCCATCAGCAAAATATCAGGCTTATTCGCAAGAATAGTCCTGTCTGTGATGATGGCCCGGTCCCAATAGAGCCTGGCGCGATCATTTTCGAGCACGGCTTCCGGCAAGTACTTGTAATACGGCAATTTCCGATCCACGAGACCGTATTTCAGAGCGAGCTCCTGGTGTAGAATTCTGGCTACTAGGTTGTGCCTGTGCAAGTACTCAGAGTTAGAAAGCGCCGAACAACCGGAGATAACATGCCTAAGTGACTCACCGGGATGGCGACAAGCTCGACAGATGTCGACGGTGCCATCCTTTAGGATGTATCTCCGATAGTTGTTGGTCTTAATAACCTGATCCTGTATTGCACAGACAAAACCCTCGGTTTCCCCGAAGAGATCACCAAAGCGTAGCCAGTGGAGGGAGGCTACTGTGTCTACGAAAGGCTCATGTAGAGCCTTGTAGAACCTCCCGTGGAGCTCCTTCTCCTTCCATACGGTCTCCCGGTCGGAAATGCTCTGCATTGCCGGGTCTTGCCATTGCTCGTTGGCTAAGGATAGAGGGGTAAGTCCTTTATCACAAGAAATGACGTCCTTATAGAATGGATCATCCGATCTCGCCAGGAAGTAATCACGGAGGCTGCACACTTCGCGATTGTGCATGGTGAGCGCGCTCAAGAAGCCACGACCACCATGCTTCCGCGGCAAGTACAGCCTCATTACCGACGATCTCGGATGATGCATCCTATGGGACGTCATGGTAGTGCGGACTTTTCTATCCAGGGCGTTAAGTTCAGTCTGAGTCCACCTGAGTATGCCAAAGGTATACATGAGGACAGGCATGACCCAGCCGTTATATGCGTGTGCCTTATTCACACCGGACAAAAGGCTGTTAAGCACTTTGGTCAAGCGTGCATAAAACACGTCGCAAACTGACTGTTTCATACCAGTCTCATCGATACCGATGTTTTGTGACATACCCAGGTATCGGTATGTTTCAGCCTCGGAAAGGGTCCTTAAGTTGACGGGCATAGATAAGTCTGCGCCCTCAGAGTTAGCAACCCTTCCCCTTTCAACATGGAGGACCGCACACTTATCCGTCCCAAGCTCCATTCCAATGGAATTGCTAAATTCACAAGTGATGTTTAGCAATTCCATAAGATGGGAGCGACTGGAGGCGAATAACTTGAGGTCATCCATATAGAAAAGGTGGGTCACTTTTGTCCCTCCTTTCCGTAGCTGAAATCCCCTCCCGGAGCCCTCCAGTAAGGTACTGAGAGGGTTCAGAGAGAGGCAGAACCAGATTGGACTTAGACAATCGCCCTGGAAGATACCCCTTCTTATCCTTATGTGGTTCTCCGCAGCCATCATCCGCTCACCCAGATGACAAAGGATCGTACTCCACTGCCCCATACACTGCTCGAGGAAGTCTCTAACTGTACAGTCTATCTTGTACAGCTCGAGGACTCTCTTCAGCCATGTATGGGGCACCGAGTCGAATGCCTTTCTGTAGTCTATCCAGGCGGCGGAGAAGTTCCGACGGTTGCGTTTCACCACTTTGCCAATGACCGCGTCAATGAGGAGTGGTTCCTTGGTTCCACGACCACCGCCCCGACATCCATTTTGAGCGCGCGACATCACCTGATTTGAGTCCAGGTGACAAGTGATTCTCGCGCTCAAAATGGATGTTAGTGTCTTGTATATGGTCGGTAGACAAGTGATGGGGCGGTATTTGCTCGGGTCTGTGGTACCCTGGTCTTTAGGAACCAAATGAGTGATCCCAGTAGTGAAGAGGCTTGGGAGCGACTTCTGGTTGAGAGCCTCTTGAAACTGTCGGGCGAGCACAGAGTGACACACCATGAACCCCTTCAGCCAGTAGTGATGCAGCCCGTCAAGCCCCGGACTTTTCCAGTTCGGGGCCCTACGGACCGCCTCAGCTACGTCATCCGGCGTTATGATGACGGGGTCCATGGGCGTAATACCCGCACACTGACTCACCACAACTTCCGTCCAAGGGCCCTCGCTGTGGTTTACGGGCTCTGACCACAGGCCGCGCCAGAATGCTACAGTGTCGGCCTGATTCGGTGCTGGACCCGTTCCACTTACCATTGGTCGCTCCAATGATTCATAGAGCCTCTTCTGATCACTCTGGAAGAGACGATTCTGGTTGAACCGTGTCGACCTCTCGGTATATCGCCGAATCCGCTTTCCCCAAGCAGCGATTCTCTGCTTCAGATCATCTATGCGCTCCGTCAGTTTTTGCGTTATATCCGGCTGGGACAAACTGACATTTGTCCCAGCAAACGCCATCCTGACGGTGCGCACAATTCTTGGCCTGTTGTTGCCTGATCTGAAGCATATCAGTCTGCCGATGAGAGCTCTAGCCCTTGCGATACGTTCCTCAATTCTTCTTCTCCATGCTGGGATAGCGCTACTATGGCCAGTAGCGCGTCCAGCCGTGGAAACCTTGGCGCCTATGATACGGCAGACTGCCAGCGCGGCGCCAAAAAGAATTGAGTCCGTCTCGCAAAGGTCCCGGCTGGCTTCCAAATAGGTAACCAGCATTGGGTTCAGAGCCCTCACGACAGCCCGATTCCGCTTGCTTAGGGCTATGCGGGGAAGTCGCGGTCGATTTTCGAGAGGCGTACTGCGCGTTTCCACAATCGCCTCTTCCAATATACTCCTCATATGCTCTAATTCCAGTTCCTGGGCGACTGTTCCATCATCGTTTGAATCAACCACAACTGGGGTATTCACGGCGGCATCCACGTTTGCGGATTGCTCTACCATTTGTGGCGCCGCATCCTCAGCCGTAGCATTCTCATCCGACGAGGGAACAGCCTCACGTCGTAGCCGTTCGAGTTCGGCGACATCAAATATATTTGAGCGCAAGATATACCGAACTCGGTCTGCCAGGTTTTGCTCTGTGACGGTTAAAGATGGCTCCAGCTCAGCAAAAAGACGATGCATCCTAGCCCGATACGCCAAACATCCAGTTTCTTCCCCTTTTGCCCTAAAGTACGCCCGCAGTGCGTTTGCATTCATTTCTTGTGACCGACGCATGCGACTTGCTCCACCAGCGGCGGGTGCCGCTTGCTGAGTCCGAGAAGACCCAGCCGACACCAAGCCTTCTGGTGGGAATGATGGATGCGGAGGGCTGCTAGGTGACCGTGCAGCTCCTCGCGCTCGGCTGGCGGCCCGCATGCTGCCGCGTCCAGCGCCAGCTCCAGACGCACCCCGGCGACCCCCAGGCAGCGGCCCTTTGCGCACTATCTTCTTATCCATCATCCATTATTTGGGCGTCCATTAACGGGAGACGCCCAGGCCCGGCACCGTTTCGTGTGTAGCCATAAGCACAAACGGGCCTCTGCACCCTAAATTCTGCCGAGGCACGGCGCTCACACCTCTCGCAAGGCGCTGACTGACTGCGTTGACGTAGCAGTTTTGGACGTGTTTTATGCACGCTTGACCAAAGTGCTTAACAGCCTTTTGTCCGGTGTGAATAAGACACAAGCATATAACGGCTGGGTCATGCCTGTCCTCATGTATACCTTTGGCATACTCAGGTGGACTCAGACTGAACTTAACGCCCTGGATAGAAAAGTCCGCACTACCATGACGTCCCACAGGATGCATCATCCGAGATCGTCGGTAATGAGGCTGTACTTACCGCGAAAGCATTGTGGGCGTGGTTTCTTGAGCGCGCTCACCATGCATAATCGCGAAGTGTGCAGCCTCCGTAATTACTTCCTGGCGAGATCGGGTGATCCATTCTATAAGGACGTCATTTCTTGTGATAAAGGACTTACCCCTCTATCCTTAGCCAACGAGCAATGGCAAGACCCGGCAGTGCAGACAATTTCCGACCGGGAGACCGTATGGAAGGAGAAGGAGCTCCACGGGAGGTTCTACAAGTCTCTACATGGGCCTTTCGTAGACACAGTAACCTCCCTCCACTGGCTACGCTTTGGTGACCTCTTCGGGGAAACCGAGGGTTTTGTCTGTGCAATACAGGATCAGGTTATTAAGACCAACAACTATCGGAGATACATCCTAAAGGATGGCACCATCGACATCTGTCGAGCTTGTCGCCATCCCGGTGAGTCACTTAGGCATGTCATCTCCGGTTGTTCGGCGCTTTCTAACTCTGAGTACTTGCACAGGCACAACCTAGTAGCCAGAATTCTACACCAGGAGCTCGCTCTGAAATACGGTCTCGTGGATCGGAAATTGCCGTATTACAAGTACTTGCCGGAAGCCGTGCTCGAAAATGATCGCGCCAGGCTCTATTGGGACCGGGCCATCATCACAGACAGGACTATTCTTGCGAATAAGCCTGATATTGTGCTGATGGACCGGGCACAGTCAAGGATATTTTTGGTCGACATTACCATTCCGTGTGACGAAAACCTCGTGAAAGCCGAAACAGATAAGCAAACAAAATATCTGGACCTGGCTCACGAGGTGACCGACATGTGGGGTGGTCTGCCGACCGAAATTATTCCTGTAGTCGTCTCTGCAAACGGGCTAATCCCAGTCAGCCTCTCGGGTCATCTGAGGCGGCTGGGTCTACGTGGCGGACCGCTCCAGGCTCAGATGCAGAAGGCGGTGCTCCTCGATACCGCCCGCATCGTCCGCCGGTTTCTTTCCCTTTCCCCCTAACCCTCGGCCGTTTGGTCTCCCCTGCCGAGGGCCTCCATCTGGTTGGGCTTTTATTTATATATGTATTTTTATATTTAGTTTATGTTATTGATATTTATGTATATTTATCTTTTCATTTCCATTTATAATTATGTATTTATAGAACCCAACCAGATGAGAAAACTATATTGATAGCCCACATAATAATAATAATAATATTGATACCCCACAATAATAATAATAATAAGGAAGCCGTGCTCGAAAATGATCGCGCCAGGCTCTATTGGGACCGGGCCATCATCACAGACAGGACTATTCTTGCGAATAAGCCTGATATTGTGCTGATGGACCAGGCACAGTCAAGGATATTTTTGGTCGACATTACCATTCCGTGTGACGAAAACCTCGTGAAAGCTGAAACAGATAAGCAAACAAAATATCTGGACCTGGCTCACGAGGTGACCGACATGTGGGGTGGTCTGCCGACCAAAATTATTCCTGTAGTCGTCTCTGCAAACGGGCTAATCCCAGTCAGCCTCTCGGGTCATCTGAGGCGGCTGGGTCTACGTGGCGGACCGCTCCAGGCTCAGATGCAGAAGGCGGTGCTCCTCGATACCGCCCGCATCGTCCGCCGGTTTCTTTCCCTTTCCCCCTAACCCTCGGCCGTTTGGTCTCCCCTGCCGAGGGCCTCCATCTGGTTGGGCCTTTATTTATATATGTATTTTTATATTTAGTTTATGTTATTGATATTTATGTATATTTATCTTTTCATTTCCATTTATAATTATATATTTATAGAACCCAACCAGATGAGAAAACTATATTGATAGCCCACAAAATAATAATAATAATAAAAATAATAATAAAAGGCGTAGGGAATTGACGACCCCATCGCCCGCTGACGTGACAGTTAAGTGACATAACTGCTACGTCAACGTAGTCAGTCAGCGCCTTGCAAGAGGTGTGAGCGCCGTGCCTCGGCAGAATTTAGGGTGCAGAGGCCCGTTTGTGCTTATGGCTACACACGAAACGGTGCCGGGCCTGGGCGTCTCCCGTTAATGGACGCCCAAATAATGGATGATGGATAAGAAGATAGTGCGCAAAGGGCCGCTGCCTGGGGGTCGCCGGGGCGCGTCTGGAGCTGGCGCTGGACGCGGCAGCATGCGGGCCGCCAGCCGAGCGCGAGGAGCTGCACGGTCACCTAGCAGCCCTCCGCATCCATCATCCCCACCAGAAGGCTTGGTGTCGGCTGGGTCTTCTCGGACTCAGCAAGCGGCACCCGCCGCTGGTGGAGCACGTCGCATGCGTTGGTCACAAGAAATGAATGCAAACGCACTGCGGGCGTACTTTAGGGCAAAAGGGGAAGAAACTGGATGTTTGGCGTATCGGGCTAGGATGCATCGTCTTTTTGCTGAGCTGGAGCCATCTTTAACCGTCACAGAGCAAAACCTGGCAGACCGAGTTCGGTATATCTTGCGCTCAAATATATTTGATGTCGCCGAACTCGAACGGCTACGACGTGAGGCTGTTCCCTCGTCGGATGAGAATGCTACGGCTGAGGATGCGGCGCCACAAATGGTAGAGCAATCCGCAAACGTGGATGCCGCCGTGAATACCCCAGTTGTGGTTGATTCAAACGATGATGGAACAGTCGCCCAGGAACTGGAATTAGAGCATATGAGGAGTATATTGGAAGAGGCGATTGTGGAAACGCGCAGTACGCCTCTCGAAAATCGACCGCGACTTCCCCGCATAGCCCTAAGCAAGCGGAATCGGGCTGTCGTGAGGGCTCTGAACCCAATGCTGGTTACCTATTTGGAAGCCAGCCGGGACCTTTGCGAGACGGACTCAATTCTTTTTGGCGCCGCGCTGGCAGTCTGCCGTATCATAGGCGCCAAGGTTTCCACGGCTGGACGCGCTACTGGCCATAGTAGCGCTATCCCAGCATGGAGAAGAAGAATTGAGGAACGTATCGCAAGGGCTAGAGCTCTCATCGGCAGACTGATATGCTTCAGATCAGGCAACAACAGGCCAAGAATTGTGCGCACCGTCAGGATGGCGTTTGCTGGGACAAATGTCAGTTTGTCCCAGCCGGATATAACGCAAAAACTGACGGAGCGCATAGATGATCTGAAGCAGAGAATCGCTGCTTGAGGAAAGCGGATTCGGCGATATACCGAGAGGTCGACACGGTTCAACCAGAATCGTCTCTTCCAGAGTGATCAGAAGAGGCTCTATGAATCATTGGAGCGACCAATGGTAAGTGGAACGGGTCCAGCACCGAATCAGGCCGACACTGTAGCATTCTGGCGCGGCCTGTGGTCAAAGCCCGTAAACCACAGCGAGGGCCCTTGGACAGAAGTTGTGGCGAGTCAGTGTGCGGGTATTACGCCCATGGACCCCGTCATCATAACGCCGGATGACGTAGCTGAGGCGGTCCGTAGGGCCCCGAACTGGAAAAGTCCGGGGCTTGACGGGCTGCATCACTACTGGCTGAAGGGGTTCATGGTGTGTCACTCTGTGCTCGCCCGACAGTTTCAAGAGGCTCTCAACCAGAAGTCGCTCCCAAGCCTCTTCACTACTGGGATCACTCATTTGGTTCCTAAAGACCAGGGTACCACAGACCCGAGCAAATACCGCCCCATTACGTGTCTACCCACCATATATAAGACACTGACATCCATTTTGAGCGCGAGAATCACTTGTCACCTGGACTCAAATCAGGTGATGTCGCGCGCTCAAAATGGATGTCGGGGCGGTGGTCGTGGAACCAAGGAACCACTCCTCATTGACGCGGTCATTGGCAAAGTGGTGAAACGCAACCGTCGGAACTTCTCCGCCGCCTGGATAGACTACAGAAAGGCATTCGACTCGGTGCCCCATACATGGCTGAAGAGAGTCCTCGAGCTGTACAAGATAGACTGTACAGTTAGAGACTTCCTCGAGCAGTGTATGGGGCAGTGGAGTACGATCCTTTGTCATCTGGGTGAGCGGATGATGGCTGCGGAGAACCACATAAGGATAAGAAGGGATATCTTCCAGGGCGATTGTCTGAGTCCAATCTGGTTCGGCCTCTCTCTGAACCCTCTCAGTACCTTACTGGAGGGCTCCGGGAGGGGATTTCAGCTACGGAAAGGAGGGACAAAAGTGACCCACCTTTTCTATATGGATGACCTCAAGTTATTCGCCTCCAGTCGCTCCCATCTTATGGAATTGCTAAACATCACTTGTGAATTTAGCAATTCCATTGGAATGGAGCTTGGGACGGATAAGTGTGCGGTCCTCCATGTTGAGAGGGGAAGGGTTGCTAACTCTGAGGGCGCAGACTTATCTGTGCCCGTCAACTTAAGGACCCTTTCCGAGGCTGAAACATACCGATACCTGGGCATGTCACAAAACATCGGTATCGATGAGACTGGTATGAAACAGTCAGTTTGCGACGTGTTTTATGCACGCTTGACCAAAGTGCTTAACAGCCTTTTGTCCGGTGTGAATAAGGCACACGCATATAACGGCTGGGTCATGCCTGTCCTCATGTATACCTTTGGCATGCTCAGGTGGACTCAGACTGAACTTAACGCCCTGGATAGAAAAGTCCGCACTACCATGACGTCCCATAGGATGCATCATCCGAGATCGTCGGTAATGAGGCTGTACTTGCCGCGGAAGCATGGTGGTCGTGGCTTCATGAGCGCGCTCACCATGCACAATCGCGAAGTGTGCAGCCTCCGTGATTACTTCCTGGCGAGATCGGATGATCCATTCTATAAGGACGTCATTTCTTGTGATAAAGGACTTACCCCTCTATCCTTAGCCAACGAGCAATGGCAAGACCCGGCAGTGCAGAGCATTTCCGACCGGGAGACCGTATGGAAGGAGAAGGAGCTCCACGGGAGGTTCTACAAGGCTCTACATGAGCCTTTCGTAGACACAGTAGCCTCCCTCCACTGGCTACGCTTTGGTGATCTCTTCGGGGAAACCGAGGGTTTTGTCTGTGCAATACAGGATCAGGTTATTAAGACCAACAACTATCGGAGATACATCCTAAAGGATGGCACCGTCGACATCTGTCGAGCTTGTCGCCATCCCGGTGAGTCACTTAGGCATGTTATCTCCGGTTGTTCGGCGCTTTCTAACTCTGAGTACTTGCACAGGCACAACCTAGTAGCCAGAATTCTACACCAGGAGCTCGCTCTGAAATACGGTCTCGTGGATCGGAAATTGCCGTATTACAAGTACTTGCCGGAAGCCGTGCTCGAAAATGATCGCGCCAGGCTCTATTGGGACCGGGCCATTATCACAGACAGGACTATTCTTGCGAATAAGCCTGATATTGTGCTGATGGACCGGGCACAGTCAAGGATATTTTTGGTCGACATTACCATTCCGTATGACGAGAACCTCGTGAAAGCCGAAACAGACAAGCAAACAAAATATCTGGACCTGGCTCACGAGGTGACCGACATGTGGGGTGGTCTGCCGACCGAAATTATTCCTGTAGTCGTCTCTGCAAACGGGCTAATCCCAGTCAGCCTCTCGGGTCATCTGAGGCGGCTGGGACTACGTGGCGGACCGCTCCAGGTTCAAATGCAGAAGGCGGTGCTCCTCGATACCGCCCGCATCGTCCGCCGGTTTCTTTCCCTTTCCCCCTAACCCTCGGCCGTTTGGTCTCCCCTGCCGAGGGCCTCCATCTGGTTGGGCTTTTATTTATTTATGTACTTTTATATTTATTTTATGTTATTGATATTTATGTATATTTATCTTTTCATTTTCATTTATAATTATATATTTGTGGCACCCAACCAGATGAGAAAGCTATATAGATACCCCATAATAATAATAATAATAAAAATAAAATGGCGTAGGGAATTGACGACCCCATCGCCCGCTGACGTAACAGTTAAGTGACAAAACTGCTACGTCAACGCAGTCAGTCAGCGCCTTGCGAGAGGTGTGAGCGCCGTGCCTCGGCAGAATTCAGGGTGCAAAGGCCCGTTTGTGCTTATGGCCGTCCACGATACGGTGCCGGGCCTGGGCGTCTCCCGTTAATGGACGCCCATATTATGGATGATGGAGAAAAAGATAGTGTGCAAAGGGCCGCTGCCTGGAGGTCGCCAGGGCGCGTCTGGAGCTGGCGCTGGACGTGACAGCATGCGGGCCGCCAGCCGAGCGCGGGGTGTTGCAAGACCACCTAGCAGACCCCGCATCCATCATCCCCACCAGAAGGCTTGGTGTTGGCTGGGTCTTCTCGGACTCAGCAAGCGGCACCCGCCGCTGGTGGAGCACGTCGCATGCGTTGGTCTAAATCGATGAATGAAAACGCACTGCGGGCGTATTTTAGGGCAAAAGGGGAAGAAACTGGATGTTTGGCGTATCGGGCTCGGATGCATCGCTTTTTTGCAGAGCTGGAGCCATCTCTATCCGTCACTGAGCAAAACCTGGCAGACCGAGTTAGGTACATCCTGCGCTCCAACATATTTGGTGACGCCGAACTCGAGCGACTACGACGTGAGGCTATTCCTTCATCGAATGGAAATGCTGCGGCTGGGAATGCGGCGCCACTAGATGCGCAACAAACTGCATATGTGGATGCTGCCGTCAACATTCCATTTGTGGCTAATTCAGACGGTGATGGAATAGTCTCCCACGAACTAGAGAAAATGAGGAGCATACTGGAAGAGTCGATGCTGGAAACGCGCAGCATGCCTCTCGATAATCGACCGCGACTTCCCCGCATACCCCTTAGCAAGCGAAATCGGGCTGTCGTGCGGGCTCTTAACCCAATGCTGGTAACCTATTTGGAAGCCAGCCGGGACCTTTGCGAGACGGATTCAATTCTTTTTGGCGCCGCACTGGCAGTATGCCGTATTATTGGCGCCAAACTTCCCGTGGCTGGACGTGCTACTCAAAAAAGTAGCGCCATCCCAGCCTGGAGAAAAAGAATTGAGGACCGTATCGCAAAGGCAAGGGCCCTTATCGGCAAAATGACAAGCTTCAGGTCGGGTAATACTAGACCGAGGATTATGCGCACCGTTAGGATGGCGTTTGCTGGGACAAATATCAGTTTGTTCCAGCCGGATATCACGCAAAAACTAACGGAGCGCATAGATGACCTGAAGCAAAAAATCGCTGCTTGGGGGAAGCGGATTCGTCGATTTAGCGAGAGGTCAAGGCGGTTCAACCAGAATCGTCTCTTCCAGAGTGATCAGAAGAGGCTCTATAAATCATTGGAGCGACCAGAGGTATGTGGAGCGGGCCCAGGACCGGATCAGGCTGCCACTGTCGCATTTTGGCGTGGCCTGTGGTCAGAGCCCGTAAACCACAGCGAGGGCCCTTGGATGGAAGTTATGGCGAGCCAGAGTGCAAGTGTTACGCCTATGGAACCCGTCACCATAACGCCTGAAGACGTGGCTGAGGCGGTCCGTAGGGCCCCGAACTGGAAAAGTCCGGGGCTCGACGGGCTGCATCATTACTGGTTGAAGGGGTTCGTAGTGTGTCACGCTGTGCTCGCCCGACAGTTTCAAGAGGCTCTCGATCAGAAGTCGCTCCCGAGCCTCTTCACTACTGGGATCACTCATTTGGTTCCTAAAGATCAGGATACCACAGACCCGAGCAAATACCGCCCCATCACGTGTCTACCCACCATATATAAGACACTGACATCCATTTTGAGCGCGAGAATCACTCGTCACCTGGAGCTAAATCAGGTGATGTCACGCGCTCAAAATGGATGCCGGGGCGGTGGTCGTGGAACCAAGGAACCACTCCTCATTGACGCGGTCATTGGCAAAGTGGTGAAACGCAACCGTCGGAATTTCTCCGCCGCCTGGATAGACTACAGAAAAGCATTCGACTCGGTGCCCCATACATGGCTAAAGAGGGTCCTCGAGCTGTACAAGATTGACTGTACAGTTCGAGACTTCCTCGGGCAGTGTATGGGGCAGTGGAGTACGATCCTTTGCTATCTGGGCGAGCGGATGATGGCTGCGGAGAACCACATAAGGATAAGAAGGGGTATCTTCCAGGGCGATTGTCTGAGTCCAATCTGGTTTTGCCTCTCCCTGAACCCTCTCAGTACTTTACTGGAGGGCTCCGGGAGGGGATTTCAGCTTCGGAAAGGAGGTACAAAAGTGACCCACCTTTTCTATATGGATGACCTCAAATTATTCGCCTCCAGTCGCTCCCATCTTATGGAATTGCTAAACATCACGTGTGAATTTAGCAATTCCATTAGAATGGAGCTGGGGACGGATAAATGTGCGGTCCTCCATGTTGAAGGGGGAAGGGTTGCTAACTCTGAGGGCATAGACTTATCTATGCCCATCAACTTAAGAACCCTTTCCGAGGCTGAAACATACCGATACCTGGGTATGTCACAGAACATCGGTATCGATGAGGCTGGTATGAAACAGTCAGTTTGCGACGTGTTTTATGCACGCTTGACCAAAGTGCTTAACAGCCTTTTGTCCGGTGTGAATAGGACACACGCATATAACGGTTGGGTCATGCCTGTCCTCATGTATACCTTTGGCATACTCAGGTGGAGTCAGACTGAACTTAACGCCCTGGATAGAAAAGTCCGCACTACAATGACGTCCCATAGGATGCATCATCCGAGATCGTCGGTAATGAGGCTGTACTTGCCGCGAAAGCATGGTGGGCGTGGCTTCTTGAGCGCGCTCACCATGCATAATCGCGAAGTGTGCAGCCTCCGTGATTACTTCCTGATGAGATCGGATGATCCATTCTATAATGACGTCATTTCTTGTGATAAAGGACTTACCCCTCTATCCTTAGCCAACGAGCAATGGCAAAACCCGGCAGTGCAGAGCATTTCCGACCGGGAGACCGTATGGAAGGAGAAGGAGCTCCACGGGAGGTTCTACAAGGCTCTACATGAGCCTTTCGTAGACACAGCAGCCTCCCTCCACTGGCTACGCTTTGGTGATCTCTTCGGGGAAACCGAGGGTTTTGTCTGTGCAATACAGGATCAGGTTATTAAGACCAACAACTATCGGAGATACATCCTAAAGGATGGCACCGTCGACATCTGTCGAGCTTGTCGCCATCCCGGTGAGTCACTTAGGCATGTCATCTCCGGTTGTTCGGCGCTTTCTAACTCTGAGTACTTGCACAGGCACAACCTAGTAGCCAGAATTCTTCACCAGGAGCTCGCTCTGAAATACGGTCTCGTGGATCGGAAATTGCCGTATTACAAGTACTTGCCGGAAGCCGTGCTCGAAAATGATCGCGCCAGGCTCTATTGGGACCGGGCCATCATCACAGACAGGACTATTCTTGCGAGTAAGCCTGATATTGTGCTGATGGACCGGGCACAGTCAAGGATATTTGTGGTCGACATTACCATTCCGTATGACGAGAACCTCGTGAAAGCCGAAACAGACAAGCAAACAAAATATCTGGACCTGGCTCACGAGGTGACCGACATGTGGGGTGGTCTGCCGACCGAAATTATTCCTGTAGTCGTCTCTGCAAACGGGCTAATCCCAGCCAGCCTCTCGGGTCATCTGAGGCGACTGGGACTACGTGGCGGACCGCTCCAGGCTCAAATGCAGAAGGCGGTGCTCCTCGATACCGCCCGCATCGTCCGCCGGTTTCTTTCCCTTTCCCCCTAACCCTCGGCCGTTTGGTCTCCCCTGCCGAGGGCGTCCATCTGGTTGGGCTTTTATTTATTTATGTATTTTTATATTTATTTTATGTTATTGATATTTATGTATATTTATCTTTTCATTTTCATTTATAATTATATATTTATGGGACCCAACCAGATGAGAAAACTATATAGATACCCCAATAATAATAATAATAATAATAATAATAATAATAATAATAATAATAATAATAATAATAATAATAATAATAATAATAATAATAATAATAATAATAATAATAATAATAATAATAATAATAATAATAATAATAATAATAATAATAATAATAATAATAATAATAATAATAATAATAATAATAATAATAATAATAATAATAATAATAATAATAATAATAATAATAATAATAATAATAATAATAATAATAATAATAATAATAATAATAATAATAATAATAATAATAAGGAATTAGAGCTAGATTAAGATTTATGAGGAGTAAATTGGAATAGGCGATTGTGGAAACGCGCAGTACGCCGTTCAAAAATCGACCGGGACTTCCCCGCATAGCCCTAAGCAAGCGGAATCGGGCTGTCGTGAGGGCTCTGAACCCAATGCTAGTGACCTATTGGGAAGCCAGCCGGGACCTTTGCGAGACGGACTCAATTCTTTTTGGCGCCGCGCTGCCAGTCTGCCGTATCATAGTTGCCAAGGTTTCCACGGATGGACGCGCTACTGGCCAAAGTAGCGCTATCCCAGCATGGAGAAGAAGAATTGAGGAACGTATCGCAAAGGCTAGAGCTCTCATCGGCAGACTGATATGCTTCAGATCAGGCAATAACAGGCTAAGTATTGTGCGCACCGTCAGGATGGCGTTTGCTGGGACAAATGTCAGTTTGTCCCAGCCGGATATAAAGCAAAAACTGACGGAGCGCCTAGATGATCTGAAGCAGAGAATCGCTGCTTGGGGAAAGCGGATTCGGCGATATACCGAGAGGTTGACACGGTTCAACCAGAATCGTCTCTTCTAGAGTGATCAAAAGAGGCGCTATGGACCATTGGAGCGACCAATAGTAAGTGGAACGGGCCCAGCACCGAATCAGGCTGACACTGTAGTTTTCTGGCGCGGCCTGTGGTTAGAGCCCGTTAACCTCAGCGAGGGCCCTTGGACGGAAGTTGTGGCGCGTCAGTGTGCGAGTATAAGGGCCATGGACCCCGTCATTATAACACCGGATGACGTAGCTGAGGTGGTCCGTAGGGCCCCGAACTGGACAAGTCCGGGACCCGACGTGCTGCATCACTACTGGCTGAAGGGGTTCGTGGTGTGTCACAATGTGCTCGCCCGACAGTTTCAAGAGGCTCTCAACCAGAAGTCACGAGCCGGGCCTCTTCACTACTGGGATCACCCATTTGGTTCCTAAAGACCAGGGTACCACAGACCCGAGCAAATACCGCCCCATCACGTGTCTACCGACCATATACAAAACACTAACATCCATTTTGAGCGCGAGAATCACTCGTCACCTGGAATCAAATCAGGTGATGTCGCGCGCTCAAAATGGATGTCGGGGCGGTGGTCGTGGAACCAAGGAACCACTCCTCATTGACGCGGTCATTGGCAAAGTGGTGAAACGCAACCGTCGGAACTTCTCCGCCGCCTGGATAGACTACAGATAGGCATTCGACTCGGTGCCCCATACATGGCTAAAGAGAGTCCTCGAGCTGTACAAGATAGACTGTACAGTTAGAGACTTCCTCGGGCAGTGTATGGGGCAGTGGAGTACGTTTCTTTGTCATCTGGGCGAGCGGATGATGACTGCGGAGAACCACATAAGGATAAGAAGGGGTATCTTCCAGGGTGATTCTCTGAGTCCAATCTGGTTCTGCTTCTCTCTGAACCCTCTCAGTACCTTTCTGGAGGGCTTCGGGAGAGGATTTCAGCTGCGGAAAGGAGGGACAAAAGTGACCCACCTTTTCTATATGGATGATCTCAAGTTATTCGCCTCCAGTCACTCCCATCTTATTTATTAGGAATTGCTAAACATCACTTGTGAATTTAGTGGAATTTATAGTGGAATATTGTGAATTCAATGGAATTGTCCATTGGAATGGAGCGGGGACGGATAAGTGTGCGGTCCTCCATGTTGAAAGGGGAAGGGTTACTAACTCTGAGGCATAGACTTATCTATGCCCGTCAACCCTTTCCGAGGCTGAAACATACCGATACCTGGGTATGTCACAGAACATCGGTATCGATGAGGCTGGTATGAAACAGTCAGTTTGCGACATGTTTTATGATTGCTTGACCAAAGTGCTTAACAGCCTTTAGTCCGGTGTGAATAAGGCACACGCATATAATGGCTGGGTCATGCCTGTCCTCATGTATACCTTTGGCATACTAAAAGTCCGCACTACCATGACGTCCCATAGGATGCATCATCCGAGATCGTCGGTAATGAGGCTGTACTTGCCGCGAAAGCATGGTGGACGAAGCTTCCTGAGAGCGCTCACCATCCATAATCGCGAAGTATGCAGCCTCCGTGATCACTTCCTAGCGAAATCGGATGATCCATTCTATAAGGACGTCATTTCTTGTGATAAAGGCAGTGCAGAGCATTTCCGACCGGGAGACCGTATGGAAGGAAAAGTAGCTTCACAGGAGGTTTTACAAGGCTATTCATGAGCCTTTCGTAGACGTAGTAGCCTCCCTCCACTGGCTACGCTTTGGTGACCTCTTCGGGGAAGCCGAGGGTTTTGTCTGTGCAATACAAGATCAGGTTATTAAGACCAACAACTATCTGAGATACATCCTAAAGGATGGCACCGTCGATATCTGTCGAGCTTGTAGCCATCCCGGTGAGTCACTTAGGCATGTCATCTCCGGTTGTTCGGCGCTTTCTAACTCTGAGTACTTGCACAGATACAACCTAGTAGCCAGAATTCTTCACCAGGATCTTGCTCTGAAATACGGTCTCGTGGATCGGAAATTGCCGTATTACAAGTACTTGCCGGAAGCCGTGCTCGAAAATGATCGCGCCAGGCTCTATTGGCACCGTGCCATCATCACACACAGGACTATTCTTGCGAATAAGCCTGATAATGTGCTGATGGACCGGACACAGTCAAGGATATTTTTGGTCGATATTTCCATTCCGTATGACGAAAACCTCGTGAAAGCCGGAACAGATAAACGAACAAAATATCTGGTCTGGCTCACGAGGTGACCGACATGTGGGGTGGTCTGCCGACCGAAATTATTCCTGTAGTCGTCTCTGCAAACGGGCTAATCCCAGTCAGCCTCTCGGGTCATCTGAGGCGGCTGGGACTACGTGGCGGACCGCTCCTGGCTCAAATGCAGAAGGCGGTGCTCCTCGATACTGCCCGCATCGTCCGCCGGTTTCTTTCCCTTTCCCCCTAACCCGCGGCCGTTTGGTCTCCCCTGCCGAGGGCCTCCATCTGGTTGGGCTTTTATTTATTTATGTATTTTTATATTTATTTAATTTTATTGATATTTATGTATATTTATCTTTTTATTTCCATTTATAATTATATATTTATAGAACCCGACCAGATGAGAAAACTATATTGATACCCCCCAATAATAATAATGTTACGCCGCGCTCAAATCAGCGCACTAGCGCCATCTAGTGTCAGGAACGAGAGCGAGGGAAGCTTTGCAGTAAATGACATCTCAAACAGGAGGAACAGATGCTCCTCATGAAGGACCTTCATGCTACCTTTGGGAAAGAGATAAGGGAGGTGAAGGATGGGGTTGCTCAACATGACAACCGCCTGGTGGAAGCTGAAACCCGAATCGAAGAACATGAAACCCGAATCAACCATGTGAACAATCGGGTTGACAACGTGATGGCTGACGTGAAGAAAACGCTGAACGACCTCAAACTTGGAGATGGAACTACAGCTCCCGTAGTAGCTACAACACCTTCGCTACGTGGATTCAAAGTGCCGCCGTTCGACGGGACCTCCTCCTGGTCGGCCTACAAAATCCAGTTCGAGGCCGTCATGGAGGCGAACGGCTGGAATAAAAGCCAAGCCATGACTGCACTCACCCTAGGCCTGCGCGACCAAGCCTTAACTGTGTTGGAAGCTCTCGGTAAGAAAGTTACCTACGAGCAGCTTCTTGAGGCCTTGGAAGCGAGATATGGTGACGCTCATTTCGAACACGTCTTTCGCGCGCAGCTTAAAGATCGCGTGCAGCGCAGCAACGAAAACCTGCAGCAGTGGGCCCTTGAGGTGGAGAAGATGGTTCGAAAAGCATACCAGTCTGTACCCGCGCTCATTGAAGGGAACCTGGTTCAGACATTCATCGACGGCATCCGCGACCTTGAAGTCAGAGCTGCTGTGAGACTCGGGCACCACGACACGCTTAAGAACGCCTTGGCCCATGCACTCGAGGTGGAAGCCGTGCGGCAGGATCATCGTTTCCATCGCATCAGGGAGGTTACAGCAGCTACAGTTCGCGACCGTAACAGAGGATACAGCCCTAGGTGCTATGGCTGTGGGGAAAAGGGCCATCTTCGATCCAGCTGCCCTAAGCGAACCCTAGAAAGGGAAGGTGATCGGTCTCAGGAGGGTAGTGCGGCCAACAGCACCTCCCAGCAGCAGCAGGGAAACGAGTAAAAGCCAGAACTGCGGGGCGGATGCTGGCTAATGTTAAAAGAGCCCCAAGGATCTCGATCTCACAAACCCATGATGGGAACAGTCTAATCATCAAGGGCGAGGTCAACGGAATGCCGTGTAAACTGACCATAGACACCGGAGCCTCTCGTACGGTTGTTAGTTCCCAACTTATAAGTCAGTTCCTTGGGCACTCCGCATACAACCGAGAACGCATTAATTTGGTAACAGCCACCGGTCAGCGTATACCCGTCCGTGGAGAGAAGGAGATGGAATTGAAGCTAGGCAACGTGATCTACCTGCATAATGTCATCGTGGCTGATATAATGGACGACTGCATCTTAGGCTTAGACTTTATGTGGAATAATTGTTGCGAGATCGACGTTAAGCAAGGTGTTTTGAAATGTGGACAGGAGGAACTTTTTATGGAAGGTGCGTTACCAGGGAACGTGTACAGCATCAAGAACATTGTTCTTCCGCCGAGATCGGAAACGATTGTTCCGGTTAGTCTTCTTGTGTACTTGTGGAAAGGGTAAACAATGACCTTCCATGGAAAGTAGCTCGAACCTTGGTCAGGGCCACTGACATCTCAGGAGTACGTGTGCTGAACCTTTGCGACCGGGAACAGATTATAGAAAAAGGCACACTGGTTGGTACTTGTGAGGAAGTGGATTGGTTACGTCAGTGCCAATATATATCGAGTGGGACCCCCAGCAAGGATTCAGAAACGAGAGTGACCACACTTTTGGAAGACTGTCGCAGTGTTCTGCCCCCGAACGAATTGGTCAAGGCGAAGAAGTTGTTACTCGAGTATGCCGATGTATTCTCATCAAACGATGCTGACATAGGAAAGACTGGTTTAGTTCAACACAAAATAAACACAGGTGAAGAGTTGCCTATCCGTCAGCGGCCAAGACGATTGCCGGTAGCACGTGAAAAGGAAGTAGAAACCATGATTAAGGGAATGGTGAAGGATGGTGTTATTGAACCTTCATCTAGTCCATGGTGTTCACCCGTGGTACTGGTAAAGAAGAAGGACGGCAGCTTGCGGTTTTGTGTTGACTACCGCCCTCTGAACGACGTTACTAAGAAGGATAGCTATCCCTTGCCAAGAATTGACGACACGCTGGACATGCTTACAGGAGTAAAGTGGTTTAGCACGCTGGACCTAAAAAGTGGCTAACGGCAAGTTGAAATTGACCCTAAGGACAAGGAGAAAACTGCGTTCTCGACGGGAAAGGGTCTGTGGCAATTTAAAGTAATGCCGTTTGGGTTGTGCAATGCTCCAGCAACGTTTGAAAGGCTGATGGAACTTGTACTTACCGGGCTAATTGGCGACGCCTGTCTGGTCTACTTGGATGACATCATCATCGTGGGCCGTACGTTTGAGGAACACCTTCAAAACTTGGAACGCCTGCTCATGAAGATTAAGAGTGCCAACCTCAAGTTGAGTCCGAAGAAATGTTCACTATTCAAACAGCAAGTCAACTTTTTGGGGTATGTAGTGTCGGAAGAAGGTATCCGCACGGATCCAGAGAAAATCGCAGCTGTAAAGGATTGGCCGGTTCCAAAAGACAAGACGCAGGTTAGAGCATTTTTGGGTTTGTGCTCCTATTACCGACGTTTTGTGAAGAACTTTGCAGATATAGCCAAACCTCTGCATAAGCTAACCGAGGAGAAGCGACATTTCTGCTGGGATGAAAGTTGTAACATCGCATTCCAGGAGCTCAAGGACCGTCTGTGCAAGACACCTATTTTGGGATACCCTGATGTAGGCAAAGAGTTTATAGTTGACACAGACGCAAGTGATATAGGACTTGGCGGTGTGTTGTCTCAACGTAATGGTGACCAAGAGGTCGTGATAGCGTACTTCGGCAAGTCGTTGTCAAAACCGGAAAGGAACTACTGTGTCACAAGACGCGAATTGCTAGCTGTGGTAAAGTCGTTGCAACATTTTAGCAAATATCTTCTGGGACGAAAATTTCACTTACGAACTGACCATGCTGCATTAAAATGGCTATTGCAGTTTAAAAACTCAGAGGGACAAGTTGCGAGGTGGATTGACCTACTGCAGGAATACGACTTTGAGATCGAACATCGCAGCGGGAAATCTCATGGCAACGCAGATGCATTGTCAAGAAGACCTTGTCCTGAAGATTGCAAACATTGTACTAGGCAAGAGAGTAAGGAAGTGGTATCCGTGAGGATGCTCAGGGCAGACCACCTCAGCAACGAGTGGAAGGACAGCTTAGTACATGCACAGCAGGAAGATCCGGACATCAAGCCGATTCTGGAATGGATAAAGGCCAGTGCTCCCAAGCCCAAGTGGAGTGAAGTCTCAGCGATGAGTTCGACCACTAAAAGCTATTGGGCCCAGTGGGACAGCTTGCTGCTTCAGGATGGAGTTTTGTGTCGTAAATGGGAAAACGTTCGGGGAGACAGCTGTCATTTGCAAATGGTTGTCCCTAAAGCTAAAGTACCGGATGTTCTACAGCTGTACCATAATGATTGTTCAGGAGGCCATCTGGGAGTTAAACGAACTCTACTGAAGATCCGAGAACGGTTTTACTGGGTCCACTGTCGAAACGATGTCGAGGACTGGTGTCGCAAATGTACAAGTTGTGCGGCTGTAAAGGGACCTCAGACTCGTAGTAGAGGTGCATTGAAGTTGTACAATGTTGGTGCACCATGGGAAAGAATAGCCATTGACGTGGCGGGACCGTTTCCGGAGAGTGAAAGCGGTAACAAGTATTTCATGGTTGTGATGGATTACTTCACTAAGTGGCCAGAAGTCTTCGCCATTCCAAATCAAGAAGCTTCAACAGTTGCTGATAAACTAGTTCATGAAGTCTTCTGTCGTTTTGGTGTACCTTTAGAGATTCACAGCGATCAAGGAAGGAATTTCGAGTCTCAAATATTCCAGGAAACTTGCCGAGTTATGGGTACTCATAAAACAAGAACGACTTCTTATCACCCGCAATCTGATGGAATGGTGGAACGATTTAATCAGACATTGGAGAGGTACCTAGCAAAAGTTGTAGACAATCGGCAACGAGATTGGGACAAGCACATACAACCGTTTTTGTTGTCATATCGAAGTTCTGTTCACGAAAGTACAGCAGTGACACCAGCTTTCGCAAACTTTGGAAGGGAATTACGGCTGCCTGTGGACCTGATCACCGGGATACCACCTGATGCCCCACGCAGTATAACCGATTACGCAAATGACTTGCGGAACAAAATGAATGACATTTATGAGCACGTCAGATAATCGGGCCAGCAAATGTCTGAGAAAATGAAAACCCGGTACGACCGCAAAATGAACAATAAAGGGTTCAACGAAGGTTCATTAGTGTGGTTGCATAATCCAGTCCGCAGCAAAGGGAAATCTCCTAAGCTTCAAGCTAAATGGGACGGCCCGTACCGGATTGTGACCAGGATCAACGATGTAACCTACCGGATACAGAAAGGCGCAAGAGGGACTCCTAAGATCGTCCATGTGGATCGCCTAGCGCGTTATTATGGGGCCGATAATGCTCGGGACGAGCATGTCTTAGGAGGGGGCAGTGTTACGCCGCGCTCAAATCAGCGCACTAGCGCCATCTAGTGTCAGGAACGAGAGCGAGGGGAGCTTCGCAGTAAATGACATCACAAATCTTTCGACCGACAGCGCCACCCGAAGAACTAAGTTTCTGGAAAATCTACACTCGAATACTCGTTGCCTGGCGCGCATTTACCTGAATGTTCGGGACGCTTCTTTGCTAATTATATAAATAGGCGCTGCAAGATGCGATCGACAGAGTTGAACTCGGCGACACAAGCGAAACTTCGGAGCGGATTTAAGTGAATTAGTGTGTTTAATTATTAGTGTTTTTAACTTTAATTTGTATAAAGTAAATTAAAGTGTTAATTTAGGTAATTCTATCGGCAATTTTTATTGTCACGAACCTCAAGCTCGTAACAATAATATTTTTATTGACATATAGATTTAACAAATGTAAGCAAGAACAGTAAGCTAAACATCTAAACAATGTTCAAGATATGATATACAAATATTTTCCGTTGGACCCCAAACTAGGATAATCCTGTATCTTGAGGTCATCTATTTACTATCGGGTCTACTAACTTCGTTTGACTCCTTTATTTGTATAAAAAATTGATGTCATCCATAGGGATGCAATTGAGCACGGCAAAGATTTTCTACGATAAGGAAGGCTCCCATCCAGTTTAGGACGTTCACGTTCTAATGAAACAGAAGAACGTTAGGTTAAAATCGTGTTTGATATACGAACTTATTAGAATAATAAAACAATCAGATATTTGGAAACTATCTATATTTGTGAAATGGTAATTTTTTTTTAGTTGAAACCTTGATTATCCACGCAAACAAGCTTAGTACTTAGTATTTTAGGTAATGTGTGTTTGAAACTCAATTTCGGACATCGCACACTAAACTTACGCAATCAGATTTAATGAACATGTGATATCCCGCTGACGAATGGTATAAAATTGCAATGAATCGTAAATGTTTAAGTGCAGTAACGCACGTAGTACGTGCAGTACATAAGTTTGTTATTCTAATCTATTTAAGTAAAAAGTAGTTTAAGAGTTATTGGTGCGATAACATTCCAACTTTGTGTAAGATAAAATGAATAAACCTCAATGTATTAGTTGCGAGAAACTATTTAGATTTTTTGACGTAAGTCGTATTATTTCGGGGTGGGGTGTGTCCGCTCCGAAATTCATCATCAAGATCTGAAATTTATTTTAAGTTGCGCCGCCCATGTAGCAGAAAAAGTCGTGGACGCCGTCATTTGTCGAGACAGTGGTTCACAGCTTTGCTAGGATTCGATTGTGACGCTTGTCAAGTTATTAACAAATTCTCTATTTATGGGCCAAAATGACAATTGTTCACAATACAATGTTCTTTTAGTGACAAAAAAGAAATTTACAACATCTGGCTTCAATAGCGACATCTGCGCCACATTTCGAGCTATTAATGAGTTTTATATTGAGAGATTTAATTCTTCGATACACTGTAGCTAAAGATAGCACCGGTTTTGAAAGCGATTACGTGAGTTTTTTTTTAAATGGAAAATAAATTTTTTGTTATTTTTAAATATGTTTTTGACGTACCCCACATTTGCCACCGCCACGTTTTTCTTTCCACCAAATGTTTTTCAACTTCTCGATTTCACCTGACTCCTTTAACTTGAGCAATCCGTAGTCTATATATTTTTTGTAAGGCGATCCTAAAATATTGAATAAGAGTTAGCATATAAAATTTGAAAATAAAAATTTCAGAATACAATTATTTACCCTTTTTCATGCCAATTCCATAACTTTTCGAATCAAGTAAATTCCCTATTTGGAGTAAATCACAATGCCTTTCTTTGTAATATTCCAAAGACGTCGATTCCATGAAAAAGGCATATGTTTCATTTTCAGTTCTGTGAAAAATTAAACAAATTTTTTCTTGATTAAAATGTGTCAATACTTTATTTAAATAAGAAATATTTCCATTAGTCTATACTTACCTTGCTACACCTATATCGTTGTTATCGACTAACCAGTTATTATCAATCATTTTCTTGTACATATTCATAAGTGTAGGGTTGGTTGAATGCTGAAACCACATTACAATCATTAACAAATTTTCGAGTGTTGTTATAAATACATTTTTCTGCATTTTTCTTAACATATTAGTTGAACGTTTTTGGGATGAGGTATAAAATATTAAATAAAATCAACCTAAAGTTTTCTCATGAATACAATTTTTTTCATTTCAGCCATGTTAGCTCAGATAATAAGAGCTCGTTTTAAAATTTATAGTATTCTATCAACCCACAATCGATACTCGAAAACACCAACGAAATTGTTAATTGCAATTTTAAATTTTAATTTATTGTGTGACTACATTGCTCACTTTCCATCAGGTTGACTGTAAGTTCGTTTCCCAATTCAGTTTTATAAGAAAGTTCGATGTTCGTTAACGTCCTCGGCGGTTGGTGATAAAGTGAGGCAGTAGGACATGAACAGACCACCGCATGTTGATAATGATGGTCATTAAATGTCAAAGTCCGAAATCCTCTTCATAACCTGTGCTCAATGCTGTAACTTTATTTTTAGTTATATAATTATAAAAACTCAAGTCATAAAACCTCAAAGAAATCTTTTGTTGATCCATTTCGCTTAGCGCCATATGAGATTGACTTGTGCTTGTAAAGCTGCTCTACTGTTTCAAAAGGAAGAACATTCTTCTCAACCGTTAGGAAGGCTACCAGCGTCCCTACGTATGACGCCACTATTACCATTGTAAAGAACCACCAAACACTTGTTATTAAACGTGGCGCTAATGCTCTGAAATATAAACAAAAATATATTTAATTGTATTATACAATTATGTTATTTATAAATTTATGTTCTGACTATGCCGAATGTTATATAGGCTCGCTTGGTTATCAAGTTAAGAACGGAGGTTTTATCCGAAACAGTGATGTCTTTCAAAATTTTTCTCAAGCCTTGTTATCTATCATCATCATCATCTATAGTCATGGACAAATTTAGAGGAAGGCGAAGAAAATTTCTATAACACAATATCATGGATGTGAGAACTATGTTTTATATTTTAGATTTTCCTTATTATTCTTTAATTTAAAATTGCATACGTTGAAAAAAATAGACATAAATAAGAAAAAAAGAAAAATTTTACGGGAATGAAACATTTTTGAATTTTATTTTTCATAAATGCTCCAAAAAGGTTATAAAGCGATAATCTACCTCTTTGAACTGCTTCCAGTCTCTTTGGCATACTTCTAACCAAGTTATCAATAAAATCTTTAAATATTGCGTTCCATTCGTCCTATAATGCGTTTTAAGGAATTTTGAAATTAGCGGGGGCAGGATTTCTTTTCTTTATTTGTCTTTCAATCTAAAACCATACATACTCTATAATGTTTTTAAGTCGGGCGAGAGCGTTGGCTACCCTATGGGGTGCATTTATTTAAATGTGTCGAAGTAATTCGATCACAACGACCGCAGTATGTGTGCGTGCATTACCATGCATAAAAGCAAACCTTTCATTCATTCATTTAATTATTACAGTCCTTCACAAGTCCACTACTTAACGTTTTAGGCCTCTCCAAGGAATGCCTTTATGGAACGGCCCTGATCCAACTGCATCCATTGACTACCTGAATGAATTACCGGGTCGTCACTCTATCTAGTAGGGAGCCACTCTACACTTCGGCTACGGGCCTATAGGTACGAGGCTGTCACTCAAGCAACATTTTTTCTACATCGATTTTCGGTTCTTCGAACTATATGGCCGACCCATTGCCACTTCTGTTTACTAATCCGTTGAGATTTGTTGATCACTCTGGTTCTACCACAGAAATCCTCATTTTCAAGTTTATCACGCAGTCAAACTTCTTGAGGTTTCGTTCTTACCTCATAAAAAGTCTGATTACTTAACGATAAAGCAGTCATATTTAGTCACAGTTTTCCGTTTATATGCCTATTCTGCAAGTCTTGTATACTGTTTGGTCTGCCGATACCTTTTGTCTGTGTGGTATATCACAGATTTTGATACTTGTAATGTTTGTGTCACATGTTTGTAGGTGTAACGACCCAAGAAACTTGAGTGGCGTTTTGTTTCTTAGCTTATAAATAAACGAGGGCAAATATTTTAGAAAAACCTAAATTTAAACTCAAATTCAAAGGTTTGCAAAATTTTTCACTGTACGAAAGAAAGTTTATGCTGAAATATTATGCACTAATTACATAAAAAGAAATGAAATTTGAGAAAAAAACTTTCTTTTTTTAACAGCATTAGCTAATGTTTGTGGTCACTAAGCACGATAATTACAACATGAGGAATTAAACTTTTTTGTCTAAATTTGTTCACGAGTATTGATGTATTGAATAAAATTATTCTATTCAATTCAACAACATTACATATTAAAAAAAATAAAGCCACGATGTGTACATAAATATAAGATACCATATTTTTGTAAATATTTAGTCATTTTTTATAAGGATAACAAAAAGTGTACCTAATAGTAAGTGGATGCTATTTAGCACAAAGATATCTACATCTATCATCGATTTAGAATCTAATTGCAGATGCGTTGTCATCCCTGAGTAATGCCCCGTTACCAAAAAAGCGGTCTCCGGTTCTCTACATTCATCGAATACGAAACACAGCAGTATTATTCTGCTCTTACGTGCTGGTATTCTGTAGAGTGATCTACGAGGTGATCACTACCATGCTGTTTAAATGTTTTTTTTTATACAACAGGGTGCAAACATACGGCTTACCTGATGGTTAGTGATTACCGCCGCCCATGAACAGTTGCAACGCAAAGGGAATTGCAAATGAGTTGCCGGCCTTTAAAAATAAGTAAGCTCTTTTCTTAAAGGTCCCTAATTGGTCCGGAAAAATCTCTGGTGGATATCGATTCCACAAGGAGGTTGTGCGAGAAAGAAAACTTCTTTTAAATCGCACAGTGGTGGGCTGCCAGTTATCCAGATGTTAAAAATGATATCGCGAGTTTTTTCGCGATATGCGATGCTAAAATTAGTATGGAAAATTCCTCAGAGCAATCTGCGCGGTAAATGTGATAACGTACGCAAACAAATGCAACATCTCTTTGCAGTGCCAGTGAGTCAAGCCGATCGAAAAAAAGGTCAGTCAACTACAATTCGAACAGCTCTGTGCTGGATGCAATCAAATGGAAAGAGCTGGCACTGGGGTACCCCAGGCCAGAGATGGGAACAGTATTCCATGTGCGGCCGAACCTGTGCCTTTTGAAGTTGCAGGCGGTGTGCTGGCATGAAATACTTCCCCATTCTGCCGAGCACGCCATAGTTTTTAGAGGCAAATTTTGCCTTCTCTTCCAAGTGATCACGAAACTGCAAGTCACTTGATATGTCGACTGAAGATTCCGATACTGGCTTAAGCAACAAGGGGAGTACACAAAGGGGTTTTTTTACCGGTAAAAGCGCAAACTTGTGAGTTTGGGGATTGAACTGGACTAGACTTAGTCGCCAATCCGAAACTTTGTTCAACAAAGTCTCGACTTCAGACACAAGTTTTTCCCGGTACTCGGCGACGTTTTCCCGAGAAATATTGGCATGGCCGTGTATAAAGCATTAACAGTACTGTCGTCCGCATATCAATGAGTGTTACCGGTTTGCAACATGTTGTGGAGGCATACCGAACCTGGTATCTTCAACGCGCCGCAACGAGAGAGCACTGCTCACTGAACCTATGGCGCGACCATATCTAGGTCAAACGGCCACCCTGGTGCTAATGCATCATCTCGGCTAGTGTCACAACGCTACGTTTGGCCAAGCGTTCGCAAAGACTGTCGAGAGTGGACAAAGAAATGTTATACTTGTCAGCGTGCGAAAATAACAAGGCATGTCTCTTCACCAATAGGCACATTCGTCATCCCACAGGCCAGATTTATGCACGTCCATATAGACTTAGTTGGACCACTACCACTATCTCATGGAAAAAGGTACTGCCTCACCGCAATTGACAGATTTACTCTATGGCCTGAAGCAATACCTATTGAGGACATAACAGCTGAAACGGTCGCTAAAGCATTCTTATCTGGATGGATTGCACGATTCGGATGTCCCATCGAAGTTGTGACCGATAGAAGAAGACAATTCGAATCAGCACTATTTAAATATCTGGCAGAAATATCTGGCTTCCAACACAAGCGCACAACAGCCTACCACCCGGCATGTAATGGCATGATAGAGAGATTTCACCGACAGTTGAAAGCAGCCATTATATGCCACGGAAATGAAAGCTGGACTGAGTCACTCCCGCTAGTCTTGTTGGGTATACGATGCGCCCACAAAGAAGACCTCGAGGCAACATCCGCCGAATTATTATACGGCGAAACGCTCAGATTACCCGGAGAAATATTCAGTGCAAATACGAACATAACTACCGATGTATCTGACTTCACAGCGCGTCTTAGAGAATTTGCAATAAAATTGCAACCTCAACCAGCCTCACGACACTGTGATGAAAGAATATTCATTTTTAAAGACCTCCTTACAGCGACACACGTATTCCTTAGAGAGGATGCCTGTCGTAAAGCCTTGCAACCAGCATACAGAGGCCCGTATAAAGTCTTAGAGAGAGGTAATAAGACATACACAGTTTTAATAAAGGGCAAGAAGGTAACTGTTACCATAGATAGGTTAAAGCCGGCTTATCTACTCAAAGACATGACAGTTACAAGGCAAACAGCGCCCACATTGTTATTATTGCGGAAATGCGAAAATTCACCCCCGGACAAAACACCACCAGATGAAGTAATACATCGTACAAAATCAGGAAGGGCAGTAAGATTCCCTGATTATTATCGCCCGTAACACGGTCTCTGGAGGGGGGTGATGTGGAGGCATACCGAACCTGGTATCTTCAACGCGCCGCAACGAGAGAGCACTGCTCACTGAACCTATGGCGCGACCATATCTAGGTCAAACGGCCACGCCTCAATCAGCTTGCGCGCGAGCGGGCTACGCCCAGCAGTCCGTAGCTGTATCCGACGCAGAACGCACGCCACTCATGCGCAGGTCCGGCCTAACGCTTTCGCTCGCTTTAATTATATTCTCATTGTGTATATCAAGTTCTGTGTAAATTCTATATCTTGTTCTGTGCTAACTCTTCCTTTCTTTTGCTGTCACTGTATATGCTATCCGCCTTTTTAAACTCTCTTTGTGCTTGTGGACAATAAACGTTTTGTGTATTATATGTAGTGACTTTCATTTACATACATCACTACAATGTAATTGATATGCAGAAGAGACAACGTTGGTGATAGCACGCAACCTTGTGGAAAATAAGCATTAATGGGCTTGTAATCGGAGCATGCATCGACTGCTACGACCTTGATGCTCCAATCTGCAAGAAAACAGTGATCTAATTGCAAAATTTCTTGGGAAGCCTATAGGAAGGGAAGCCTTGTAAGAAGCGCTGTGTGCCGAACCCGAACGAAAGCCTTCGCTATGTTCAAACTAACGGCCAACGCCTTCCCTTTGGACTCTACTGCCTCCGTGCATTTATAAGTTACGTAACCCAAAAGATCACAGGCCGAGCGACTGCGACAGAAACCTTACTGACGGTAACTAATCAGGCGGTGACCCTCAAGGGACCTCACGAGCTGGCTGTTAATTATGGAATTCATTATTTTAGAGAACAAGGAGGTGATGGCGTTAGGCTTTTGTCGGACGGATCAGAGTGTTTACCTCTTTATAGGAATCGGGTGCACGAAAGCTGTCTTCCACGATTTCGAGACTACACCTAAGGAGTAGGAGTACCGAAAAAGAAGATAAAATCGGTGGGAACTCCGGAGCACACGTCTTCAGCACAAAAGAAAGGTTTCTATCAGGCCCACTCGACTTATTGAAATCCAGGGAGAACAGTGCTCTGCGCACCAAGCGTTGGTTAAACAGCACATCCTATATGGAGCGCTCACACCGCGGGAATATTGGCGGTGTAATTCCCCTGTCATCAAGAGTCAAGTTGGACGCAAAAAGATGAGATGGCTAACAGAAATTCTCTTGGACAGCCTTGGCGAGAGTCCAGAGTGCACGTGTTCCTCCGAAGGCGAATTAGTTTCCCGCCAATTCTGCTGATGTGCTCTGCCTTTGCCTTGACAATGACACTTTTGAAGGACCTGGAGGCGGAATTATACGCCTTTTGAAGAGCGCTAGTATTAGTTGTGTTTTTGTTGTTTTTTCATTAGTTTCTATCTCATTATTTTTTTCGTTGGCGTTGCTTATTACCGCACAATGGAAAACATGAAATATCGGTATATTTACGAGTACGAGTTCTAGCATGGCACCAGTGCTACAGAAACAGCTTGAAGGATTAATGATGTGTACGGCGCTGGTATCGCTAAAAAATTACGGTACGTTTTTAGTTTCAACGTTTCCGTTCTGGAAATTGCGACCTTCAGATCCAACTCCGTGAACAGGTGGAGACCGAAGTGGAAAATGAACAATTGAAGGCTATTGTGGAAGCGGATCCATCACAAAGCACTTAGTGATAAAACTATATTAATTCACTTGAAGCAAATCGGGAAAGTAAAAAAAACTTGACCGATGGGTATCTCATGAAATGAGTGAATCGAACTTGCAAACACGCGTTGACTGCTGTGTTACTTTGCTCAACCGACACAAAAATGAAGGGATTTTGAATCGAATCATTATTTGTGATGAAAAGTGGATACTGTACGATAATCGAAAGCGCTCGTCGCAATGGCTGAACCCTGGAGACTCAGCCAAGTCCTGTCTTCGAAAATTGACTCAAAAAATTTACTTGTGAGTGTTTGGTGGACTAGCGCCGGTGTCGTTCACTACAGCTTTTTAAAATCTGGCCAAGCGACTACTTCAGATATCAATTATCAGCAACTGCAAACCATGAAGGAAGAACTAGCTTCTAAACAACCGAGATTGGTCAATCGCTCTAGGCCACTGCTGCATCACGACAACGCAAGACCAAACACTGCACAACAAACAACCACTAAGTTAGATGAGCTGCAATTGAAATGTCTGCGACATCCACCGTACTCCCCGGACCTTGCTCCAACAGATTACCATTTGTTCCAGAATTTGGACAACTTCTTACAAGGAAAAAAATTCAACTCCGATGCGGCAGTCCAAACCACCTTCAAAGGGTTTATTGATTCTCGCCCCCAAGGTTTTTTTTAATAAAGGGATCAATGAACTACCTATGAGATAGCAAAAGTGCATAGATAACAACGGTGCACACTTTGATTAATTTTTTTTTTATAGAAGAGGGGGCAAACGAGCATGCGGCTCACCTGATGTTAAGTGACTACCGCCGCCCATGATCAACCGCAACACCAGGAGAATTGCGGGTGCGTTGCCGGCCCTTTAGAAAGGAGTAAGCTCTTTTCTTGAAGGTCCCCAGGTCGTATTGGTCCGGAAAAATCACCGGTGGTAAACTATTCCACAGAGAGGTTGTACGTGGAAGAAAACTCCTTGTGAAACGTACAGTGGTGGACCGCCAAGCATCCAGATGGTGTGGATGGTATCGGGACGTTTTCCGTGTAGTGCGTTCACGAAATTTGGCGGCTGGGATTAATCCGAACAATTCCTCAGAGCACTCCCCGTGATAGATGCGATAAAATACGCAAAGAGATGCAACATCTCTTCGCAGCGCCAGTGAGTCGAGCCGATCGGAAAGCACTCGGTCGTCGACGATTCGAGCCGCTCTGCGCTGGATGCGGTCAAGTGGAAGGAGCTGGTACTGGGGAGCCCCAGCGAGCCCCAATTAAATATGTTTTACAAAAAAAAATTGTCTTTATATTCCTCCCGTTTAAAACGCCAATTTTATATGTAAGGACCTATTATTTGCATGCCGAGATGTGAGCCCAGGCCTGGTAGCACTTTTGCTTATGGCGTAATGCAATTTTACATGAGCGACTAAACCATGGCCGGGTTCTGCCTCCGATGTACTACGGATGATGGCATAAAAACTCCATTCCGTGCACTTCATCAGTGACAGAATTAGCAACAACACTGGGATCATTTGATGAGTAGCAATCTCGCCTTCAAGTGTAGGATGCAAAAAACGATCGCATCCCGTCCCAAGCGGCTGACCTGAAATGCCAAACACGGTGGCAACCTGCAGAACGCAACCGCGATGGGAGCGTGATTGGCACCGTACTCCGGATCAAATATTGGTTCGAGGAGCCAAGAGGGGCATCGACGGAGACCTGTCAGATGACAGGTCAGCAGAAGGTCCTACAGGGAAGGTACAAGATCTTCCACATCTGGGATCCGCGTAGGCGATGCAACCAGTTGTATAAGACCATATGCTAAAGCAAAGTCATAAAAGTCTGTCCGCATGATCGGTTAAACGATAACCAAGCCATTCAGCGTGATTGGCGTTAAAATCATCAACCATTACGATCTCTGTGGATGGGAACTGTTGTATCACGGAGTCTGCAGCCATGACGACGTGGCTGGACGTGGTCGAATAGTTGACCTGTGTCGGCATTACCGCTATGGGCCCTATAGAGGCACCCGTAGACGCGGCGATGGCTTTCGCTGTCTACACGCAGACATAAGATGGACAGGTCCATACCTTCGAGGCTGCCGGGGCGTCGAAAACAGATGCATCTCTGACTAAAACACGTAATTAGAACACAAAAGAGTGTTCTAATTTGTACCCCGGGTAGGAGAGATACGTAGTATTAGCCGGATAGGACACCTGTGTCTCGATTAGAAAGAGCATGGCCGGCTTAGTCTTTTCCAGATGGTAGTGTATGGCGTTAAGGTTTGAATAAGTCCCCTGATATTGCAGAAATTCACGGATAGCGTGGGATGGAGGCCTTTGACTTATTGCTCCGTTCAGGTTTACCCCGAGCAGGTTTAGTCTCGAGCGAAATTTTGCCCCCACTTTCCAGAATACGCGGGACAGTCTGAGCGCTCACGCTCAGGAAGAGTACGGTAGTTTGGGCGTGAATGCTCAGCGAGGGATTATGCATCACTACTGGCACCCTCCGGAGGTAGTGTTTTATTTAACTCTGCCACCATGTTAAAGGTGGGGGGGGATTGGGCCTGCGGGCACCTGCACTTACCAAACAGAAGGTCTTCTGTGAGGTCATCGTACCACCCCGGTTCGAGCCGGTAAGAGCTACCGCGTAGCTCTACTACTGTTAATTTCATAAGAAGTGTATAAATTTAATAATGTAAGTTATGCTTTTCAAAAAAATGTCCCACTGCGTTGCTTGCTGGTTCTTCCCAGTACAGAAGTGTTTTTTTTTCAATCCAGTCGTAAAGGTAAAAAAATGACTTTCAATAAGAAATATATCTAATCAACATTAAATAAATATGATTATTCTTTTATCCAGCTGAACCTTTCGTACTGCACTGCAGTGTGGCACCACTATCTAAACAAAGTTGATAAACATTTAAATAAGAAGAATGTCTATAAAATATGTCATGTAGAAAAATCTATTAATCTTACATTGGAGCAATTTCAGATCCTTGTTGCATAACTGATCCGATAATAAGCCACACGGAATTCGCAAAACTAAACTGATTGATTAACTCTTCTGGGGTTTCAATGCAAGGTACTAGATTCTGCCATTCTTTGTGCGAAATTCGACCGACAAATATCATTATCACTCCAAGACCTAGCTGCACCAACACCATATAGTACCAAACCTGAAGGGAAATTTAAAAAAAATCAAAAACAGAAGCGAACTTACGTACATCCACGCTTGTTTTGGGTTAGTTCGTAGTAGATAGTTGTAGATATGTGCCGTTAATAGTTGTCACACTTGGCAAGTGGGTTGGCAAACGCTGTTTTCTATTTATAGTCGTTATTAGGAAGAGGCTACTTCCCATTTCCAGATTCGTTTACCTCTGTCGCCTCTTACGATACTCACGGGATGATGTGGGATAGTGGATATTCTTTAACTGCCACCACTATTACCACGTAGTGGCGGTATAAGCTTAGTTCACGGTTGATTTAATATCAAAAAGTATATAAAGCTTTTGAAATAATTAGCAATAAAGTGTCTATATAACAATCACTTTTTTCTTAAGTTTTCTAAAATTTAGCAATTCACTCATGGAAAAATTAACTACATCAATAATTTAATTAACACAAAATCACAATGACGTTTAACTTACTTCCTTTGAGAAAACAGCCATAAAAGAAAACATTGCAGGAGGTTGTTTGCTGGGCTCTTTGTACAAAATTCCTATTCCGAGAGTCATGAATGGCGTTGAAAAATCTATTGCACTTTGTCGTATCGATGTCATTGTAAAATCGCAAATGGCGAAGTCTGCTCTCTGTAAAAACGAATTTTGAAAATGTACATACTCTCATGTTAAAAAAAAACTTAACCTTAAACTTTAATTATTTTTGCTTACATCTTCCATAAGTTGTAGAACCATTCCATTCCATTTTTTTGTCACTGGGTCCTGGGAACCATAAGCATTTTCTTTTTCAAATTCATAATTAAATCCCAATATTTGCGATAATTTTTCAATTAAATCTATCGTAAATCCTTCGTAACGATCGTTTCCTTCTAATTGATGTGTTGATTCTTTGACGTACCCATAAGGAGGGGACTGCAATTAAGGAAATTTAAATTAACTTTGAATTGAAAATAAACTATCATCACCATCATTTAAATTATAAACTGAACTTACTGTTGAAATTAACACTTTAAACGTTCTATTCATCATGATAGTCTCTTCAACAATATCGGTTGAACCCACGAACGGTCTAATAATTATGAGATCGCTATTATTCCAGTTTCCAATCTAAAATAAAATTATAAATTTAATATTAAATACAAAGTACTTTTTAAACTTATGTTATGGACTACTACTACTACTAGTTGTTATTTTGCTTAATTTACCATTATATACAAATCATGTCAAATTTTTCGGCTGGAAGGGTTTTTCAAAATCTTCGTACATCGTAGACACTGCTTTTTGTCAACAATAAATATTACAGATCTTTTACGTCTGCGAGTTTTTAAAATAAGATGCCTAAGTTAACCTAGTCACTCCCACGGGACTAAATTGTTTGCTGGTCTATCAAACCGCTCCCCTAGACTGAATGTGTGGATGTGAGAGCTGGTATTGAGATGCTTGTCATTTATAACTTATTGAGGAAAAAACTGTTAGATTATATGAAATTAAAATTTAAATTATTTTATGCAATTGTGAAGGCACAATATTATCAATAGTAAATAATAATTAATTTTTATATAAATTCATCTATAAATATCTAAGATGTAAAATTTTGAACAATTTGACATGCATTAATTAATAATCATAAAATAAAATAAATTCATTTTCAACATTGAGGACGCGTATACGTTCCAAGTGATGATTAGCTCAAAACAGTACTTTTTAAACGCTTAACTTTCACAAATGTTAATTACTGTTACGAGCTTAAGGTTGGTGACAGTAAAAATTAACGATAAAATTACCTAAATTAACACTTTAATTTACTTTACACAATTTAAAGTTAAAAACACTAATAATTAAACACACTAATTCACTTAATTCCGCTCCGAAGCTTCGCTTGTTTCGCCAAATCAACACTACTTCGATCGCATCTTGCGCCACCTATTTATTTAAATTAGCAAAATATCCGGAATGTTCAAGTAAACACGCGCAAGGTACCGAGAGTTCGAGTATAGATTTTCTAGAATCTTAGTTCTTCGGGTGGCGCTGTCGGTCGAAAGATGTGTGATGTCATTTACTGCAACGCTCCCCTCGCTCTCGTTCCTGACACTAGATGGCGCTAGTGTGTCGTCGACTGGAGCGCGTAACACTGCCCCCTCCTAAGACATGCTCGTCCCGAGCATTATCGGCCCCATAATAACGCGCTAGGCGATCCACATGGACGATCTTAGGAGTCCCCCTTGCGCCTTTCTGTATCCGGTAGGTTACATCGTTGATCCTGGTCACAATCCGGTACGGGCCGTCCCATTTAGCTTGAAGCTTAGGAGATTTCCCTTTGCTGCGGACTGGATTATGCAACCATACTAATGAACCTTCGTTGAACCCTTTATTGTTCATTTTGCGGTCGTACCGGGTTTTCATTTCCTCAGACATTTGCTGGCCCGATTGTCTGATGTGCTCATAAATGTCATTCATTTTGTTCCGCAAGTCATTTGCATAATCGGTTATACTGCGTGGGGCATCAGGTGGTATCCCGGTGATCAGGTCCGCAGGCAGCCGTAATTCCCTTCCAAAGTTTGCGAAAGCTGGTGTCACTGCTGTACTTTCGTGAACAGAACTTCGATATGACAACAAAAACGGTTGTATGTGCTTGTCCCAATCTCGTTGCCGATTGTCTACAACTTTTGCTAGGTACCTCTCCAATGTCTGATTAAATCGTTCCACCATTCCATCAGATTGCGGGTGATAAGAAGTCGTTCTTGTTTTATGAGTACCCATAACTCGGCAAGTTTCCTGGAATATTTGAGACTCGAAATTCCTTCCTTGATCGCTGTGAATCTCTAAAGGTACACCAAAACGACAGAAGACTTCATGAACTAGTTTATCAGCAACTGTTGAAGCTTCTTGATTTGGAATGGCGAAGACTTCTGGCCACTTAGTGAAGTAATCCATCACAACCATGAAATACTTGTTACCGCTTTCACTCTCCGGAAACGGTCCCGCCACGTCAATGGCTATTCTTTCCCATGGTGCACCAACATTGTACAACTTCAATGCACCTCTACTACGAGTCTGAGGTCCCTTTACAGCTGCACAACTTGTACATTTGCGACACCAGTCCTCGATATCGTTTCGACAGTGGACCCAGTAAAACCGTTCTCGGATCTTCAGTAGAGTTCGTTTAACTCCCAGATGGCCTCCTGAACAATCATTATGGTACAGCTGTAGAACATCCGGTACTTTAGCTTTAGGGACAACCATTTGCACATGACAGCTGTCCCCCCGAACGTTTTCCCATTTACGACACAGAACTCCATCCTGAAGCAGCAAGCTGTCCCACTGGGCCCAATAGCTTTTAGTGGTCGAACTCATCGCTGAGACTTCACTCCACTTGGGCTTGGGAGCACTGGCCTTTATCCATTCCAGAATCGGCTTGATATCCGGATCTTCCTGCTGTGCATGTAGTAAGCTGTCCTTCCACTCGTTGCTGAGGTGGTCTGCCCTGAGCATCCTCACGGATACCACTTCCTTACTCTCTTGCCTAGTACAATGTTTGCAATCTTCAGGACAAGGTCTTCTTGACAATGAATCTGCGTTGCCATGAGATTTCCCGCTGCGATGTTCGATCTCAAAGTCGTATTCCTGCAGTAGTTCAATCCACTTCGCAACTTGTCCTTCCGGGTTTTTAAACTGCAATAGCCATTTTAATGCAGCATGGTCAGTTCGTAAGTGAAATTTTCGTCCCAGAAGATATTTGCTAAAATGTTGCAACGACTTTACCACTGCTAGCAATTCGCGTCTTGTGACACAGTAGTTCCTTTCCGGTTTTGACAACGACTTGCTGAAGTACGCTATCACGACCTCTTGGTCACCATTACGTTGTGACAACACACCGCCAAGTCCTATATCACTTGCGTCTGTGTCAACTACAAACTCTTTGCTTACATCAGGGTATCCCAAAATAGGTGTCTTGCACAGACGGTCCTTGAGCTCCTGGAATGCGATGTTACAACTTTCATCCCAGCAGAAATGTCGCTTCTCCTCGGTTAGCTTATGCAGAGGTTTGGCTATATCTGCAAAGTTCTTCACAAAACGTCGGTAATAGGAGCACAAACCCAAAAATGCTCTAACCTGCGTCTTGTCTTTTGGAACCGGCCAACCTTTACAGCTGCGATTTTCTCTGGATCCGTGCGGATACCTTCTTCCGACACTACATACCTCAAAAAGTTGACTTGCCGTTTGAATAGTGAACATTTCTTCGGACTCAACTTGAGGTTGGCACTCTTAATCTTCATGAGCACGCGTTCCAAGTTTTGAAGGTGTTCCTCAAACCTACGGCCCACGATGATGATGTCATCCAAGTAGACCAGACAGGCGTCGCCAATAAGCCCGGTAAGTACAAGTTCCATCAGCCTTTCAAACGTTGCGGGAGCATTGCACAACCCAAACGGCATTACTTTAAATTGTCACAGACCCTTTCCCGTCGAGAACGCAGTTTTCTCCTTGTCCTTAGGGTCAATTTCAACTTGCCAGTAGCCACTTTTTAGATCCAGCGTGCTAAACCACTTTACTCCTGTAAGCATGTTCAGCGTGTCGTCAATTCTTGGCAAGGGATAGCTATCCTTCTTAGTAACGTCGTTCAGACGGCGGTAGTCAACACAAAACCGCAAGCTGCCGTCCTTCTTCTTTACCAGTACCACGGGTGAACACCATGGACTAGATGAAGGTTCAATAACACCATCCTTCACCCTTAATCATGGTTTCCACTTCCTTTTCACGTGCTACCGGCAATCGTCTTGGCCGCTGACGTATAGGCAACTCTTCACCTGTGTTTATTTTGTGTTGAACTAAACCAGTCTTTCCTATGTCAGCAACGTTTGATGAAAATACATCGGCGTACTCGAGTAACAACTTCTTCACCTTGACCAATTCGTTCGGGGGCAGAACACTGCGACAGTTTTCCAAAAGTGTGGTCACTCTCGTTTCTGAATCCTTGCTGGTGGTCCCACTCGATATATATTGGCACTGACGTAACCAATCCACTTCCTCACAAGTACCAACCAGTGTGCCTTTTTCTATAATCTGTTCCCGGTCGCGAAGGTTCAACACACGTACTCCTGAGATGTCAGTGGTCCTGACCAAGGTTCGAGCTACTTTCCATGGAAGGTCATTGTTTACCCTTTCCACAAGTACACAACGGTGAGCTTGCCCAGCGTTTCGAGGAAGACTAACCGGAACAATCGTTTCCGATCTCGGCGGAAGAACAATCTTCTTGATGCTGTACACGTTCCCTGGTAACGCACCTTCCATAAAAAGTTCCTCCTGTCCACATTTCAAAACACCTTGCTTAACGTTGATCTCGCAACAATTATTCCTCATAAAGTCTAAGCCTAGGATGCAGTCGTCCATTATATCAGCCACGATGACATTATGCAGGTAGATCACGTTGCCTAGCTTCAACTCCATCTCCTTCTCTCCACGGACGGGTATACGCTGACCGGTGGCTGTTACCAAATTAATGCGTTCTAGGTTGTATGCGGAGTCCCCAAGGAACTGACTAATAAGTTGGGAACTAACAACCGTACGAGAAGCTCCAGTGTCTATGATCAGTTTACACGGCATTCCGTTGACCTCGCCCTTGATGATTAGACTGTTCCCATCATGGGTTTGTGAGATCGAGATCCTTGGGGCTCTTTTAAGATCAGCCAGCACCCGCCCCGCAGTTCTGGCTTTTACTCGTTTCCCTGCTGCTGCTGGGCGGTACTGTTGGCAGCACTACCCTCCTGAGATCGTTCACCGTCCCTTTCTAGGGTTCGCTTAGGGCAGCTGGATCGAAGATGGCCCTTTTCCCCACAGCCATAGCACCTAGGGCTGTATCCTCTGTTGCGGTCGCGAACTGTAACTGCTGCAACATCCCTGACGCGATGGGAACGATGATCCTGCCGCACGGCTTCTACTTCCAGTGCATGGGCCAAGGCGTCCTTAAGCGTCTCGTGGTGCCCGAGCCTCACAGCAGCTCTGACTTCCAGGTCACGGATGCTGTCGATGAATGTCTGCACCAGGTTCCCTTCAATGAGCGCAGGTACAGACCGGTATGCTTTTCGCACCAGCTTCTCCACCTCTAGAGCCCACTGCTGCAGGTTTTCGTTGATGCGCTGCACGCGATCTTTAAGCTGCGCACGAAAGACGTGTTCCAGGTGAGCGTCGCCATATCTCGCCTCCAATGCCTCAAGGAGTTGCTCATAAGTCACTTCCTCACCGAGAGCTTCCAGAACTGTTAAGGCCTGGTCGCGCAGGCCTAGTGTGAGAGCAGTCATGGTCTGATTTTTATTCCAGCCGTTCGCCTTCATAACAGCTTCGAACTGGATTTTGTAGGCTGACCAGGAAGAAGTCCCGTCGAATGGTGGCACCTTGAACCCACGTAGCGAAGGTGTAGTAGCTACTGCGGGAGCTGTTGTTCCATCCCCCAGTTTGAGGTCGTCCAGCGTTTTCTTCACGTCAGCCATTACGTTGTCAACCCGATTGTTTACTTGTTCGATTCGGGTTTCGGCTTCCGACAGGCGGTTGTCATGTTGAGCAACCTTATCCTTCACCTCCCGTATCTCTTTTCCGAAGATAGCGTGAAGGTCCTTCATGAGGAGCATCTGCTCTTCCTTATCGCGTTGTATTTGCTCTTCTAAACGACGGGCCTGTTCCTCCTGCCGGCGGGCCTGTTCCTCTTATCCGTTCTGCAGCTGCTCTTCCAATCGACGGACCTGTTCCTCTTGTCGGCGAACCTGTTCCTCCTGTCGGCGAACCTGTTCATCCTGTCCACCCCGTAGCTGCTCTTCCAACCGACGGATCTGTTCCTCCTGTCGGCGAGCCTGCTCCTGCAGCATCACCATCAGAGCACCTAAGTCAGGTGCAGCAGATGTAGGAGCTACCGACGGGCCTGCAGCCGGTGGCTGGCCCTCCGACGTCTGCGGCGTTGCACCACCAAATCTTCGTTGGTCCGTCTCCTGCTGGCGTTGACTTCGGGTACGGACACCCTCCGTTTCCTCCTTAGGTAAAATCGGCATGATTTTATCCCACTTCTGACACCAATTGTTACGAGCTTAAGGTTCGTGACAATAAAAATTGCCGATAAAATTACCTAAATTAACACTTTAATTTACTTTACACAATTTAAAGTTAAAAACACTAATAATTAAACACACTAATTCACTTAATTCCGCTCCGAAGCTTCGCTTGTTTCGCCAAATCAACACTACTTCGATTGCATCTTGCGCCACCTATTTATTTAAATTAGCAAAATATCCGGAATGTTCAAGTAAACACGCGCAAGGTACCGAGAGTTCGAGTATAGATTTTCTAGTTCTTCGGGTGGCGCTGTCGGTCGAAAGATCTGTGATGTCATTTACTGCAACGCTCCCCTCGCTCTCGTTCCTGACACTAGATGGCGCTAGTGTGTCGTCGACTGGAGCGCGTAACATTACTAATAAATTTAGGAAATTTTATGGTCTAAATAATTGTAAGAGATTTTTTATATTAATACAGTATTTGTAGATTAAAATAGTTACTAGAAAAGATATTTTGATTTAATATATACTTACATGAGAAATTAAAAATTAAAGCCAAGTGATTTTTTTTGAAAATGCTGTCGATAAAATGATTATTATTTTCACAAATTTATGTTCATTAATTAAATAAAATAATTGCATAATATTGTTGACGCCATAATTAATCTCTGGTACACGACGACATTAATTACCACTAGCGCGCTCTAGTATCGCGTAGCAAAACTGGGAGAGTCAAGATACTTTTAGAGATTTCCATGCTAGAACCTTCTACAACAAGTCAGTCAGGACCTGTATGTACTCGACCATTCTAGATGTTCCAGTAGAAGAGGCCCTATATAAGGTCGTTGTCGACCGCGACCCGAGTCAGTATTGAATTGGCGATTCAAGCAAATACATCGATGCGATACAACTGCGAACTAAAGTGACCAGTAGTAAAATTGTGTTTTATTATTACTGTGTTTTAAGTTGTAATTCTGGTTATGTAATTAAAGTAAATTAAATTTTACTGTCACGAACACCAAGCTCGTACCAGCTGGTGCCAGAAGTGGGATAACATTATGCCAATTTTACCTAAGGACGATACGGAGGGTGTCCGTACCCGAAGTCAACGCCAACAGGAGATGGACCAGAAACGATTTGGTGAGAAATGCCGCAGACGTCGGAGGGCCAACTGCCGACCATGTAGGCCGGCCCATCAGCAGCTCTTGCATCTGCTGCATCTTACTTAGGTGCTCTGATGATGATGCTGCAAGGAGCAGGCCCGCCAACAGGAGGAACAGGCCGGTCAGGTGAAAAGCAGCTGCAGTGCAGACAGGAGGAGCAGATGCCTCTCATGAAGGACCTTTACGCTACCTTCGGGAAAGAGATAAGGGAGGTGAAGTATAGGGTTGTTCAACATAACAACCGCCTTTCAGAAGCTGTAACCCGAATCGACCAAGTGAACAATCGGGTTGACAACGTGATGGCTGACGTGAAGAAAACGCTGGATGACCTCAAACTTGGGGATGAAATTACAGCTCCCGTAGTAGCTACAACACCTTCGCTACGTGGATTCAAAGTGTCGCCGCCCTATGGGACTTCTTCCTGGTCGGCCTACAAAATCTGATTCGAGACTGTCATGAAGGCGTCCGATAGAAAGATATTTTGAGAAAATAAAGTGCGATACTCGTTCGCTATTATCTCAGGATAATGAATTAGCTCAGAATAGCGCCCCAGCATCTAAAAACGGCAAGGTACGTAGGCGGTCCCATAATGAATTGGCCTAACTATGAACCAATGAAGGAAATGAAACGAAACCAATTTTATTTTTCAATATAATCACCATGAATACTAGTACACACTTCGGACATCTGTGAATAACATCTCTAAACCTATATAAAAATAATCACATTTTTTATCCTCAAAATGACTGAAGACGGCCGCCTGCAACTCTTCATCGCTTGAAAATTTTCTTCCTCTTAAGTCCCGCTTTAAACTTGGAAATAAATACTAGTCGGACGGGGCCATGTCTGGACTGTAAGGTGGATGTTGAACTTCTGTGAACCCGCATTGACGAACTGCATCCTTCGAAACACCAGCGGTATGAACAGGGGCGTTGTCATGGAGCAACAGGACACCTTTAGACAGCTTGCCTCTTCGTTTTTCCTTTATCTTGTCTCGTAATTTATATATTAAAGAAGCATAATATTCGCCGTTCACGACTGTATTACGTTCTTTAAAATCCACCATCAAAATGCCTTGAAAATCCCAAAATATTGTGCACATCAGTTTTTTTGTCGATTGTTGCACCTTTGCCTTTCTAGGGGGCTTTTCACCCTTATAACGCCATTCCATTGACTCGCGCTTACTTTGTGGATAATAATACAAGATCATAGTTTCATCACCAGTCACTAGCCGCTCGATCACAGTCTTTGGATTTTCGCCACAAAGATCCAAAAACTCCGAAGCGCAGCGCACTCTTTCCTGTCTCTGTACCGCTGAAAGAAGTTTCGGTACCCATCTTGCACTCACTTTTTTCATGTGAAGATGTTCATGGATCGCGCGATGAACGATACTCTTAAAGAGCCCAAGTCTTGTTGCAATTTCTCTAATATTCAAACGGCGGTCACTCAGAACCTCCTCTTCGATAAGAGCAATCGTTTCGGGAGTGAGCACTTCCACAGGTCGACCGTCGTGGCCAAAGTCTTCGACGGTTTCTCTCCCGAGGCGAAACTCTTTCACCCAATTTTTCACTGTGCTATAGGAGGGGGCAGACTCCTTATACACGCCATCCAATCGTTCTTTTATTTGGGCGGGGGATAAACCTTCTTTAAACAGAAACTTTATGACACTTCGATACTCAGTTTTCGACATTTTGAAAAAATACGCGACTCTCGTTATTCAAATGCCTGTTAAACTAAGACTAAGGATTTCATGTCGATGCATGTTTCTTATATTAAGTGCACGATAAACGTACTGTTGTGTGAACAAGCCAACTAGCGCCATCTAGTGTCAGGAACGAGAGCGAGGGGAGCGTTGCAGTTTATGACATCACAGATCTTTCGACCGACAGCGCCACCCGAAGAACTAGAAAATCTATACTCGAACTCTCGGTACCTTGCGCGTGTTTACTTGAACATTCCGGATATTTTGCTAATTTAAATAAATAGGTGGCGCAAGATGCGATCGAGACAGAGTTGAACTCAGCGACACAAGCGAAGCTTCGGAGCGGAATTAAGTGAATTAGTGTGTTTAATTATTAGTGTTTTTAGTTTTAATTTGTGTAAAGTAAATTAAAGTGTTAATTTAGGTAATTTTACCGGCAATTTTTATTGTCACGAACCTCAAGCTCGTAACAATTGGTGTCAGAAGTGGGATAAAATAATGCCGATTTTACCCAAGGAGGAAACGGAGGGTGTCCGTACCCGAAGTCAACGCCAGCAGGAGACGGACCAGAGGAGTTTTGGTGGTGCAACGCCGCAGATGTCTGAGGGCCAGCCGCCGGCCACGGAAGCCGGTCCGTCAGCAGCTTCTACGTCTGTGGCACCTGACTTAGGTGCTCTGATGGCCATGCTACAGGAGCAGCTGCAGCGCGGACGAGAGGAACAGGCCCGTCTGTTGAAAGAGCAGCAGGAGGAACAAACTCGTCGACAGGAGGAACAGGTCCGTCGTTTGGAAGATCAACTGCGAGGCGGACAAGAGGAACAGGCCCGTCAGTTGAAAGAGCAGCAGGAGGAACAGGCCCGCCGACAGGAGAAACAGATGCTCCTCATGAAGGACCTTCACGCTACCTTCGGGAAGGAGATAAAGGAGGTGAAGGATAGGGTTGCTCACCATGACAACCGCCTGTCGGAAGCTGAAAACCGAATCGAGAAAGCTGAAACCCGAATCGACCAAGTAAACAATCGGGTTGACATCGTAATGGCTGACATGAAGAAATCACTGGACGAACTCAAACTTGGAGATGGAGCTACAGCTCCCGTAGTAGCTACAACACCTTCGCTATGTGCGTTCAAGGTGCCACCGTTCGACGGTACCTCTTCCTGGTCAGCCTACAAAATCCAGTTCGAGGCTGTTATGAAGGCGAACGGCTGGAATAAAAGTCAGGCCATAACTGCTCTCACACTAGGCCTGCGCGACCAGGCCTTAACAGTTCTGGAAGCTCTCGGTGAGGAAGTGACTTATGAGCAACTCCTTGAGGCATTGGAGGCGAGATATGGCGACGCTCACCTGGAACACGTCTTTCGTGCGCAGCTTAAAGATCGCGTGCAGCGCATCAACGAAAACCTGCAGCAGTGGGCTCTAGAGGTGGAGAAGCTGGTGCGAAAAGCATACCGGTCTGTACCTGCGCTCATTGAAGGGAACCTGGTGCAGACATTCATCGACAGCATCCGTGACCTGGAAGTCAGAGCTGCTGTGAGGCTCGGGCACCACGAGACGCTTAAGGACGCCTTGGCCCATGCACTGGAAGTAGAAGCCGTGCGGCAGGATCATCGTTCCCATCGCGTCAGGGATGTTGCAGCAGTTACAGTTCGCGACTGCAACAGAGGATACAGCCCTAGGTGCTATGGCTGTGGGGAAAAGGGCCATCTTCGATCCAGCTGCCCTAAGCGAACCCTAGAAAGGGACGGTGAACGATCTCAGGAGGGTAGTGCGGCCAACAGCACCGCCCAGCAGCAGCAGAGAAACGAGTAAAAGCCAGAATTGCGGGGCGGGTGCTGGCTGATGTTAAAAGAGCCCCAAGGACCTCGATCTCACAAACCCATGATGGGAACAGTCTAATCATCAAGGGCGAGGTCAACGGAATGCCGTGTAAACTAACCATAGACACTGGAGCCTCTCGTACGGTTGTTAGTTCCCAACTTATAAGTCAGTTCCTTGGGGACTCCGCATACAACCGAGAACGCATTAATTTGGTAACAGCCACCGGTCAGCGTATGCCCGTCCGTGGAGAGAAGGAGATGGAGTTGAAGCTAGGCAACGTGATCTACCTGCATAATGTCATCGTGGCTGATATAATGGACGACTGCATCCTAGGCCTAGACTTTATGAGGAATAATTGTTGTGAGATCGACGTTAAGCAAGGTGTTTTGAAATGTGGACAGGAGGAACTTTTTATGGAAGGTGCGTTACCAGGGAACGTGTACAGCATTAAGAAGATTGTTCTTCCGCCGAGATCGGAAACGATTGTTCCGGTTAGTCTTCCTCGAAATGCTGGGCAAGCTCACCGGTGTGTACTTGTGGAAAGGGTAAACAATGACCTTCCATGGAAAGTAGCTCGAACCTTGGTCAGAACCACTGACATCTCAAGAATACGTGTGCTGAACGTTTGCGACCGGGAACAGATTATAGAAAAAGGCACACTGGTTGGCACTTGTGAGGAAGTGGATTGGTTACGTCGGTGCCAATATATATCGAGTGGGACCCCCAGCAAGGATTCAGGAATGAGAGTGACCACACTTTTGGAAGACTGTCGCAGTGTTCTCTCCCCTAACGAATTGGTCAAGGCGAAGAAGTTGTTACTCAAGTACGCCGATGTGTTCTCGTCAAACGATGCTGACATAGGAAAGACTGGCTTAGTTCAACACAAAATAAACACAGGAGAGGAATTGCCTATCCGTCAGCGGCCAAGAAGATTGCCGGTAGCACGTGAAAAGGAAGTGGAAACCATGATTGAGGGAATGGTGAAGGATGGTGTTATTGAACCTTCATCTAGTCCATGGTGTTCACCCGTGGTGCTGGTAAAGAAGAAGGATGGCAGCACGCGGTTCTGTGTTGATTACCGCCGTCTGAACGACGTTACAAAGAAGGACAGCTATCCCTTGCCAAGAATTGATGACACGCTGGACATGCTTACAGGAGTAAAATGGTTTAGCACACTGGATCTAAAAAGTGGCTACTGGCAAGTTGAAATTGACCCTAAGGACAAGGAGAAAACTGCGTTCTCGACGGGAAAGGGTCTGTGGCAATTCAAAGTAATGCCGTTTGGGATGTGCAATGCTCCAGCAACGTTTGAAAGGCTGATGGAACTTGTACTTATCGGGCTAATTGGCGATGCCTGTCTGGTCTACTTGGATGACATCATCATCGTGGGCCGTACGTTTGAGGAACACCTTCAAAACCTGGAACGCGTGCTTATGAAGATTCAGAGTGCCAACCTCAAGTTGAGCCCGAAGAAATGTTCACTATTCGGCACCTCGCACCTTCAATTCCCCTGGTGTTGCGGTTGATCTTGGGTGGTGGTAGTCACTTAACATCAGGTGAGCTGCATGCTCGTTTGCCCCGTCTTCTATAAAAAAGTATACAATCTACCACCTCTCCTAGCGTACGTGGACTATGAGAAAGCCCTTGATTCCATCGAAATTTTGGCAGTGCTACAGTCTCTTCAGCGGTGCCAAGTTGAATGTCGGTGTATCAAGATGCTGAAGTATTTGTACAGTAAGCCTATGATGGCTATCCGAGTACAGAACCAGAGTACGAAACCCATCCAACTGCAGAGAGATGTAAGACAGAGTGTCGGCAATTATGCCAGAATCTCTGGAGGACCTAAACACTATGCTCAACGACCTCAATAGTGTCCAACCGGATAACTTTTAAGATTAAAATGGACAAAACAAAGGTTATGTGTAACGTCCACGTCATACCTATGCCAGTAGTTGCTGGGAGCAATACGCTCGAAGTTGTTGACGAGCATGTTTACATGGACAAATAGTCCAACTAGGTAAGTCCAACTTCGACCGAGACGTCTAAGTATTTTATGACTGGCTCTGACGTAACCAATATGGTTACACTGCTATTTTAAATGTATTGTCAATTTTTATTGTCACGAACCTCAAGCTCGTAACAGTACTATTTAATGCAACACAACATGTAGCGACATGTCGCCTTGAACTATATCAGGCCAGTTCATTATGGGACCGCCTGGTAGGAGCTTTTTCAAGCGAGCGGAGAGTCGGAAATTATTGTCTTTCAGGAGCTATTTAATTAACATATAGTTGTTATCTTTATCCATGGGTATAAATACAACTAATATCGTTGATATCTTCATCCATGGGGAATGATGTTCCGCATTTATTTCATGCATATAATTTTGGATTGTGGAATGATGTTACACATATCAGCATTCCACAATCCTCTTAAGTATTTTAGTGACGTTAAGAAATTATTTTTAAGTACAATATTGTCCTTAAAAATTCATTAAGTGTTCTAATACTCTGCTTAAAATATTAAATAATAATACAAGTTATATAATAAATTCTATAAGTTTTATTATTATTGCGATATGGGTCAAAATATTTCGTTGAGTATGTTCATGTAATGCTTGAATCTTATTTTGGTAATATCTCAAAAACTGCTGCTTCAAGTTTAAAAATAATAACTTTCTGCGTAATGATTTAAATCATAGAAACTCTCTATAAAATTTAAACCAAACCGAAGGTTTTATTCTCATACATTTTTGTAACAGATCCGTCTGAGACGCATATCTGCAGTCAGACATGTAATATACGAGATGGTTGGGCGCGGATGACTACTAAAGTGCTTGAAACTACTTTTACTTTTAATTACTTTTATTTTTAATTCCCGACGTTTCAGGCGCTTTCTAGCACCCATGGTCACGGGGAACTGAGATGACCGACACGTCGAAATGTCGGTAATTAAAAATAAAAGTAATTAAAAGTAAAATAAACGCGATAGCATCCGTAAAAGTAGTTTTAATCAATGTGTAGTGTTCGCGTAAATATAAGAAATCATTATACGTGGTAGAGCCGTGCTGCAGTTATATTAGTAGTTTAGTTATAGCACGAATGGGTGCGCTCGACCGAGAAAGGACCACGCTCTCATAGAATACCAGCAGGTTAACGCTGCTTTGTTTCGTATAGTGAATGTAGAGAACCGGAGACCATTTTTAATGGAAACGAGGCATTCCATCTTAGTCCTAACGCGAGACAACGCATTTGCATGCATTGCAATGCATTTTGATTCATAATCAAGGATAGAAGTAGATGTCTATGGGCCACAGCAACCAACTTACTATCAGATGGACTATGTCCTCGTTTATTACCCTTATCCTATAAAGGAAAATACTGGTAAAGTGAAAATGCTTTTAGTAGGAGTTGTTCACAACAGTAGTCGACTTGCGGATTTGAACCCACAACCCTTAGAGTCGCAGTCCGCACCCTGCCATTAGGCTACTGTCGTTTGTACACTGTATTCTATCTCATTTCCTCGCAGGCTAAATCATATAGATGTATATGTTTGTCTCTTTTCTTTGTCGCTTTTAGTTTCATCGAGTTCCAAATGACGATTCTAAAGAAGTTATCACTTCAAAAATTAATCCTCGAAATGTGAAAGATGAAGTTTTTAATGTAAGTATTAATACGATCTTACACTGTATATATTATATACTATAATATATTACTCAAAATAGTCAGAAGTTAAAATGTGAAATGTGACATCAAAGAACATAAAAAAAATGTTTTCACGTTTTTGAATGAATAGAACAGTCGGTGTTTTTTATTCTTGTGTACACTATTTTCAGCACCGACTTCATTAGCTGGATTATGATTATACGGAAATCATTTAATTTTTTAAGTTCTTTGAAAAGTTTTTCTTTTGAATTTTTAGCCTACATATTAGTTTGAAGGGTTTGATGGGTGCCGGCAACTTACAAGAGTTTTTATTTCTGTTTCCACTTATTTTTTTGACTATCTGAAAAATAATTTTCAGATAGTCAAAAAAATGTTGCCTCGGTTATATTCAATTCTGATTTAAAATGCTGTTTGACTCGACGATAAAGGAAAATATTGTGAGGAATTCTGCAAGTTAAAGAAATATTTTGTGAAAAATATTTGGAGAACACGTGAAGTCTGACAATACCTACTAGGGCAGTCCAGGAGACTAACTGCTCCATACTCTTTCAAAAATAAAGCGTTATCTGTACCAATCACTTACGGTTATAACTTACTTTCTTATTCAAATTCATTAATATTTATTGCAATAAACAAACCGTTTGGTTTCCAGCGGGTGTGACTTCAAGAATATCAAATATGACATTATTCCTGTCTCCGTAACCATCAAATAATAATGATCGTGTAAATCCTTCGACTTTATTCTGTAAACATAAAATCGTTATTTCTCAGTATTAATTACTTCATCCGGTGGAATAATTCAGTAAATATACAACGTACAGTTTTCATGAAATTTAACAATGAAGATCCGTGATTCCACGAAGTATAATTTACGCAGCTTAGATCCACTGGTTTTTTAAGATATTTCTTCATCTTTTCTGTCGCCTTCATAAATATAAGAACAGCATCATGTATCAATAAGATTTTACTTTTAAGTTGAATTGATTCAAGAGCTAAACCAGATTCTCTGTTAAACATATCCGTGAAACTCCATAGATCTTCATTCTGTTCCAAGTTTCCTAAACTCAGACCTGTAAAATATTAATGTAAAGTTAATCTTTTCAAAAATATTTCATTTAATTTGGGCTTTCAGTGCTGTTATTATATTTTTAAATTTTTAATGCTCTTAGTTTTGGTAATTTTTTTTATAATAAAAACATTACCCGTCATATTAACTCCCCCATATCTGTATCTTTCTAAATCTATTGTAAACAAATCAGTCGATACAAATATGTATGAGTGTTCATCAGCCATCAAACCAACTTCTTGTGCATGCTTCAAAATTAATTCCAAATTTGCTGTAGGACAATCGACAACAAAGTTCGTATAGCCACTGTCCCGTGCTTTAATAAGAGCATCCCTAAAATGAGAATAAGATAAATACTATATATCCCTTTACAAAACATTGATTAACATAGTTACAAATTTAATATAATTGTAGGCTATTCTCCTACATTTATAAGACATAATATATTTATTTATAGTATCCTACTATTATATTCATCTATTAATATTAAATAGTATTCATTTTGTCTTTAATATTAATGTAAAATATTATGTGTATGTATTTACATTATAAATTCCACTCTCTTGAAGAACTACAGACCGATTTCCCTTCTGAGCCGCGTCTACGTGCTGTTTTCGAGAGTCATTACGAATCGTCTCGCACGCAGACTCGACGACTTCCAGCCTCCCGAACAAGCCGGTTTCCAAAAAAGCTTCAGTACCATAGACCACATACATACCCTGCGGCAGATTGTACAGAAGACCGAAGAGTACAATCTGCCACTTTGCCTGGCGTATGTGGACAATGAGAAAGCCTTTGATTCCATCGAAATTTGGGCGGTGCTACAGTCTCTTCAGCGGTGCCAAGTTGACTGTCGGTATATCGAAGTGCTGAAGTGTTTGTACAGTAGGGCTACGATGGCTATCCGAGTACAGAACCAGAGTTCAAAACCTATCCAACTGCAGAGAGGTGTAAGACAGGGTGACGTTATATCCCCGAAACTCTTCACCGCTGCGTTGGAATACGTTTTCAGGCTACTGGACTGGAAAGGTTACGGTATTAACATCAATGGAGAGTACATCACTCACCTTCGATTTGCCGACGATATACTCCTTATGACAGAATCGCTGGAGGACCTTAGCACTATGCTCTATGACCTCAATGGTGTCTGACAACGGATAGGTCTTAAGATGAACATGGACAAAACAAAGATCATGTTCAATGTCCATGTGACACCTATGCCGGTAGTTGTTGGGAGCACTACGCTCGAAGTTGTTGATGAGTACGTTTACCTGGGACAAATAGTCCGACTAGGTAAGTCCAACTTCGACCGAGAAGTCAATCGACGGATTCAACTCGGTTGGGCAGCGTTCGGGAAATTACGACACATCTTCTCGTCAAGTATACCTCAATCTCTGAAAACTAAAGTGTACAACCAGTGCGTGTTGTCAGTGATGACTTACGGATCAGAGACGTGGTCCTTCACTGCTGGCCGTATGAGCTCAAGGTCGCTCAGCGAGCTATGGTTAGGGCTATGCTCGGAGTTTATCTGCGTGATAGACTCAGAAATGAGGATATCCGCAGTAAAACCAGAGTGACCGAAATAGCCCAACGGATTAGTAAGCTGAAGTGGCAATGGGCCGGCCATATAGCTCGAAGAACCGATAACCGATGGGGAAGAAAGGTTCTCGAGTGGCAGCCTCGTACCGGTAGGCGTAGAGTAGGGCGACCCCCCACTAGATGAAGTGACGACCTGGTAAGACATGCAGGAAGTCGATGGATGCAGGTGGCTCGGGACTGTGCTTTGTGGCATTACTTGGGGGAGGCCTATGTTCAGCAGTGGACTTGTGAAGGGCTGTAATGATGATGATGATGATTTATAAATTAATTTCATATCAACACACAGTACATCTATAAACAGTTAGCGCGCCGTCGTGACGTATAATAATAATAATAAAAAGGCGTAGGGAAGTGATGACCAAACCGATTGTTGACGTAACAGTTAAGTGTCAACTGCTACGTCAGTGCAGTCAGTCAGCGCCTTGCCAAGAGGTGTGATCGCCGTGCCTCGGCAGTACTGAGGGTGCAAAGGCCTGGGCATCTCCCGTTAATTGGCGCTCAGAAATGGATGATATATAGAATGCATTATAATAGAGAACGTATAGCGCCACTGCCTGGAGATATCCGGGCCGCGTCTGGAGCTGGTGAAAATCGACCGTGACTTTCCCGCATATCCATGATAAAGCAAAATCTGGTTATCGTAAGGGCTCTCAACCTATTGCTGGTGACCTATTTGGAATCCAGCCGGGACCTTTGCTAGTCGGACTCAATTCCTTTTGGCGTCGCACTGGCAGTTTGCCATATTATTGGCGCCAAACTTTCCATGGCTGGATGCGCTACTAGACAAAGTAGAGCCGTGCCAGCCTGGAGAAAAATAGTCAAGGACCGTATCGCAAAGTTCGGGTATTATCGAGGGTTATGCGCACCGTTAAAATGGTCTTTGCTGGGACAAATATAAGTTTCTCCCAACCAGATATCACGCAGAAACTACCGAAGCGCATAGATGACCTGAAGCAAAAAATCATTGCTTGGGGGAAGCGGATTCTACGATTTACAGAGAGGTCAAGGCAGTTCAACCAGAATCGTCTCTTCCAGAGTGATCAGAAGAAGAAGCTCCATAAATAATTGGAGCGACCACAGGTACGTGGAGCGGATTCAGGACCGGATGAGGTCGACATTGTCGCATTCTGGCTTGACCTGTGGTCAAAACTCGTAAACCACAGCGAGGGCCCTAGGATGGAATTTGTGGCGAGTCAGAGTTCGAGTGTTACGCCTATGGACCCCGTCACCGTAACACCGGAAGCACGTCCGGTGCTCGACGGGCTGGATCATAACTGACTGAAGGGGTTTGTAGTACGTCACGCTGTGCTCGCCCCACAGTTTCAAGACGCTCTCGACCAGAATTAGCTCCCAAGCCTCTTCACTACTGGGATCACTCACTTGGTTTCTAAAGATCAGGATACCACTGACCCCAGCAAATACCGCAACATTATGTGTCTACCCACCATATATAAGACACTGAATGAGGAGCTATAAATGGCACCGTCGACGTCTGTTGAGCTTATCGTCATCCCGGTGAGTCACTTGGGCATGTCATCTCAGGTTGATCGGCGCTTTCTAACTCTGAGTACTTGCACAGGCACAACCTAGTAACCAGAATTTCACACCAGGAGCTCGTTCTGAAATACGGTCTCGTGGACTGGAAATTGCCGTATTACAAGTACTGGCCGGAAACCGTGCTCGAAAATGACCGCTTTTACTTTACTTTACTTATCTTCACGCACAATCCCTAACGGGGTAGCCAGAGAGAACAGATCGCCAAGTGTCACGATCCTTACATACCTCTTTCGCTTCTTTCAGGTTCATTAACTTCTTCATACATGCACGTCTAGGTATCCGAGTACTCTTGACCCTCCCCTCTTCGAGCAATTTGCTCACATGGTCTTCGAAAGTTAGTCTCGGTCTACCTCGACTCCTTTTAATATTTACTTCCGCTTTATATATTTTCTTCACTATTCGGCCTTCACTCATTCGTTCAACGTGGCCAAACCATTGGAGTACGCCCCTATCAATTTTTGTGATAAGGTCATCTTTCAATCCTGCCATATTGCGAATCTCTTCGTTTCGCTTTCGGTCGGCTATGCTAACGCCACACATTTTACGAAGAGATCGCATCTCCACTGCATTCAACTTGCTTTTATACTTCTTCTGGCATACCCAGGTTTCGCTGCCATATAACGAAGTCGGTACCAACACTGCGTTATGTATTGCAAGGCGTGCACTCTTCAAGGCAAGGCGTGGTGCCTTGCCTTTTTATTAATGCATTCAGGGCACCATTGACTTTGTTTCCGGCAGCGACACGCCTATCCACATCTAAATCACATCTTCCATCCCGGCTGAAAGCACTCCCCTAGTATACAATTTCATTTACCTGTTCTAGACATACCTGATTTACCCATATTTCACATTTCGTTCTCTCTTCGTCCTTTTCAAATACCAGAACCTTAGTTTTATTAGCATTCAAACGGAGACCTTTAATTTCAAATTCCTCTTTCATACACGTGACTAATGCCCGCAGTTCCGCTTCTGATGGTGCAATAAGCACTGCATCATCAGCATACAGCAGACAATTAACTTTTATGTCACCCAATTTCACACCCAAACAGCTATTTTTCAGCTTCTGTAAACAGCTGTCGAGATACAGTATGAACAGCCAGGAAGACATGACACAACCCTGTTTTACGCCCGCTTGGAGGCTAAACATGGGTGACAGGTCATCCTCTGATTAACACTCAGAAGCTTCTCCGTGATCATGCGGAGAGAAAACATTTGATCCGTGCATCCTCTTCCAGGTCTAAATCCGCATTGTGCCTCCCATAAGAATCTTTCCGATTTCTCTTGCATCCTACGTGTCAAAACCTTCGAGTAAACTTTACTTGCTAAACTGGTCAAGCTGATCGCCCGATAGCACTCGCAGTCAAAATGTGAACCTTTACCTTTATATAAAGGCACAATGACCGCAGATCGCCAATCATCCGGGACATCTCCCGTCCGCCAGCACAAATTGCACAGCAGATGAAAGCTGTCCCAGACGCGAGGCCCACCGTATTTGATCATTTCAGCAGTAACTCTGTCTAGTCCCGCAGCCTTACCACATTTCAAACTTCGAATCGCACGTTCAATCTCTTTCATGCTGATGACCTCAGTGTCATCGAGGTCCGTGTCTGGCGTGCCAGTCACGGCGTCACCATATTGTGCTGATGGACCGGGCACAGTCAAAAAAAAAAGTTATCGTAAAGAAACCTGAATGTCTGAGAAATAAGAATCAAACATTTCGAAGACATGTGAAGTTCGCCAATACGCATTGGGGCAACGCGGCGGATATTACCTTGCCGTGAAACCCTTCCATTCAGAAACTCATATACACTCATTAACAGAACTCGTATAGGCTGTAACTTTAACTTTCAACTTGGAGGAGTTAAGAGATCCCTTAACCGACGAATATGTATACTTTGAAATAAGTACCAAGCTATTTCTAATTTGTTTTGTGTTGATTAATTGGGTAACACACATAATTGTAAGCTGTTTTTTTAAAGTCCCGCTGGGTTTCTTGTCGGTTCATCTCAGGACAGAACTTTTTTAAGAACAAGTGGTAATTAAACAAAAGAGTGAATTTCAATAAGTATTATTTATAATCTAAATTGATATTTTTGGTCAACTTTACCATTACGTATGACGAGAAACTCGTAAAAGCCGAAACAGATAGGTAAACAAAATATCTGAACCTGAATTAGGAGGTGACCGAAATGTGGGGAGGTCTGCTTAATGCTTACATTTCGTTGGGCTTTTATTTATTTACGCATTATTTATTTATTTATGTAAGTATCATCATTATCATTACCAACATTACAGCACAACTGCTAAACTAAGATCTACCCCAAGGAAAGCCACAAAGCACGGTCCTGAGCCACCTCTATCCATCGACTTCCGTAACCGTGTAGTGGCGGCTAAGAATATCCACTGCCTTAATATATCTTACCGTGGGTGTCGTAAAGGGTGACAGAGGGAAACAGGCAGGAGATGGGCAGCAGCATCTTCCTAATAACAACAAATGTTTAACAAAAAAACTGCGGTTGCCAACCCGCTCGCCAATCGTGGCAACTGTGGCGATATACCCTCCAAGATGAGAGTTACGATAATATATTTAGTATATATTTATGTATATATATCATTTGCTTTTATATACTTATTCAGCCCGACCATATGAAAATACTTCGTAAATACTATACCTATAATAATAATATAACAGAAACAGAATAGTCCGGTCAATTTAGACATTCGATGATACATAAAGTTACAACAAGCTGATAATCGGTGAAATTGTTTAAAATATAGTTATAAATAAAATTTTGAATTTCTATACCATTCTTGTCTATGGATATTAGCAATAGAAAAATATTTTAACACATATTAATACTCTAGAGATATATATACTTGGTATACTCATGCATATTATGACGTTTACAACTTTTTGAATCGTAATATCTCAGAAACTGTAGCTCGTAGGAAAAAAGCATTGATACATTTCTAGATAATTTTAAGATCTACAATTCTTGTAAAGAGTATTTTTATCATAAAACTTACCATTTTGCTGAAAATCGCGAAAAACTAATTTTTTTGACCTTTGACCTTGAGTAATTTTTTCCGTACACAGGAATATTAGGGAACTTCAAAATTTTATATTGAACAATTTTACTTATTATCGGCTTGTTGTAACTTTATGTATCTTCACTCTTATTTTCTGGTCCAATTTGACCGCACTTGAATGCACTACTACACTAAATACCACTAAATACCTGTAGTCGTCGCCACTCAGTTCTCTAGCAGTTACAATATATCTATCATTGTGAGTATTCATTTTCAATAAACTGCTTATACGAGCTATATTGTAACCTTTTAAATAAAGTATTGTAAAAGTTGGCCAGCCTTTCCGTGCTACCAATTTTTCCATTACCTATGAAATAAATATGTCATTAAATTTTAACACAATAATATATTAAAATACGTCGATAGAATACATGACGTGACAGCGTAAAATTATTCATCACTCTATTTCCTCCTGTGGATCTAATGAGACGGAACTATGGAAAATGCTAGAAAGATCGTATGGTTTCCGATAGATGGCGTTATAACCAGCGTCAAAAGGTGTTAGAAATCAGCCTGGCGATTAATCCATTGATTTCTATGGATTACCTTATATATATATATATATATATATATATATATATATATATATATATATATATATATATATATATATATATATATATATCATAGTTAACGCACTTTGAGAAAGTAGTTTGTTCAGAATCGTTTACTGAATCGATTCCTATCATTTTTAATATAGGTAATTTTTATCCCAAAAATAATTAAAACTACGTGTAATACATACACTACGTACTAATGGACCGTAACTTAAGGTAATAAGACTTTGTGTGCTTCAAGCACATTAAAGTCTTTGCGTTCGTGGATTTGTACTGTGACCACAACATTCTTCCGGAATTAGTGTAACTAATTTGGTAAATAATCAGTGCCTAAAAATGTTTAACTCAAATTCACTGTATATATTATGATTATATCATAATATACTAATTGGGGTGTCTGAGGGTGAGCGTTAATTACGTTACATATTGTATATATATATGAGAGATGATGATGAGAAGGACTGTATTTAGCAGTGGACTTTAATAAGTTGGCCAAAATTGATAACATAAAATATCTTTTTTGTCAGCTGTAAATATAACCGCACAAAAATAAGCCATCTCAAGAGATGATAAAGATTCACAGCTTTCTTATAACAAAATTAATTTTCTGTAATTTGTGCTGCTTTTTAACATAAGAATTTTAAAAGTATTTATCCCGCTCCTATGAATTTACCTTATTTTGTTCCGAAATTTCCATTAACTGTCTTTTAATAAATTGAATTTGGATTAGTTTATATTGTCACTAAACGGTATAATTATCAATAACATATTATTTAACTTAAAAAAAAAACGTCTAACGTATATACATAACTGAGTTGTCCGTGAAAATGTTTTACTTACATATATTTATATTGTTAGAAAAAAAAAAGAAAAACCTTAAAATGCGTACCATATTATAAGCTGCGGAACTGGGATGTAAATTCAGTATGAAGGCGTTTTTATCATTTATGTCATTATGCTGTACGGTAACGTGGGGTAATTCCAACATATCACATAGAGCTTGAATAAACGCCGTTGATTGACCACCTGTGCCATCTATGATCCCTATTACTCCCTCCTGAAATTTATAAAAAATATATACTTTCTTTCTTAAACCAGGTCGACTTAGCCACGATCCCTAACTTCTTACAGGATTAGAGATGTTTTTGTGGTTCTATGATATCCTGGAAAAATGACTAGGAGACTAAATAAAGGATACTAAAGCTAAATTTATTAATGTTTTAGCACTTTATCGTAAATAATACATAGTAAAGTAGTAGTACTGAACGATTTTAAATTATTTCACGAAACTTGTTGCAGATTAATTAAAAATATTTAACTTGTATTGTGATATAATATAAATGATAATAAAAAATATTTAAATTTTTAGTTTTAGTTGTTCTTTATTATTGTTTTTTTAATGATAAGTTTAAATAAAAAAGTTTATATTCCAAAAAAATAAATAAATTTAATTTATTGAATTTTTAATAAATAGGTCATTCTTATTTTACTTTCAAGCATTCCATCATTTTAGCGGCTATCATGTTTACTCGTAAAGCGTAGGAACAACGGCATGAATTTCGCAATGTTCCACAATTTTACTCAAACCATTCTTTCTGTTTTAATTTAAGCCCATGTAGATAACTGGGTATATAAATCAACCTGCCTAAAGAAAAGACAATTAGAGAATATTTTATCATTTTACGCAATGAAAGTTTTAAACGACGTATGTATTTTGGTCCGTATGTGTCGTAATAAGCAGCACATTACTCGTATATGGGACAAATAGCTAAAGAAAAGCAAAAAGGATTTCACGGCTACTTATGTATGGCAGAATAACCATTTCGTTGATTCTCGTTGATTTCAAAAGGTTGGTTCAGAGACGTAGGGCTGCGTCAAAGGTGCGAGATTACTACTGTATTACGATTACTAATACACCTGCTAGGCGTGGCAGTCATGGTAAGATCTTCTTGAATAAAGCTCATGGTTAACAAGTAACTGTTTGCAAAAATAAAAAATAAATGACGTACCTCCGCAAGTTCACATATAACATCATTTAAATCGAGTATTTCGCCATTCCTTGACACTTCTCTTATTGAAACGTTAAAATCATACTTTTTTGCGCTTACAACAAGAGCTGCCTTCAGATCTTCGGAGTCTGAGTAAAATATTCCACCTAAAATTTTAAAAAGAACGAAATTGCTCAAAGTATAACATTTTATTTCGAAAAATAATTATGTGGTCACTTAAAATGAAATGTACTGCTAAGCTGATACGAATAAGGAGTTGTTTTTTTTTTCGAATTTTAAGTAAAAAATATAAATATTTTATGTTTTTTTTTCATAAATCTCCCTTAATCTGTTTGTGTTTTTGTCATTTTCAAGCTATTTGAATGTACAAATGAATACTAGTTTGATTGTACTAATGGAAATTGCACGAATACAATGAGATAAAACTTAAAATACTAAATCCTTTTTATAAATTAAAACGAATATTTTATAAGCCATACGAACCTATTGTAAACACTTCCGACGGTACACATTTTGAAAATATTAAAATAAGAAATGATGTCTTAAGTATCATTTTAAATCATTTTTCGAAAAAACTGCTCAACTTTTATCTATACACTGACACTTGACGTAAAACCAACAGATGATAATTCACATAATTTACCTAGCAAATTAAGTGTAATAACGAAAATTTTATGTTAAACAATACTTTAAAACGAACGTAATAAACGTTCAAAGCTTAAGTCGGCCATCGGTAATGTGTTTAGATTGGAGTCTGCATAGCGGCCGGCGCGACATCAAGCGTCAGAAATAATCCCGAGCCTATATTTAGTTCGAGTTTTCCGCAAACGACACACTTTGTCCCAAAACTTTGTGTCGCGGCTAACAGTCAGCGTGAAACATAAAATTGATCACGTGAATATTAAAACTTAAAGATATGTATATACAATATGTAACGTAATTAACGCACTTTGAGAAAGTAGTTTGTTCAGAATCGTTTACTGAATCGATTCCTATCATTTTTAATATAGGTAATTTTTTATCCCACAAATAATTAAAACTACGTAAATTACAGTCACACTAAATCTGTACACTCAAAACAAACTGAAATGGACCGTAACTTAAGGCAATAAGACTTTTAAGAGTGCAGTTTTATTTGTATTATTAATAATTCTGTCATTGAAAATTGAAAAATAAAGAAAAATGAACTTTATTTCAAGCACGTGAAAGTCTTTGCGTTCGTGGATTTGTACTGTGACCACAACATTCTTCCGGAATTAATTTTCTTAACTGGCGCTGTGAACACATATGGCATCCCTCTGCATTTTCTTTCAAAACTCCCGATACCATCCACACCATCTGGATGCTTGGCGATCCACCACTGTACGTTTCATCAGGAGTTTTCCTCCGCGTACGACCTCTCTGTGGAATAGTTTACCACCGGCTATTTTTCCAAACCGATATGCCTTAAGGACCTTTAAGAAAAGAGCTTACTCCTTTCTAAAAGGTCGGCAACGCATCTGCAATTGGTGTTGCGGTTGTTCATGACAACCGAATGCTGTCTCCCCTATAAAAATTCATTACCATAACGGCTTCAATTTATAAAAGTTATTAAGTTTAAAATATTTTAACATACAATATGTACAAAATGATTGATAATGGACAAAAGCTATAAAATGCATTTGAGAACACAAAGAGTTGATACGTATGAACGTGATACGTTAAAATTTAATTAATTAATTGAATTGCAATATGGGTATATTTTCGAAATATGTTTTTCATTATAAATAAAAGGCTTAATAAGATTTCGAAAGAATTAACTTCTTTAGTCCTGGTAATTATTCGATTTTATTGGTAAGTATTCTTTTATTTATAGAACAGGGGGCAAACGAGCATGCGGCTCACCTGATGTTAAGTGACTACCGCCACCCATGATCAACCGCAACACCAGGGGAATTGCAGGTGCGTTGCCGGCCCTTTAGAAAGGAGTAAGCTCTTTTCTTGAAGGTCCCCAGGCCGTATCGGTCCGGAAAAATCGCCGGTGGTAAACTATTCCACAGAGAGGTCGTACGTGGAAGAAAACTACTTGTGAAACGTACCGCGTGGACCGCCAAGCATCCAGATGGTGTGGATGGTATCGAGACGTTTGCCGCGTAGTGCGTTCATAAAATTTGGCGGCTGGGATTAATCCAGACAATTCCTCTGAGCACTCCCCATGGTATATGCGAAAGAAAATGCAAAGAGATGCAACATCAGTGACTTGAGCCGATCGGAAAGCACTCGGTCGTCGACGATTGGAGCCGCTCTGCGCTGGATGTGGTCAAGTAGAAGGAGCTGGTACTGGGAAGCCCCAGCCCAGAGATGGGAACAGTATTCCATATGCGGCCGAACCTGCGCCTTGTAAAGTTGCAGGCGATGTGCCGGCATGAAATACTGTCCCGCTCTGCTGAGGACGCCAAGCTTTTTAGAGACCAATTTGGCCTTCTCTTCCAAGTGACCACGAAACTGCGCATCACTCGATATGTCGACGCCGAGGATACCGATACTGGCTGAGGCAACAAGGGGAGTGCCTTGAAACTGGGGAGATACGACAAACGGGTTCTTTTTAGCGGTTAACGCGCAAACTTGTGTCTTTTGGGGGTTAAACTGGACTAGATTTAGTCGCCCCCAATCCGAGACTCTGTTCAGCAAAGACTCGACTTCAGACACAAGTTTGTCCCGATACTCGGAGACGTTTTCCCGAGAAATATTGGGACGGCCGGTGTACAGAGCATTACCAGTGCTGTCATCTGTACAGCAATGAATGTTACGGGTTTGCAACATATCATTGATATGCAGAAGAAACAGCGTTGGCGATAGCGCGCAGCCTTGTGGAACACCAGCATTAATAGGTTTCTAATCGGAGCTTGCACCGTCTACAACGACTTTGATGCTTCGATCTACAAGAAAGCTGGTGATCCAATCGCACAATTTTTCGGGAAGCCTATAGGAAGGGAGCTTCGAAAGAAGCGCTTTGTGCCAAACGCGATCGAAGGCCTTCGCAATGTCCAAACTAACGGCCAATGCCTCCCCCTTGAACTCTACTGCCTCCACCCATCTATGAGTTAGGTAGACCAGAAGATCACCAACTAATCCACCACGGCGAAAACCGTATTGGTGGTCACTAATCAGCTGGTGATCCTCAAGGTAACACATGAGCTGGCAGTTAACAAAAGACTCCATTGTTTTGGAGACCAAGGAGGCGATGGCGATAGGCCGGTAGTTGGACAGGTCTGAACGGTCGCCTTTTTTAGGGATCGGGTGGACGAAAGCCGTCTTCCGTGATTTAGGGACTACGCCTAGAGAGTAGGAGTACCGGAAAAGACACGTTAAAACCGGTGCCAACTCTGGAGCACACGTCCTCAGCATAATTGGGGGGATTCCGTCAGACCCACTCGACTTGTGGATATCCAGGGAGAGGAGTGCTTTGCGAACCGAGCGCTGTGTGAACTGCACTTGCGGCATGGAGCACTCACACCGCGGGATGATCGGTGGCGTACTCCCCTCGTCATCGTGTCGAGTTGGACGCAAAGAAAGAGCCTAGCATATCGGCTTTCTCCTTTGCATTATGGGCCAGTGAGTCGTCCTCCCTGTGCAGAGATGGAAGAGATGGCTGACAGAAATTTCTCTGGACAGCCTTGGCGAGAGACCAGAATGCGCGGGTTCCAGAAGGAAGGCGAACTAATTTCTCGCCAATTCTGCCTATGTGCTCTGACTTTACCTTGGCAATGACTCTTTTGAAGGACCTAGAGGCGGAATTATACTTCTTTTTCAGAGAGCTGATGCTTACATCCCGGGACGTTGATGCGTTAGCTCAGGCTTGGTAGCACTCCTGCTAATAGCATGATGCTCTTTTACAGGAACGACCAAACCATCAATGAGATTTGCTTCCAATGGGCACTACAGAGGAAGAAATAAAAAGTTCCACGCCTTGAAATACCACATCAGCGAACAGAATCCACAACAACGTTGAGATCATCCGGCGAGAAGCAAACCTGCCTCCAAGGGTAGGATGCAAAGAAAGACCGCATCCTATCCCAATCGGCTGACCTATAGTGCCAAACACGGCAACAGGCTGCAGAAGGTTATTGCGATTTCAGCGTGAGTGGCACCACACTCCGGACAAGACAATGGTCCGAGGAGCCTAAAGGGGCGTCGACGGAAATCTGATATCCGTCCGGGTGAGAGGTCAGCAGAAGGTCCAACAGGGAAGGTGCATGATCCTCCACATCTGTAATCCGCGTAGGCGAAGTAACCAGTTATGTCAGACCATATGCCAAGGCAAAATCATGAACAGATCTACCCGCATGATCGGTTAAACGTGAACCAAGCCATTCGGCGTGATGGGCGTTAAAGTCGCCGAGGATGACGACCTCTGCGGCGGGAATCTGCTGCAGCAACGAATCTGTAGCCTTTAGGACGTGGTCGAAGAGTCGGTCTGTTTCGGCATTACCGCTATGGGACCTATAGAAGAACCCGTAGACGCTCGGATCGTCGTCGCTGTCTACGCGTAGTCAAAGGATGGACAGGTCCGAACTTTCAAGTCTGCCGTGGCGTCGAAAACAGATGTCCTCTCTGACGTAAACGCAAACTCCAACCCGAGGCACAAAGGAGTGTTCCAGTTTGTACCCTGGGTAGGAGAGATACGAGACATCAGCCGGAGAGGACACTTGCGTCTCGGTCAGAAAGAGCAGAGCCGGCCTCGCCGTCTCAAGATGGGAGTGGACGGCGTTTAGGTTAGAGTGAAGTCCCCTAATATTGCAGAAATTCACGGATAGCGTGGCGAGGGTCACCTTGGTCTTGTTGCTCCGTTTGCCCGGCGCAGTTGTTGTCTTGAGCGGAATTTTGCACCCCTCAGAATACGCGGGGCAGCCTGAGTACCCACGCTCAGGAGTGGAGTAACTTGGTCGTGGATGCTCAGCGAGGGATTCTTCAGGGATGTTGGTACCCTCCTGGGGTCTTTACTTAATTCAGCTAACTTGTTAAGGGGGGGGGGATTTGGGCCTCTGGCCACCCGCACTCACCAGACGAAATGCGGAAGGAGAGCTTTCACTTCACGCCGCTATTCTGTGAGGACGTGGTACCACCCCGGTTATAGTCGGCCCGTAGGTGCTACAGCAAAGCTGCCGCGTGGCTCTACCACTGTTAAAGATTATTATATATTAAAGATTTATAGATTATATGTTAAAGATTATTCGATTTTAATTAATTTTTTTGTTACTTTACAGTTTTGAGCACCACTTAAAGTACTCGTATTAATTAAGTAATTGTTGGGTTAAATCTTAGACTAGGGACATACATTGTATTATGTTAGTTTCAGGGAACCAAATTCGATTGTTCTTCATTTCGCAAAAGTATATTAGTATGCACGAGACTATCACCAAACGTTAGCTTGTTCGACGTGCACACATACGAGTACGTAAGGTTGATTTCAAACAATTTAATTGCTAACAGAGTTTGTTCAATTTCACAGTTTAAATAAAAAATGTATAATTTTATTGCCATTCAACAACATACAAAATATATAAATATTACTATATCCGCGACGTCGTCATCGTCCCCGTTGACGTTCTTAAAGTGGTGTCGTTAAATATTTGTATCATAGTAATATACTTCACGTACAAGAATGTAGCTGAACCCCGCAGATTAATATGATAGGTTGTGTTCAGCAACGTTTTTTAATTTTAGCGTATGCAATTTAATTTATTAATTGCCGCGTTTGATTGAAAAAAAGCAAATAAAATCAAAATTTTAAGTTTTGTTTTTTCTATTTTTTTTTGTTTATAAATATAAACCTTTTCCATTGATAAATTACATAATGTATGTATATGTGTGTTTTTCAATGAAGAAGGTTTATATTTATAAAATAAAAAAATTGCAAGAAAAAATTAGAACGCTTACGTTTCGTTCATCTACGTACATATGCGCATGCACTACTACAAGCGGTAAAGGTAAAATAAAGATTATTTTGTTAAGTTTAAACCTAATAATAAAGCATATCTCTATATAATAAGCGCATATTTTCGCTCACCACCTCGTGTTCGGTATGAACAATCTAATATTTTGTTACAACACCTTTATCATTAAACATGAGAAGGTATTAAGGTAGTTTTTGTATTAAATATTCTATTATGATTAAACCATTGAAAAATTCTAATTGGGCTATTTATAAAATTGTGTTTTCATTCCGTGATCCATATGGAGACATCGTTTTTACAGATGGCCATATAGAGAAGCTCAAAGTCCTTCGGCGAACTATAAAAAAGATGAAGTAGTATGTATCGGCTTAATAGACATAGCGTATCGGATTAGTAAGCTGTAGTGATAATGAACAGGTCATTTATTTCGCAAGATCAAAAAACAATGGAGAAGTAAATTTCTCAAAGGGCAATGACGAAATCTGTCGAGTCGATGGATGTAGCTGACGCAGAACCATGCTTTCTGGCAGATTTTTGGGGACAGCTCTTTTTAACAGTGTCTTAAGTGTGTGTTCTCGTGGTAATGATGATGATAATAAGGAAGTTTGTAAATTAAATGAAAGAAATGTTTTGAATAACTACGATATCATCATTTTTATAACTAAAGAGCACAGAGCACCTGCATGGACGTTTTTTCTCTTCTTTGGACCTTAGTTTCATTCATTCAAAACAGTCTATAATATTTTACTGCTTAACGTAGGCCTCTCTTATAGACGGGATTATAGACGGGATCTCATAGGAGGGGTTTTGCCACCAGCTACCACTTACCAATGTTAGCGTGTTGGCTGTTGGATTGTTTATTACATCTAATCAAATAAGGTTAAATAAATAAGATTTCTTATATCTTTGCGTGTGTAATCGTCCTTAGCCAAAATGGATACTGACAATAGTCTACCCAATGAAACTCAATAAAATGTTTACGAGGAGGATTGCAAAATCAAGTTTATGCTTTTAAAGTAGGTGAGATTCGGTTTGAATTAGAAATGGTCTAACTACCAATTTTTGTTTTTATAACGCGTAACTTCAAAATAAAATGTTTATCTATTTTATTATAAAATCTTGTGTCTAACAATCAGAGAAACTCCGCATAAAGCAACAAATAAATAAAACTTGTATATTTTAACCTCTTTGGAGTAATGGCAAAATACGAAGTGCTATTTGAGGCTCAATTCCATGAGTAAATAAATAAAATTGATGACAGGTAGACAAAAGTAGGCTCATATTATTTCTATTAGAAATTTTTCGTGAAATTATTTTTGTACACAGTTATTTAAGGTAATAGCTTTTATTGTCAGCATCATCATTACAAGTGGGCCTAGGCCCACTATAGTATAGGCCTTCACTAAGTGATTCCACATAAAACGGTCCCGAGCAACCAGCATACATCAACTTCCTGCATTCTGAGAATGAGCAGGTCGTCACTCTGTCCAGTGGACTACTTTAGAACTTTTCTTTCCTATCCCCCATCGTTTGTCGGTTCGTCGAGGTATATGGCCGGCCCATTGCTACTTTAGTTTACTAATCCGTTGGGCTATGGATCTAATGCAGCTTTCTTGATGACAAAAGTTATCATGCAGAGAAACTCTGATCAAAGCTCGTCCCATAGCTTAGCGACCTTATCAGTGATAATTTCATCATACGACCACTTGTGAATGTATAATTTAAGGTATACGCTTTCATCATCATCACCATCATCAATACAGGCCTTTACAAGTCAATTACTGAACAGAGGCCTCATAAATAAATGCCATAAAGCACGGTCCTGAGCCACCTGCACCAATCAACTTTTGCATTGCTTACCAGGTAGTCACTTCATTCAGAGGCGCTTACGCTTACAGTACAAAGCTAACATTCTCTCATCGGTGGTTGGTCCATCGAGCTATATAATTAGTCCATTGCCACTTGAGCTTACTGACCCGTTGCGCTATATCGGTTACTCGGTCGGCTGTGACAGTTTTACTAAAGGTTTTACTAAATAAAATTAACTATCCAGTAGAAGACTGTCTGTGAAATATTGTGTGAAACAATATGATTTTGTATTTTTTACTGAATTATAAACGGTCTTCTTCCAATTTATTTTATACCATAATTGTCGTAAAATGCAATTAAAAAGAATAAAGTTAGACGATAAAAACGAGCCTTTGAAAAAGTATACACAACCTATAAAAAGATAGCAGTGGCCTTTAAATGGACTGTGATAAATGAATAAATGATAAATAATAATAATATCTTGAAGGAGCAGATAAGTAATGTCGTTTTTGTTTATGATACGTTCGTTTAATACGTATAGTAGTGCTTACATTGCTGCATTAAAGTTAGAAGAGTATAAAGAATCAGAATAATTACAGGCTATAATTCCATGTGCGTTCATCATCACCCTCAGGGACTCCAACGCATCTCGAGCATTCCTTGTTTGAAGTTGTTGGACTGTTTGTTGGTTAGTATTAAAGACCTGGTATTAATTAGAAAGTTCAGTGCATTTTCCTAATGATAAGTTCGCGTGAAACTACATCATTAAGTGCAGATTTTGCATTTGTAATGTTCTAAAGTAAACCAACGAGTATACTTAAACGTTGAAATGACCCGTGCTTAACGTTATTGGCTTACCTACGTGGCGGAAACATTACAGGTATTAAGGTCAGACTTCTAAAGCAAACCGGGAACACCTCGCTTGGAACGAAGCTTGCTTGGAGCGAAGGTCCCAAGTTGAAAGCGTCTTATGTGATGAAGTTGGAATAAATCAGGCTCGATTGGGCCGGAGATTTGAAAAACAACTACTATAATATGCAAAAGTAAGTCTAGTATTAGGAATACATATATATATATATATATATATATATATATATATATATATATATATATATATACACATATATACGTCCCACTCCTGGACACAGGCCTCCTCTCATTTCTGAAAGGTTTTTAGGACAAGGATTAGTCCGCCGCGCTGCCCCAATACGTGTTAGCGAACTTCACATGTTTTCGAAAAAACGTTTTTCTTATTTCTCGGACATGCAGCTTTACTCGCGATGTTTTTCTTCACCACCAAGCACGTGGTAAATCAGCACTTAAAATTTCAATAAACAATTTCATTGGTGCCGGCAGGGATCGAACTCGGTTTTCTCGCGTATTGTCAATTTTACAGCGAGCGCAAACCATCTGAGCTACCACGTCTCACTGCTTATGTATGATTGGTATTAAAGGGAATTTTGTATTCAACTTTAACCCACTACTAATCGCCTAAATAATTACCCTATTTAAAACCTCACTTTCATTTTATATTCATCGGTTCTTAAAAAAAGTTAAATGTTATTAATAGCCGATGACAGTAAAATAGAAGTGAACTTTAGATGTATTCATTTATAAACTTCATATTATTATTATTATCTCTTTTACACGTGATTGAGTCGTGCTGTAGATATATTATGGTTGTAGCACGTATGGATCTTCTCGACTCGGGTAAAATAGGAGCTTAGCGCTGCTGTGTTTCGTATGGTGAGTTTAAATAACCGGAGAATCTTTTTACCGGAAACGAGGCATTCCATCTTAGTTAGGTAGCGCATCTGCATTTTGATTCGTAATCGAGGATAGTTGTAGATGTATATGGGTCATAGCATCCACTTAAGATCAGGTGAATTGTGTGCTCGTTTGTCACCTTAATCCTATAAAAGAAGTTTTTGTCCGTTAGCATTTGTAGATATTTATAAAATTATACTTAAAGTAATACATGAAATAAATTAAAATTAAAAGAATAAATTAATCGCAACTAGACTGAGGTCCACGGCAGGGGAAACTATGCAGCCAGGGGCTGGAGGGAAAATGAAAAAAGCTGGCGGATAAGACAGCGAAATCGAAGTGACCAGACCAGTGTTGTCAACTTCTTAATTAATATTATTGTAATAATCTCTACCATATACCTATTAATTTCGGTAGATTACATCGTTTAATAATGATCTTTTTCAATTTTGACGTGTTCGAGTTTGGGTATTCGAATTAAAAGCATACGTGTGCACACATTGATACAGTTTTCCGCTGTATATTATTTATTATTTCTAACTAAACTTGATACTTCCGGCCGCACGAGGAAGCTCAAGGTCCCTCAGTGAGTTATGGAGAGGGCTATGCTTGGAAATTATCTGCGTGATAAACTTAGAAATGAGGATATCCACAGTAAAATCAGAGTGACCGACATAACCCAACGAATAAGTAAGCTGAAGTGACAATGGGCCGAATCTCGAAGCAACAACCGGAGGGGAAAAAAGTTTCTCGAGTGGCAGCATCGTACCGGTAGGCGAATTGTAGCGCGAGTCTCCACTAGATTAAGTGACGACCCGGTGAGACTTGCAGGAAGTCAATGGATACAGGTGGCTCAGGTTTTGGCGGCATTCAGCAGGCCTATTGTGTAGGGTTGTAATGCTGGTGATGATGATAAAACTTGATACTTGCTTAGACGAACAGAGGAAAACAGACGAAACCGAACCGAAACCGAACCGAAACCATGACACGCGTCATACATTAACTTTATGTCACGCGCACAAGTATACATCTTTCTGTTTTCGTTCTTTATAGGTCCGGTATAGTTCTTACTTATATGCATCTAAAACCATGTTATGGTTGCAAATGATTTTCAATGCATACATGTACGTCAGTGCAGCTTCTTACAATAAGGTGAGCATGATTTTGGCTTGGTTTTTGCATCACTGGAAATTTTCGCAGTGTTCCGTTTTTCTTTCTTTGTTGTTATGAGGAAACTTTACTTGAAGAGGAAGAAGTGATTTGGCGAAAAACTTTACATTCTCGTGGGCTTGCTGTTGTATTAACGTAAATTTACCGATTTTAACATGCATGTGCGAGTGAGGAATCTTTTTTTATAAGTTTGTTTAGTTTTCGCTACGGATTACCTTGGTAAAAGTTAGGTACGACGTACGTAATAACGGATGGAAATCATAATTAGAGATGTATTGACATAACAATGAAATTAGATTAAAATAAAATAAATATTAATAAAAAGTTTCATATAAAAAATTATATTAAACAAAAGCAAAGTAATCAGGGCACTAATAAAAAATGTTAATGGTTATTATTTCACTGGGTAATGTTTAATAAAAATCAAAAATAAAACAGGTAAATGTACGCTTCACCGGTTATTTCATTACCGTGTAAGCTAAGGTCCCTTAGATTTATACATCTCGCGTAATGAAGCTCAACTAATATTTTAGTAAAGGTCTCTCCTCTCCATGCTTTCTTTCACGAGTCGTCTCTTTTTATAAGTTTGTATTTCATTTTACCGTTGCATGTACACATGGCAAATACACATATTTTTGACCGGTAATTGGCACTGAACTTGGTTTTGCTTTGTGCGTTGACTGTAAAAATGTCAGATGTATACAACTAAAAGTCAATTTTCTTGTGTTTGATTGCTCTTTTTGGTTCGATATTACAATCGGATGATGGGAACTTCGCTTCTACGGGACCAGGTTCATTATTGCCGTCTGGAATAGCACCCAGAAATAAAAATTCATGGTCTGTGTGTAATCCACTGATGTATGTTAATATTTGAAGCCCTTTATAGTTCTTAGAATGCTTTATGCTCGTTTTTCTTACTATCTTTTTATATAGCACATTCCTTAAGTCGTAGCCGTACATTATCTGCGTAACATGGGAAGCAAAGTTGGTAGTTGGCAAATCATGAAGCTGTCCACTTTTTCTTCCAGTGCAGGGGATTCTTTACTGTGCTGGCTACCCATTTTCGTAAGGTCAGACGAAGTATCATAGCTTGTGCCGTACGAACGTCTACTTAACCTCAACATGCGTATGCAATTAAGGTTATTAATAAAACTTCTAAAGTTGTAAGAGATTAATTTGTTTATATCCCAGTAATTAAATAAATAAAATGATTTGGCTTACTTAGTTTGAAGAGTACTTCTCGCCCTCCCTCAATTGCGTGCACTACTCCCAAGCCCACTACTCTAGGAAGTTCTCTTTTTATGCTCTTCAAACAAGGTTAGACACATCATTTTATTTCTTTACCCGGATATAAAATGCAAATTAATCTTGTACAACTTTAATAATATAATATATTGGATTTCCACAGAGTAACACCTGATTCTATTAATTGTAATAAAGCTTCTGTTTAGTTTTCTAGATAATATCCAAAACTACTGATCTCATCTAAAAATATCTCTGCTAACTATTTAGATCATAAAATTTCCTTAAGTTTTGAGTATTTATCATTTGTGTAAGGTAAGTTGTTGATGGACATTATGAGGTTTAAAAGCACTGGGAACGTAAACACGTCCTTACTGTAATACTTTGTGTACGTGCAACAAATAAACTTTCTCGTACGTAGGTAGCGTGAATAACAAACGGACTCAGCATTTATTTCATGTTTGTATCAGACTACCGACAGACATTATGATACTGTGCGGCTACTACGATTATTAATAATAAATTTGCCGCCAACCGGACTTGGCGTGGCAGTTATGGCAAATATGAGGCATTCCAGGGGGGAGCTCTATGTGCAGCAGTGGCCTGTTATAGGCTGTTATGGTAATGAGATGTGTGAAAAAAATATAACCGACTTAAATATCTAGACGTGAGAATGTGAAATTAAATTATAATTTTTATTTCTTTGAAGTTTGGATTTTACTCTTTTGCCACGTTAACTTTATAAAGGCGTGGCGGGGGGAGGGGGTGGGGGGGTTATTTGCCATAGTTGTATCACTTGGCTAGCGGATTGGTAACCACTGTTTTTAACTTATAATTTACTATCGGAAAAAACTGCTACCGATTTCCTGTTTGATTTCGCTTTGTTTTTATTTGTTATATTCTTTATAACGTTGAAACATACCATAGCTGTATTAGGCTTTTCCTATTTTATTAGATGTTTTGGCTAAATATCCTATCCCAGATGTTTGCAAATTTGAAGTTGTTTAACATTACGAGATTCCGCATATTATAAGACTATGCGACTGGCCTATAGTTTAAATAATAAGTAACGAAATTATATAAAGTTTTTTCTCATTTTTACAATATTTTGCTATTTAGATAAACAAAACGAAAATAAAATAACGTACAACAATCGGCCCGTCATTTCTCATAACACTTAGACTTGAAATTAATACAAATTGTATTTCTAGCTAAAGAAACACATCTGATTTTAAGCATTTCATGGTCGGATTTCAGACTCAATAGTAAGACAATAATAATGAACCATAATGTGTTGTAATTAAGGGCTGAGAATGGGTAAAGATTTCGCTTAAAAATCTGAATTAATTTCCAGTAAAACTTAAACTTATAATACAAAAAAGTGTCTTCTGGAGCTAATAAAGTTAAAGAGCCAAAAAACTTCCAACAGTTGCAGCAGTTGCTATCAAAATGTGTTTTAGCACAAAATTGTGAATGTATAATTTAGTTACATAAATTTGAAATTATTAAAACTTCATCGTAAAATATGATTCTAAAAAGGAAAGTACAAAAGCTATCGATTGTTGAAATAAAATTAATTTTTATAATGGTTAAAGTAGAACAAACTCCAGTAACAATCAGTCAAATGAACCGAATGATTGTAAGTTGACATTGTTTCACATAGCAAAGTACATTCCCGTCTATAGTAAAGTTGCGTCAATGGACACTGATTTTAACTGAGAAAGAGTGAGTATTTTGTTATGTTACAGGTAACTTTTTAATAAATTATGAAAAAAATACAATTACATTTAATAATGTAATTGTATTTTTTACATAATCACGTCTTAGTGTTACACACTTGGAATGTCTTTTTTCCAAGCTTAATAAATGTCCTTTTAAAGAATTCTTCAATCTGCGCACCTAGAAATTTTTTTAGTATAGTAGTAGCAACTTTGCTTCATCATCTTCAAATCTCTGTCCTTTTAGATATATACCTTTAATTTTGAAATTAGATAAAAATTACTGAGAACAAGGCCTGGTGAATATTGAGACTGTTTAAGTATTTCAATGCCTGCATCTCAAATTTCAGCCGTCAAAACGATGAAATTGTGAGCCGGGGCGTTCATTTTAATTTTTTTTGGAAGTTTGACCAAGTTCCTTCGGTCACGTAGGGCACCACGAGCGGGGCTCATTTTGGTGGATTACTTTCACGTTTAAATTTGCAGCACCAGCGTATTAGCGTACAATACGATGGAGCATTTATGTTTTATGTATCCAGTAAGTTTTGATTGTCTTTTACCGTAGTGAAAATTTTCAAGTACAGTTACAAAATAATACGCATAGTTAAATGTTTTCTGTTTTCGCCAACACATCTCTACGAATCCCAAACAAGTTTTAAAAATATACTTAATCGGTTAATTTTTATGTATCTTACAGATATTTAATCTTTACTAGTCTATATCCTATACATTTAAACGAGCAATTCTTGTATATATATAATAGGAAACTCGGAAACGGCTCCAAAGATTTTCATAAAATTTAGTGTCCAGGGAGTTTCGGGGGCAATAAATCGTTCTAGCTAGGATTTATTTTTAGAAAATGTCTTTTTGTCCGTGTTTTCAGGCAATGAAAAACTGCTACAATATAAGAAGGTAAATTTTGACACTGTGTTAATGATCGTAATAGCTCAAGTGGATATCGAGCGGTTACGAAATCGTAATGCCTTGGTTTGCGTCCTGTTTTCGGTCCGATTTTTTTTTCAAGTTCCCTTCTTTTGTGAGAAAATCTACTATTTCGAGCCCTTTTTTAGTATTTTTAAAAATACAAAAATTTTAATTAAACTAATTGCACGCATGATTTTTTATTCAAATAAACGGTTCATTTTTTTCTATTATGTCAATAAGATCAAAAAATATTATTCATGTTTCATCAGTATGTAATTTGTATCTAAATCTAATGTAAAAAACCGAGCAAAGCTCGGTAAAGGTACTTAATTTGTTTATATTCCATAGAGTTTGTACCGTATTCTCAATATTTTAACGCCGCTCGTATATTCCTGGGTCGAGCAGACATATTCTTGCCGCAACTGTTATACTTCTGAACCACACCATACCTCATGTGAATTTTAAATTAAATATATAGCAATGACTTATAAGTTGAAAAATATTTAATGTAAGACTTAAAGGAAAATAAATAATTCTAAGTTATAGCAAATTTTATAAAGACCATAAATAAGTCAATAAAAGTAAATAAACTCGATGCTAGATCACGAAATACCAATTTTAGCGTCAAGAAGGATTATCCACTTACGTTGATTTGCACCAAACGCAAATTTGCACATAAATAGCACCAATACACTTTTTATAAAAGAAAGATTGAATTTGGTCTGCTGCTCATGTTAAATAAATATTGTTATATTTCGAAATAAATAGATATTAATAAAGTCGCAGTAGCTCACGTATTAAGAGCTAGTTTAAAATTATACAATAGAATAAAAGCCTCACCCCTGAGAGGGGGATTAAATTTTGTGGATATTAATTAATGCACGCATACGAATACATTTATACATGTATTTATTTTCGAAATTACATTACAATATATTTTATTAAGACTAATTTACACTTAATAAGTACCAGTTTACTAAATTTTAACATAGTTTTAAGCGACTAAATTAATTAATAAATTTTAACTATTTTAGGTAAGCGTTTACGCGTTATCAACGCTTAATATGTGTTAATCTCTTTAGTTTATTTATAAGTAATAATAATAATATTTTCCCGTCATGAATTCATCGACTATATTCGTATTAAGTGAAAATAACCTAAAGACAGGTTAGAACATAAGTACGACTTAGGTGCGATTTTATTTCTTAAACATAAGTATTGAAAATAAAAAAGTATTGTACTGTACTACGGATATCAGAAGAATGATACTGGTTAGTGATATTGTAATGCAATATGTTTTAGAACCAAAATTGGAATTATATATTGTGCAATATTTTCTCTTCAGTGTAAATAGCTTCTTTTCCTTTAAGTATTCTTGAACAAAATTTAATTTGGTTGCATAGTATATACACTTGTATCTTTCGTCCACTTCGACATTTTAAAAAAGTTTACAAACACATGAACGTCAAACCTGATGCGTCGCAAAAATTATGCATTTAACTAAATCGTGTGTAAATGATAAGCCTATGCCAACCAGCTTAACCAAACTTAGAAAATTTTATATTCTATTTGTTTACTTTCACACTAAATTTTATCGTGCAACTTATTACTAAACTTATTGGTTACATGAAATATGCCACTTAAAATTAAGTGAAATTTAGTTAGTTATGAGGCATTACATAATATATGTACGCATTTCATATTTTTTCTTTTTTTAAGATTTTTCTTAAATCTTCGTCAAATTCTTACCGCTCCATGGCTTGTCAAGAATAAATAATAAAATATTCATATTCTAAACCAGCCGAAGTAAAATTGAGTATCACAGTAGTTGTATTACTGCACGCTCCAACAGAGATTGCGAGTGATACATCTCATCCATTAGGCAAATGTAGTTGTGAAATTCATCGGTGGTAATGCTCTTATCGTACCGAGAAATTGCATAAGTACAGTCTGCAGAAATTTCCCAAGAATATTGAATTTTTTATAAAAAAAACACTTAGTTCGACTAGCATCATTAGCCTGCGGCAGACCACTGCTGGACGTAGAGTTCTCCCAAGACTCGCCAATTAGCCCGATCTTCGTCGGCTTCATGCATTCAATAATTTTGTGACGATGATGAAGCAAATTTGAAACCTAAGTTCAAATACATAAATAATGATATATATATATATATATATATATATATATATATATATATATATATATATATATATATATATATATATATATATATATATATATATATACTGGAAGTTAACCAACAAAAACAGTGGGATATTCCGTTGGTACGGAGTGTCCACAAATTTATTTCAAAATTTCCATATTCAACAAGATCAGGCTCGCCTTCTAGCTGTTTCGACTAAGGAATCTAGCCACTGGTTACATGCTCTACCATCAAGTAATCTCGGCACATTGCTTGATGGGGAAAGCTTGCGCATCGCCGTAGGAATCCGGCTAGGAGTGGCTATTTGTCAACCTCACCAGTGTCCCTGTGGTAGCAGCGTCGATGAGTTTGGGCTCCACGGACTTTCATGCAAAAAAAGTGCAGGTAGGTTTTCCCGTCACGGTTCTTTGAACGAAGTCATCCGAAGGGCTCTTGTCTCTATAAGTATCCCCTCGGTTTTAGAGCCTTGCGGGATATTTAGAGACGATGGCAGGAGACCCGACGGTATGACTTTGGTCTCTTGGGAGAGAGGTAAAGCCCTAGTGTGGGATGCTACTTGCGTTGATACTTTGGCGGCCTCTCATCTCAAGGGTACCTGTTTTAGAGCCGGGGCGGCATCAGAGGCAGCCGAATCCAGTAAATGGCGCAAATATGAGTCTTTGAGAAATGACTACATATTTGTGCCATTTGCTGTAGAGACTATTGGTCCGTGGGGTCCACGTGCAATGAAAATTCTAAAGGAACTGTATCCACGACTGGTCGTCGCTGCTGGTGATAAGAGGGCTGGTTCTTTCCCCGCTCAAAGGCTAAGTATAGCTATTCAGCGAGGAAACGCAGCCAGCGTTCTTGGCACTATACCACGGGGAGCAGGTCTTTTTGACGATTTAAATTTTTAGTTTTAGGTTTTCTATATTATAGTTTCTTCTTTCATATTGTATATATAATTAGTTTTAATCGTAAATATTTTAATTTTACATTTACAGCTTATAATATAATAAACTAATTAAATGCATAAAATTTACAAGTAAAAAAAAATGATATACTATATAATATATGAATATTGCAGTTTTTGAAAATACGAGTAAATAAGGCTTCTACTTTTATTTGAAATTACTCTAAATTAATTTGATTTACGGGCGACAACGTTTTTTCCTGCCGATTAACCCTTACGAATGTGTGCACGTGCAGTAAAATCAGTTAAAATAATGCATTACTACGCATTTTAAAGAACCTGTCAAACCTGAAAAAAGAGTACCTAGCTTTCCTCGGTATTTTTTTTTGGAAATCGTGTATTTTGGAAATTATATTTAGATACAAATTACATACTGATGAAACATAAATAATATTTTTTGATCTTATTGACAAAATATAAAAAACTGAACTGGTTATTTGAATAAAAAATCATGAGTGCAATTAGTTTATTGAAAATTTTCGTATTTTTAAAAAAATACTAAGAAAAGGGCTCGAAATAGTAGATTTTCTCACAAAAGAAAGGAACTTGAAAAAAAAAAAGGAAAAAAGTACCGAAGGACCGAGGACAGGACGCGAACCAAGGCATTACGATTTCACGACCGCTCGATATCCACTTGAGCTATTACGATCATTAACACAGTGTCAAAATTTACCTTGTAGCAGTTTTTTTATTGCCTGAAAACACAGACAAGAAGACATTTTCTGAAAATAAATCCCAGCTAGATCGATTTATTGCCCCCGAAACTCCCTGGACACTAAATTTTATGAAAATTGTTGGAGCCGTTTCCGAGATTCCGATTGTATATTATATACGAGCAATTCTTATATATATGCATATATATATATATATATATATATATATATATATATATATATATATATACAAGAATTGCTCACAAGAATTACAAGAATATTTAAAGGTATAGGATAAATCGAATAGTATATTTGAGATTTTTTAATTAATCTTTCTTCACCGTTTACCTCTATTACTTATTAAGAACTTTCTCTGCAAATTTGACCGGTTATTGCAATATATCCCTGTATAACTTAATAATATAAGTTATATTATCTAGAGCACCTGGAAGTCAGGAAGAAAGTATCGCTTACTACATACTTGTTTACAGTTTTACGGGATGAGGTAAAGAACATATTTATTTTGCAGGACATAAGATTGTGGGTACTTTGTGTGGTTATTGGAGCAAGAACAAACATATTATACGAATACGTTGGCTGAGCAGATTGATTTATTCGCACGTCTCAACCGGTTTACAAATGCCGCTTTGATGTTTTGAAGTGAATACTTCTTTAGGAACGTTGGGTACTTTTGGGATAGGGAAAAAGCAGTGAACTTGTGTGGTAGTCACGCTCAGATATATATGTACAAATGTGTGAATATATCGATATATTATATTACATATTTGGGATAAGAAAAAGAACTGAACTCGCGTAACCGTCACGCGCATAAATATATTAGCCAAGTATATGAACAAGCTCTCTCAATTTTTGCTAAATGGCCAAAGATGTGTGTGTTCTCAAGTTATCATGACGAAAGACCATTCCTTTTTTGTTGATCAATTTCGGCCGTTTTTTTCTCAATTATTTGTATATATATAGTTGTAGGCAGTATAGATCCGTTTCGCCCGGGGGTAAAAGCTCGTAATAAACGATACTCGTCCAATCCTACCATACATATCATCATCACCTTATTGCTTGTTAATCCGGGTTGCGCTACAGTCTGTGGAGCTTGACTAGTCTTTGGCCAAAATATTTTTTGCACGTTCTTGTCGTTGGTGATCTACGATTTATCACCAGTGATCAATCTTTTCAAAAACGGTTCAATTTCATTTAGTTTCAATATAGAATCGCAAATGAGTACACGATTCATTAGATTTATTTCAGTGAGGTCGTGTGATACCCAAATATCGATCTTTTTGTGTAGTCAGACTTTTTCAAATGGGGCTAAACTGTTTTGTGGTTAATCCTCAATTCCTCGGCTATGTTGTAACTACTAATACGCCGATCTTGTTTCAATTTTCAAAAATGGTTTCGACTTTATTGGTATGAGGGCGACCAAAGCGAAATGCATTATTGACATCAAAATTCCTAGACTGAAAACGCTTGAACCAACTGTGTATTACTCTTATTGACACTGCATTAAGTTCATAAACGTCACAATTTTTTTCGCGGCTTGGGTTGGGGCTGGGGAAGTTTTATTACAAAAATAGGGAAAATGCGACATTTTCCCTATTTTTGTAATAAAACTTCAGAATGTATCAAATTTCTTCGTTAGATTCACTCATTTTGGTGGAGAGAAAAACAATTGAAAAATGGCGGGAAAGTGTTTTTTACTTTTTATGTTTCTTTTCCTTAACGTCAATGTATTGATATTAAAACTAGCCAGATACAAATAGTACAACCAAAGAGATTTTTCTTCAATTGTATACAACAAAATACGAATAAACTTTTTCCCCGCCCTGTATATTATGATTCCGGCCAATCCCGATTTCACTAGATTGTCCTAGGCCAAATCGGTTTATCTAACGCTTGTCAGACATACTAGTTTAACCTAAGGCAATCCAGTTTGGCTTAAATACTTTTGGCTTAATTATTTTGGCCTAGGAAGAACTGAATAAATGAAAATATTTTTTGTTAAACCTTCATATTTTCAACGTGTAGTGTATTTTGGTAATTGGTCTTAATTGTTTTAGTTTGCTTTAAATTCTTGCTCATTCTTAAATTATTTAAGGGATCTTACAATTTTAGTTTGGCAATAGACGTCAAGTACTTGAATTTAATTTAGTTTTTAGTTTAGGGGGCTTGTCAGGGTTGACTTTTTACACTTTTTTTTGATAAGATCGATCGAATCTGCTCCAAAATCGAATGAGCACGCCCCGACTCTATTTAGTCTTGTCTGCCCTACCCCCAGAGTGCTTTTGTAAAGCCGTAGACGCGGAGGGAGAGCAGCCCTCGCCCGAAGTAGCAAATTGCAAGCCCCTGTGCGAGCCGCAGTGGCTGAGGCCAAAAAAGGCCAAAGCCATAGCTGCGGAGATGAGCCCGGGCACCTGTGATTTACTATGCAAGGGCAAAGGGGCTACACTTTATTTAGGCCAAACTAGATTGCCCTGGGCTACACTAGTATGTTCTGACACGCGTTGGATAAACCGGTTTGACCTAGGACAATCTAGTGAAATCGGGATTGGCCGGAATCATAATATACAGGGCGGGGAAAAAGTTTATTCGTATTTTGTTGTATACAATTGAAGAAAAATCTCTTTGGTTGTACTATTTGTATCTGGCTAGTTTTAAACAAGTATATATATATATATATATATATATATATATATATATATATATATATATATATATATATATATATATATATATATATATATATATATATATATATATATATAATGTGTGTGTGTGTATGTGTGTGTGTGTGTGTGTGTGTGTGTGTGTGTGTGTGTGTGTGTGCGTGTGTGTGTGTCTTTTTCATGTAAAACAGCGCAATAAATGAAAATTTATTACTATATTAGTACGTTGATAAAAATAAGTTCTAATAAAAATACTTCCTAAAGAAATATTTCACGACAACTCAAAAATAATGTTTGCAATTTAGTGAAGCTAACAAATTTTCACTTCAGACGTACAGGACTGTACGACGACTGATATTTTTTATTTCTTGTGCACTAAGTCCGTTACAAACATAATATGCCTGTATTGGTATTGACTGCATATATATTGTATATACATAAGCTTAACTTCGTGGTACCTACAACTTGTTACCATTAAAAAGTGTGGTTTTATGTTTTGATTTACTTTAATTAATGCCTAACTTCCCTATCGTATTAAATTAATCCTGAATAATAGTTTTAAGTGCATATTATATAATACACTCAAAATATTTTTCTATTTTAGGCTACACTTATCTAGAAAAGCATGTATGCAATGTAGATATCGAAAACAATCCTTCAAAGTCAGTCCTTCTTCAGCTAATAAACTTTGAAATTTTCTTTTTTAATTTTATTTATCTCTATCGAACAACATCAGGCAATAACAGAGCGCACCGCATCAAGTATGTTTGGCTCTTGAAGAAAACATTTCCATATTCCAACATACAAAAAATACTAGTAATATGAAAAATATATTAATACTTTATTTGTTAGTAGAGTTGATGTTTAAGCATACTAAGTAGTATAGTATTTTTTTCTACAGCAGTGTAATTTAAATACCCTGACGAGCAACACATGTGTACGATTTACGCCTTTCATTAAAATAGGAATATCAAGCCAATGCATACAATATATAAGTCAATGATATACAATCACTCGTTACGTTATGATCGAATTCTGTAAAAAAAACTATTTTAGAACTGATTGTTTTTCACTAGATTGTAGTTATATTACGTTTATTTATATAAGTATTTATATACGTAATGTAAAAACAGTATATTTTATATTTATTATATTTTTTTCTTTATCAAAGAATAAAGGAAAAAGAAAATACCACAAAGTACTTTGTAATCGTTAATTTTATATGACCTCAGTAAAAGGTAAATAATAAATTATTACCTAAAAATTCTCTGTACTGATGTTACCGTACCAATAAATATAATAAAACAGTGAATTTTCATTATAACTAACGTTTTTATTGAAATTTGCGCTGTCGAAAACTCGCTCAACCTGAGTAGCGGGTCCTCCCGAGACCGATACGCTCAGGCCATGGGGCCAGTAAAATCAAGCACTTGAAAGCCTGTAATCCTTTCTGAACCCATCGACGGATTTAGTCTATGGCTCCGCTGCCAACCAAGTTTTACTAAGTGGGAGAACGGCGCATCGCCATACCAATACTTCCTCCACGAATCCACCTCGGCCGCGGTGAGAAGGGGGAGAGGACATCTCCCGACATAGTCCACCAACGCGTATCCGTAGTGGCCACCTCGGGCCAGAGACCCTTGGCCAGCCAAGTAGGTTCCTCTTTGTTCACCGTGGGTGACCAAGCCACGGCAACTAAGTCCCCATAACTAATGTATAGAAGATCAGATATTTTATACTCATTTATTCTTGCAAGATTGATGAAAAAGCGATTACAGCATTTAGTAAATTACTTTTAAACCGATTTCAAAAACGAGGGAGTTCTTAACACGAGTGTATGGCTTTTTTTTGTATGTACGCGATATCTTTATTATTTTCCACTATACAATTATCTTTACAGGTTTATCACCTAATGCGATAATGTAGACAACTATTTTACCAACTCCAACTACACAGTTACAAGCTAATAATTTTCGATTATAGATATGTACTTATTGCTGTTTCAAACACGTATCTATATCACAGCAGGACCATAACTAATTTCAAATAGAGCTCTTACTATGAACCCAACCAGAGTACAACAAAATATGTCTATGTCTTCTGCTATACGGTTGAGGATACGGAGGGCGCGCGTAAAGGGCGCTTCAGTCACCAGCTTAGTGTGGCCGCGCGGCACAGCTAGCAGCTGCGGCCGCCGCCGTCGCCACACGTATCAGTCCGGAACACATATACACACTTGTTGCAATACGTCTGGATTGTGAATCTTTCCCCTCATCACCTTAAAGATATATGAAACAAGCGCTAAATTCCTCCTAACCTTTAGCTCATTGTATCCTACCATACCTAAGGTGAATAAGGTAGGATACTTATTTGGGTAAAATGGGTATACTCCATACATTTTTTGATATAAATATACATACATGCCTACATATCAAGCTGGTATAAAAGTGAAAAAAATATTCTTTACGGATCGTTATAACACAAAATTCGGACTCGGATTAATAATTCGGACAAGCCTTTTAGCGCTGGCCCATATTGACAGATAATTACTGAGAAACCACTCTGATTTATTTACTTGTGTAATGAATTCGTCTAATTATATACTTGTAGTTATATTGTTGTGTGAGATTTATATCTTTATGTTTTATGCAGTATAATTTTACTTTTTCTTTCTATTTTCAAGCTAATTTTCTTACAATTTGCGTTTAGTTCTACCCTCCGATAGTGAAATAAAATATTTGCATATTATGCTCCTTTATCTTTTTACTTGGAAATAATTCATCATAATAAAATATTATATAATGTAAAAATTCTCGCTTCTTGCAAAAAATAAAAAGTATGTATTGTTTTTCTGTTGAAATTTTTATAATGACATGTCAAACAAACAAGTTTAACGAGACATAATATCATTATACTGTGAGAGTGAAAATCCGTTGGCAAGCGTTGAATTATTCAAGAAAAATTGATACAGAAGGGTTAAAAAAACAAGTAACAGGCTGTGCGTCGAGACAGCACGAATCATAGTAAAATAGTGAATTTGGCATCGCTTACTATCGTTCAAGAGTGATGGTCATAACAAATAAATATAGAATGGATTACAAATAAATAATAGCATAACAAATTAACAGAACTAAGTTTACAGATTTTATCGCGGTTATTTTATTACTGAAAATATTACCTTATATTTATCATACAAAAATTAGTGTTTTTTTTATTTTCATAAAAATACAACTTATTTATTATTTGTATAGTTCCATACTCGTAGTAAATGAAATATAAATTAAGTGATCCATCTCGTGAACAAATCGAAAGAAAAAGCGCAATTTGGCTCCAGTATTCGGGTTGTGCCGACCTAAACTTGGATAAACGTGAAAATTGTGTTATACTGAAAATTTGTGTATAATATTGTATATTAATCGTTATTGGAACCTTAAGAAGTATATAGCCTATCATCATAAACTGTCAGTCATTTTTTAAAGTTATTTCATATTGTAATGTTATATTGGTTTCTTGGGTAGTGTTGGCCGTGCCTTGTCGCAGACTATAATCTTACGTGACTCTATCGCATGTTATCAACTTAAGAAATCTGCATGCAGTAACTCTCAATTGCTCAACAATCAATAATGTACGGTCTGCCCATTTTTGGCTGAACGTTCAATACGACGGTCCATATTCTTCACGAGAAAACAGTAATGGTGTTAGGGATGTTAATTTTTACCCCAGCGTTCCGCGAGGCATGTTTGGGTGGTATGTGCTCTTAACGGAAAGACTTGGATTAACTTTCAGTGAGTGCAGTTCGAAGTCTGGCTGGTAAAGCCGTCTCATGTGAAGTTTACAAAGCCTCTCAGTTAAATATTTAGGGAGGCATTGCTCTATGGAATAAAAACTTAAAAAAGAAGGTAATTTATTTTCAACCGATGCACTGCTTGCACCAGCAACTGCTTTGTAAATATCGGCTTATATTTTAAGTTGTACCTAAATCTCCGTAGTCTATATTGTTTCAATGCTATTGTAGATATAAATTTTAATTTGTTATTTATTTATTAAATAGGATGCTAATATGTCTAAAGAAAACGCAAAGCAGACTATATTCTGAGCATATGCAATTTGTTTGCCGTGCTGATCCAGTATCGGTTTGTATTTATATATTATTTTCGTCTACCCTTCCACTAAAACCAGTAAAGTTCACTGCTGAACATAGGCCTCTCCTATAGATTGCCTCGACGGATGTTGCCACAGTTGCTATGCTTGAGAAGCGAAATGACGACCGCAGTTTTTATTATTTTAAGGTGTTATAAGGAAAATGCTTTTGCCCGAATCCTGTTTCAGTTCCTCTCTTACGATACACATGACATGATATGGGGTTGTGGATATTTTTACACCGCCACTGCACTGCCACGGTGTATTTATTTACAGAGTTATTTTTTTGGTATTAAAGGTACAAACCACATACTTAATGCCATATAACAATTTCTACCAGCTAACCGGAACATATTTTGTATGTTATTAAGGATTAATTATGTGCTTATCTTCATATTGCCAGCGAAAGAATATCTTGTACCCATATCATTCAATAGGTGTCATAAGTGGTTGTAAGAGGTATATGGATATACCATAGGATATATGTCATAGGATAGCTGAAACAATACGCAAAAAGAACAAAGTATTTTAATAAGTTTGACAGAAGTAAGCGTGAAATTTACACTTATAGTTCGCGATTTTAACGAAAATTAAGTAAAAAGAAAGTCTGTAACAAAACAAAAAAATTGCTACTTAAACATGAAGAAGAAGCCGAACGTTAATACGTACGACGACTTCTTGCATCTCTTACCCGGTCGTTACTTTATCTAGTTGTTTCTAGTATTATTATTTATGTTGTATCTAGTATAGTATTGTATCTAGTAGTTTACTGCATTTATACGAGGCCGAACTGGAGAACCATTTTTTCCGATCTAAACATTAAATGTCTAATGACAGAGGTTTATTTTCGTATTTGAAAAGGAAATGGAGCTTAAATAATTCGATTAGGCACTCTGTTCGGTACTTGTACAATTCTCGAATTTTAAATTATTTCTCATACAAATACACACTACGTTTTTAATTTTCTTTGTACAACGTAAAAGGCTTTTTCCGTTGTAGAATTGGCCATAATCGCTATGCCGAGCAGGTAAATTGACGATCGCTGTAAGGGACTAGAAATTTTATACAAATGACGATGGAGTTTGTAAAATAATTAAGGTCGAAAAGGATGCCAGTTCTAAAGTTGTTAAACTGTAGTTAAAGGAGTGTACAAAGTTCTTCAATTGATTTGAAGGAAAATTTGTTACGTTTTATTATTTTTAATATATAAAATATTATTAAAATAAAACTATATTATAAGCGAAAACGTAAATTTTCGTTTGTTCAAAAACATAAATCTCCGAACGTTCTCCATCTATTTTTGAAAGCTTTGAAAGTTATCACAGTGTTGCATCGCAACAACGGGTAGCTTACAGCTACATCTAGTAAACAATTAGTGAGTCACATCTTTTGAAAGATTACCTTACTCGCCCATGTGTTTGCACTGATTTTTTTTATTATAAAGAATATTAAAAATGCTATAAACATTACTAATATTCCCCTTAACCACTCGTGGTAAGGTTAAATTGCGTGTGTTATGAGTGGTTCACGCCAGTAGTCGAATAGCGGATTAGGCTACTGTCGCTTAGAAATTTGGCTGGTTTACATAATGATTTCTTATATTTACGCGAACAATACACATTGAAATAATACTCGTTTTTACGGAATTTATCGCGTATATTTAACTTTTTAATACCCGACGTTTCGAGAGCTTTACAGCACCCATGGTCACGGGAAGGACTGAGATGTTTAACGTCCAGATGTCATAGTTAACCGCGGTTACCATAGATTAAAATTTAACTTTTGTTCCGATCTACACAGTATGAACTTATAGTATCATAAAGCCTTGCAGTTGTATGCTTGGGTTGGGATTTAATTTTATTTATTATAGGATCCCAGCAGATGGTAGCACCCAGCCATCTTCTCTATTGAAATTAGGGTGTTTTTTGATTTCAATAGCCTCGCGACTCATCCTTGGAAGGAATCGGTGTTCTTTAGCGAGGATTTGTGGTCTATCAAATCTGATGTAGTGACGGGGACGATCCTGTACATGTTCACAGACTGCAGACTTCCCGGAGCGTCGATTCTTCACATCAGCTATATGTTCTTTGACGCGGGTTTTAATTGATCTTTTAGTTTGTCCTATGTAGGAGAGACCACATTCACAATCAAGCTTGTACACTCCTGCATCTTGCAGAGGGACGTTACACTTGACTGATGGTAAAAACTGACCAATCTTCTTCGGCGGCTTGAAGTATGTTTTGATGGAAGCGCGCTTCAAGATGTAGCCAATCTTGTCAGTGACTCCTCTAACATATGGCAGTACAGCAGGTACACGCTCGACTGTGGCCGGCTTCACTTGTTCTCTGTGACGTAGGCATGGGACCCGAAGCTTGTTGTCATGCAAAACTTGCTTGACGTGTTGGAGCTCGGCAGCCAGGTGTTTACTGTCACAGATCCCTCGTGCTCTCTGAAACAAAGATTTACCCACGGTAGCTAACTGTGAAGGATGGTGGTGAGAATCACCGTTTAAATATCTATCTGTATGGGTCTTTTTTCTATACACAGTATGGCTCAAGGTGTTATCAGGATTCCGAATTACTAACACATCTAGAAAAGCTAAGGAATTGTTTGCCTCTAACTCCATTGTGAACTGAATTTTAGAATTTATAGAGTTAAGATGGTCTAAAAATGCAGTTACTTTATCTAAAGGTAGAATTGTGAAAGTGTCGTCTACGTACCGCTTGTAGAATCTTGGATTTATGGGAGAAGTAAGCAGGGCTTTCTCCTCAAAGTCTTCCATGAATATGTCGGCGACAATGGGAGATACAGGTGAGCCCATCGCCACACCATCTACTTGCTTGTAGAACTCCTCCTTCCACAATAAGTAGCCAGATGTAAGGCAGTGTCTGAGTAATACTGCATATTCTACGGGCATGTTGTTTTCCTTCAGCCTCCTAGTTACAATTGAGATGCAGTCTTCAACAGGTAAGCATGTAAACAATGACTGCACATCAAAACTGACCATAGTTTCATTGTCTGCCAGACGCAGGTCTTTAATCTCGCTGACAAAATGGTAGGAATCCTTTATGTGTGCTCTTGTGTGTCCCCTGAGCGGTGAGAGTATTTTCGCTAAGTGTTGAGCCAATCTGTAAGTTGGTGAATCGATTTGGCTCACTATGGGACGTAATGGAGCATTGGGCTTGTGTATTTTTGGTAACCCATACAACTTTGGTGATTTGGCGCACGTAGGTATTATCCATTTTACGTCCAGATTTAATTTTTCGGAGTGTTTCTTTATGAGGTCACTAGTTGTTTTTAGTGTGCTATTTGTTGGGTCGTTTTTAACCTTTTTATAAGTACTTACATCCGACAAAAGTTCTTGTATTTTTGAATTATAATCTGACGTATCCATGACTACCGTGGCGTTTCCCTTATCTGCGCGGAGAATCGTAAGTTCTGGTTTATTGCGTAGGTTCTTTAACGCTATAAATTCGTCTCTGGGAAGATTCGGTTTAGGCACTGAACATCGACGTAACATAGACGAAATGTCTTGACGTATCGCCTCCAAATCTTCTTTCCGCATATTGTTTTTAAATAAACAGTCCTCGACGCTACAGATAATTTCTTCGTACGCTATAAGTCCGCGCAAATTACCGTACGAAGAAATTATCTGTAGCGTCGAGGACTGTTTATTTAAAAACAATATGCGGAAAGAAGATTTGGAGGCGATACGTCAAGACATTTCGTCTATGTTACGTCGATGTTCAGTGCCTAAACCGAATCTTCCCAGAGACGAATTTATAGCGTTAAAGAACCTACGCAATAAACCAGAACTTACGATTCTCCGCGCAGATAAGGGAAACGCCACGGTAGTCATGGATACGTCAGATTATAATTCAAAAATACAAGAACTTTTGTCGGATGTAAGTACTTATAAAAAGGTTAAAAACGACCCAACAAATAGCACACTAAAAACAACTAGTGACCTCATAAAGAAACACTCCGAAAAATTAAATCTGGACGTAAAATGGATAATACCTACGTGCGCCAAATCACCAAAGTTGTATGGGTTACCAAAAATACACAAGCTCAATGCTCCATTACGTCCCATAGTGAGCCAAATCGATTCACCAACTTACAGATTGGCTCAACACTTAGCGAAAATACTCTCACCGCTCAGGGGACACACAAGAGCACACATAAAGGATTCCTACCATTTTGTCAGCGAGATTAAAGACCTGCGTCTGGCAGACAATGAAACTATGGTCAGTTTTGATGTGCAGTCATTGTTTACATGCTTACCTGTTGAAGACTGCATCTCAATTGTAACTAGGAGGCTGGAGGAAAACAACATGCCCGTAGAATATGCAGTAATACTCAGACACTGCCTTACATCTGGCTACTTATTGTGGAAGGAGGAGTTCTACAAGCAAGTAGATGGTGTGGCGATGGGCTCACCTGTATCTCCCATTGTCGCCGACATATTCATGGAAGACTTTGAGGAGAAAGCCCTGCTTACTTCTCCCATAAATCCAAGATTCTACAAGCTGTACGTAGACGACACTTTCACAATTCTACCTTTAGATAAAGTAACTGCATTTTTAGACCATCTTAACTCTATAAATTCTAAAATTCAGTTCACAATGGAGTTAGAGGCAAACAATTCCTTAGCTTTTCTAGATGTGTTAGTAATTCGGAATCCTGATAACACCTTGAGCCATACTGTGTATAGAAAAAAGACCCATACAGATAGATATTTAAACGGTGATTCTCACCACCATCCTTCACAGTTAGCTACCGTGGGTAAATCTTTGTTTCAGAGAGCACGAGGGATCTGTGACAGTAAACACCTGGCTGCCGAGCTCCAACACGTCAAGCAAGTTTTGCATGACAACAAGCTTCGGGTCCCGCGCCTACGTCACAGAGAACAAGTGAAGCCGGCCACAGTCGAGCGTGTACCTGCTGTACTGCCATATGTTAGAGGAGTCACTGACAAGATTGGCTACATCTTGAAGCGCGCTTCCATCAAAACATACTTCAAGCCGCCGAAGAAGATTGGTCAGTTTTTACCATCAGTCAAGTGTAACGTCCCTCTGCAAGATGCAGGAGTGTACAAGCTTGATTGTGAATGTGGTCTCTCCTACATAGGACAAACTAAAAGATCAATTAAAACCCGCGTCAAAGAACATATAGCTGATGTGAAGAATCGACGCTCCGGGAAGTCTGCAGTCTGTGAACATGTACAGGATCGCCCCCGTCACTACATCAGATTTGATAGACCACAAATCCTCGCTAAAGAACACCGATTCCTTCCAAGGATGAGTCGCGAGGCTATTGAAATCAAAAAACACCCTAATTTCAATAGAGAAGATGGCTGGGTGCTACCATCTGCTTGGGATCCTATAATAAATAAAATTAAATCCCAACCCAAGCATACAACTGCAAGGCTTCATGATACTATAAGTTCATACTGTGTAGATCGGAACAAAAGTTAAATTTTAATCTATGGTAACCGCGGTTAACTATGACATCTGGACGTTAAACATCTCAGTCCTTCCCGTGACCATGGGTGCTGTAAAGCTCTTGAAACGTCGGGTATTAAAAAGTTAAATATACGCGATAAATTCCGTAAAAACGAGTATTATTTCAATTTGGCTGGTCCCAATCATAATCCCGTTGGATATAGTTTCAGTATTTCGAAAAAGATATACCACCTTAATATAAGTTGCTAGTGTTTTTTTTTTTGTAATATAGCGGGATAATGCGGGGATCACCCTGGCTTTCCAGGAGTTGGTATATACGACTTAAGTTGATGTCTCGTATGTTTGAAGGATTTTTTACTCTATTTATATAATTTGCTGGTCGTTTATATTGTAAATATTAAACAAAATATATGTATTTTTCTTTTGTACAAACTGTTTTAATTTTTTAGTTAATGTACCAATCATCATCATCATCATCTTCATTACAGCCCTTCACAAGTCCACTGCTGAACATAGGCCTCCCCCAAGGAATGCCACAAAGCATAATCCTGAGCCACCTGCATCAATCGACTTCCTGCATGTTCCTTCCTGCACACTTTGCCTACCGTTACGAGGCTGCCACTCGAGAACCTTTTCCCCCCAATGGTTGTCGGTTCTTCGAGCTATATGGACAGCGCATTGCCATTTCATCTTACTAATCCGTTGAGCTTTGTCGGTCACTCTGGTTTTACTGCGGATATCCTCATGTCTAAGTTTATCATGCAGAGAAATCCCGAGCATAGCCCTCTCCATAGTTCGCTGAGCGACTTCGAGTGTCATCATACGGCTAGCAGTGAAGGACCACGTCTCTCAGTTCCATAGGTCATCACTGGCAACACGCACTGGTTGTACATTGTACAAGTTAGTTTTCAGGTTTGGAGGTATTGAGGTATACCTGACGAGAAGACGAGTTGAATCCGTCGATTGACCTCTCGGTCGAAGTTGGACTTACCTAGTCCGACTATTTGTCCCAGGTAAACGTAGTCGTCAACAACTTCGAGCTTAGTGCTCCCAAAAACTACGGGCATAGGTATGACATGCACATTAAACATGATCATTGTTTTGTCCATGTTCATGTTAAGACCTATCCGTTGGGAGGCACTATTGAGGCCATTGAGCGTAGTGCTTAGGTCCTCCAGCGATTCTGCCATAAGGACTATATTGTTAGCAAATCGAAGGTGAGTGATGTACTCGCCATTGATGTTAATACCGTATCCTTTCCAGTCCAGTAGCTTGAAAACGTCTTCCAATGCAGCGGTGAAGAGTTTCGGGATATAATGTCACCCTGTCGTCTTACACCTCTCTGCAGTTGGATAAGTTTCGTACTCTGGTTCTGTACTCCGATAGCCATCGTAGCCCACTTCTGCACTTCGATATACCGATAGTCAACTTGGCACCGCTGAAGAGACTGTGGCACCGCCCAAATTTTCATGGAATCAAAGGCTTTCTCATAGTCCACATACGCCGGGCAAAGTGGCAGATTGAACTCTTCGGACCTATGTACAATTTGCCGAAGGGTATATATGTGGTCTATGGTGCTAAAGCCTTTTCGGAAACCGGCTTATTCGGGAGGCTGGAAGTCATCGAGTCTGCGTTCGAGACGATTCGTAATGACTCGCGAAAACAGCACGTAGACGCTCCTCAGAAGGGATATCGGTCTGTTGTTTTTCAAGAGAGCGTTGTCACCTTTCTTGAAGAACAAAACCACTGCACCCCTGCTCCACGCCTCGGGAGTAGTGCCTCCATGGAAGACTGAATTAAAGACCTTCTGACGAACTTCAAGTACCGGTTTTCCACCCGCTTTAGGAAGCTCCAGCACTAGCACCAACAGTTGGCGTCTGCTCATCATAATGAAGTTAATCTCATTTTTTGTCAAACCGTCGAATATACCAATGACAATCTTTATTTCAGACACTGACATCAGTCTCTACACATGTTAGTGCATTTAGGACTATAAATTATAAACTATAATTAGGTAAATAAAATTAGATTTAAAAAAATCATGTGATTTCAAAATACAAGCGAGACACTGGAAGTACACGCAATGGACGTTACATACCCCTTGATTTGGCAGTTCCTCGAATATGTTCCCAAAACATGGAAAAATTTAATCATGTATTTTATATATTGCTTACTTCCATATTTTTTATTTCATCTTGAAACTAAGTTTTTTGCAAAAAAGGAAAATCTACATTTTCTTATTATAATATGTGATAATACGTAATAAGAGTTATTAACGTACGTTGTACAGGAATATCACTGCAGACTTTAAAAACAGCTTATGACCTTATAAATTTTCGCTGACCTGCTCTTCTCTTAAAGGCTATTGGTTCTTTTGAAAGAGGGAGCTCTATTTGGCTCTTTATTTTATTACATTGAGCATTAAGATGTTAAGTACTTAGTCTCTCATTCGGCTGTAATGAACCTTGTATATGGAAAATTTACTGGGTTTTTATCACTGTTCCCTAATTCCGGTAATTGAAGTATGCTAAAAATAAATAAATATATGATATACACGACCTCATTTCAATAGGTATTTTTGTAAGTAGAGCTGCCGATTGCTTTGAATATAAACCGTTCAATTACATCGCGGATAACGTCTTTACGAGACTTTGAACATTATGGCTCTTTGCTCTTTGTGTTAATGATCAATAACTTTGTACAATTTACAGACAGCCATTTTACATACAGTAATTTTTCGTAGCCATTACAAGAGAAATGTTGAATTGCTCAAGCATAATAATTATTGACCATATTGTAATGATTTTACGGCCTAAAGATTTCAAAATATATATTTAAATATGGCAATAAATAAGAGTTAGTAAATTTTCGTTAGAGTTACCTTTTTTTTTCTTAAAAGTAATCTTAAATTATTCATTTGTAACGCTTGTATTATTTTTTAAGTCTACATCTCTACGTTAATAAATAATATTCATCATCATTACAGCCCATTATAAGTCCACTGATGAACATAGGCCTCCCGCAAGGAATGCCACTAAGCACGGTCCTGAGCCACTTGCATCCATCGACTTCCACATGGACTAATGCCCAAAGTTTTTTATATGCCTTCAAATACTATTTTCACACGACTGAACGACTATCCACGAGAAGAAAGCCCCCCCCCCCCTCCACGGATGATGGTAAGTCGCTACTGCAGGCCATGGAAATTTGCAGAAAACTTCAAACGAAGAAGAGTACACCTTGTCACCTCTACGAACTGAGATGGAATGACTCACAGCCTGTAGTTTTGCAAGTTGTTGCTGTTGTTGCTTGTTGTTACTGTTGTTGCTTTTTGTTGCTGTTGTGCAAGCAGCTAGGTCTAGAAAGAATACTACTATCCAAATCAACACCCAGGTAAAAATGGGGTCCTACCACTGTAAAAATATGGTAAATAAAAAAAAGTATACGCGTTATGATGTGTTTGTAAATTAAAAGCTAATAAGTTAAACCAAACTGCGATAGGAAACATGTACTAAAGGGTATTAAAGAAGACTACGATGTTATTTTTAGAATGCGAAACATTTTCAGAACCTTAGCTATTGCTATAATTTATAATTAAAAGTAAAATAAGTTTATATGTAGCCGTAGTCACACGTTGTTACCAAGATGTCCCAAAATGTTGTTGTTTTTGAACTTTTCATTATGTTTACGAAACAAAAATAAAAATTCAAACGAAAGTTGTTAGTGCTTGATAGTGTAGTTAATCACCTACAGAGTTAGTCATAGAGAAGAGGAACTCGTGGTTAAGTAACATCGGCGTGGATCAATAGATCTGCAAGATTAATCTGCACTTACCGCGGTCAGTCTATGGATGGGTGACCGTTTTTTAACATACATTACATTAACATACCGAGATTAAGAGAATAGAGAGTACATCTGTATCCTCAGGCATTTGGTAGACTTTAATATCTCCTGCGTTTTTGACTAGTCTCTGTTAAGATCATTATGTTTTTAAAATGTATGCAGCTAAAATCATAATAAGTTTATTATTACTTTACATTTCTCAGGGACAGATGAAGGAGCGAGTAGCCTCATAAATATATTATAAGATTGCCTTTAAACAGAGCAATCTTATTTAACTGATTCCTACAGTTTTCCTTATTTAAATTATGAAGTTTACTTTATTCATGCTTATTCATATTTAAGTCGAATGTTAAAATAAACTTCTGTAGTATATTTAATTATTAAATGTTTGTAATTTATATAGTAGTACTTTTACAAAAATAAAGCAGAATTACGTACAACTATTAGATACTTGAACTACTTTAAACTAAAAACGTGGACTCCGTGTCCCCGTTTTTTTTATTTCACCAGCACAACATTTTATAAAAAATAATAATACGTATATACCTATTTAACTATTCATATTTGATAAACATTATGTTAAAAAATGAGTTCCGAGGAAATTTTCTATGGCAGTAAATATTTTTCTCTAAAGATCATAGCTTGAAAATACAACTTTCCGATCTGATTCTTGGGAAAGTTGTTTAAATTTATCGATATCGGTAGACCCACCTCTTCAGATATTATTAGGATATTGTACACTTTGAATTAAAATCCAATAATATGGAGGTACGTGCAGCTTTTTGAACATGTTATTTTAATATTTTTTTTAATTATTCTAGAATATCATGAAAAAAGTTATTCAGTTTCATGCACTACAATATTTTTGACGTGACAACGTCTTATAAATTGGTTTGCCGGGTGACACTTCAAGAAACTGCGTTACGCTCCGCTCACGTTATGCGCTCACAATGAGAGCGAGTGAGAGGCACGCGTCCCTTCCACTCGGGCATGGTTAGCCCGCCTAAGAGCGAGAGAGACAGACATAAAAAGTGTTATTTCATCCTTCTTCCTACTATACGAATGAATATTCACATTAAAATTATTTTACCACTCAAAGTCGTTGTCACGTAAAACTTTCGCCCGTATACCGACTTTACAGGCAACCAATTTTTTTTAAAATCTTTTCACTGCTTCCTTAACAATCATTTATCGATAATCCTTGTAGTATAATTATACATCACTAGCTAACACACAATTTGACAAATCAAAATTGTAACGTGTTGTCGGGCTGTCAGTTTGTCTATACGCCAGAATATTAATAAGTCTATGAACAAAGCCTACAAAAAGAGTAAAAAAGCTTCATACAAGCGTCTCGCAACGCACGCATTTAAGCTAGGGGTTCACCTACAGTAACAGACAAAAAAAAAACAATATTTAGTACTGTCGACGCGGGCTGCCTCTGCTCGCGTCAACGTGCGCCGCCACGTATGCCTGTTGAATATGAATGTTGTTATTTATGTCAATCGTTGGAAAACGAGTGCGAACAATCTTTTTGATTATGGAGTTGTTTAAAAATAAGTAAAAATAAACCTAGTTTATCTTTTTTCATTTCGCCAAAAATTATTGAATAGTTCGATTATTTTCGTAATTTTGCGTATCGCAAACAGAAGCTGAAGTGGCATTGGGCTGGCCAGATATATCGAAGTCCATCTTCATGGAGGCTGTTTCTAGAAGAAGGAATTCATCATATACAGGTCTTTCCTCTTCATGAAGTCAATCAGTTGCTACCCCTTGGATTCCTTCTTGAAGTCTCCCATAAATACTGTTTAATGAGTTTTAGAGAAATGTATGGTTTAACACATTCATTCTTCACAATGTTGGCGAAAGAGTTGTGGGCGATAAATCCAAAATCTCCTTGGAACAGATGGTTGCCCTCCCGGTGAATGAGCAAGTCACATGATTAAGGGATTGTTTAAGCACGTATTCGTCAGCTCAACCGCGGTAGGACCGAGCTGTCACAGAATACCAGCGTAAAATATCAGCTAAATGATGTTGTGTTTCGTATGGTGATTTGAATGTAGAGAAACGAAGACCCTTGTTACTGGTAACGAAGCATTTTAAGTCCTTATGACAACACATCTGCATTTTGATTCTTAATTGAGGATAATTGTAGATGTCTATGGGCCACAGTATAAATTTACCATCAGATGGACCGTGTGATCGTTTGTATATAGATCCTTTTCTATTAAAAAATGACCTATAGTACCGAGAACAAGAACAACGTGTCGGTACAATAGCCGTTGTACTGACACGTTGTTCTTTTTTATGCATTGACAACACTGCTGATCATACGAGGAAACTTAAGTTGGCTCAACGGGCTATAGGGAGACCCGTGATAGAATTCGTAGTGGAAATGTCCGCAGTAAAATCAGAGTAACTTATATAGCCCAACGGTGCATGATAAGGTCTTCCCTAAGACTTCTCAAGTAGGCAACTTCTGCAAGCGCAGTGTTGGAACACCCTCCACTAGATAGGGTGATGATCTTGAGTGAAGTGCAGGAAGTCGATGAATGCTGATGGTTTAGGTCCGTGTTATATTTCAGTCCTTGGATAACGTCTATATTCAGTAGTGCATCATGAATAATTCATATAATTATTACCAAGAGTAAATGGAACTGGTAACGAGTAGTTTACATAATTTTCCACTGCTATAGAAATAAATATGTGAAGATTATAAACTTTCTGCGAAGCTTTAAGGTTCCGCACAACTCTAATGAGATAATCACCTTTGATATTAACCACGCATGCCATATACTTTTGAAATTTTTGTAACAAATATAATACTTGGTCAACTATTTTATAACTTTATATGTAACTTTCACAACTAAACATACAAACATGTTTTCATATAGAATAAAACTATTTATAGGCATTTTATCGCGTTTAATTAACCTATTTTTAATTCCTGACGTCTCTGGTGCTTTACAGCACCAACGGTCACGGGGGGGGGGGGGACTTTCAGTATATTAGAAAGTACTCTGTGGGGGGGGGGACTGAGAGTTTTGACGTCCCAATGTCATAGTTAGCCTGGCTACCTTCAGTTTTCGAATATTAATTTTTGGCCCGAACTACGCAGAACGAGCTTACAGTATCTTGAAGTCTTGTGGTGGTGTGCTTGGGTTTGTATTTATTTTTTTAATTATAGGATTCCAAACAGATGACAGTACCATTCCATCTTATCTATTGCTTTGTGGCATTACTTGGGGGAGGCCTATGTTCAGCAGTGGACTTGTGAAGGGCTGTAATGATGATGATGATGTTATTTACTAACTTTGCCAACTGAAAAGATTACGTTCTTTACTGTTAGTACCTGACAGAACTCTTGGTTCGTAAATCAACCTTCAGTATTCTAACGGCGTATAGTAACTGTATTTGGTCGTATATCGTATAATATGGTCGTATGATTAAGCTCAAGGTCGCTTAGCAAGTTAGGAAGAGGAGAGAGGAAAGGGCTCTGCTCGGTATGTCCCATGCATGATGGACTTCTTAATAAGGATAGCCGCGTAACCAAAATAGCCAATTCATCAGTAAAGACACATTAGGATACTTAACACAGTTTTTTTTTCTATTTTATTCGATATCCACTATGCGAGTTATCTGAAACAAAAGTTTCAGTTCCTGCGCGACACTCATGACAGCCTCGTTCATCGGAAACTCTTACTCTCTTTATTCCCCTTTACCTATGGAATGACCTGCCTAAAAAATTAAGACAACCTACCTGCAAACAAATATTTAAGACGAATGTTCGGGATTTTTTTCTAAAATTGCTTCATAACTGTTAAGTTCTGTCATCATTATAGTTTTAATCTCTGTATATTAGTTTCATCAGCATATTATGTATCTTTACACACACAATGTTATACTATATTTTCTCGCAGTATATATATTTATAGAGAATGCTTTTAGCATCCGCTTTTTGATCCTGTACTGATGTAAGGTTCAATAAAGTTTAAATAAATAAATAAATAAATAACCCAACGGATCGGTAAGCTGAAGTGTCAAAAGGCCGGCCGTGTAGCTTAAAGAACCGACAACCAATGAGGAATAATGATTCTCGAGTGGCAGCCTCGTAAATACTTGGTAAAATATGTAGGATGTCTATAGATGCACTGTGCCTTGAGGCCTTCGGGGAGGTCTAATATGTTCAGCATCTGACTTATGATAGGTTATAATGATGTTGATTATAATGATGAACTGCATATTGTGGCTTGAGCCATAGTGGCACTAGCTGTAGTGAACTAATACCACTGCTGTACACAGGTTTACAAGTCTCTGCAAGATTTATTCCCTAGGCGTGTATGTTTTCTCAGGATGTTTTCCTTTACCGCCGTGCAAGGAGTAAAACAACATTTACAATTTCAGCCAACAATTTCATTTACTCTAGCGGGATCTGAACTTAAGTTGCTCACGTACTACTTACTAAATTTAATACGACCGCTTAAATGGCAGCAGATAGCAATTAGGCTATTGTTTATGGCAGTTATTACATTCTTATACTGGCGGTGGGAAGCAACTGTTAAAAGACAAGCGGGACGACTGTACTGCGATCGTCAATTCCTTTACGTTGTGGAGCCACGCTGCAGCTATATTATAGCTATGCTAGACCGGGGAAAGACCACGCTCTCACAGAATACTAGCGTTAAAAAGTAGCTATATGCTGCTGTGTTTTGTGCTCCAAGATAGGAGCCGAAGAGGTCTATCTGCCAGAACGCTGGGACGAAATTCCTCTGCCCAAACCTCCCCAGTTCCGAAGGCGAAAAAACGCAGTCGGTTTGAGGAAAAGTCCCCAAAAGGGCAGCGCAGGAAGTCTGTGAAGCTGGCATCGGGGGAGAAGAAGCTCAGCTTCAGTGCCGTAGCTGGCTCCGCGTGTGTAGGAATTCGCAATTCGTATCCTATGAACGTGGAGCAGATGCGGCTGGTCCATCGGGCACTAACGCAGGCTATCGCTAAGACGGCCTGTGGGGCGCAGCCGGAAATGGGATCAAAATTTTCGAGTTTCACTCACAAGCCAGGTTGGATTCTGGTAACGGGCCTGAATAGGGCAAGCCAGGATTGTATTGTGGCTGAAATCAGGAACCTGAAACCCTAGCTGGAGGCAGAGCTCTCGATAATACCCGAGGACGAACTGCCTAAGCCTCAGCTGGGCATTACCAACTTGCCCCACAGCGAATCTGACTCTCCAGAGGAGGCAGCTGTGCTGTTGAAGGCACAAAATGAAGGGCTCCATACCGAGCTCTGGAGAATCCTCCACCGTAAGGACGAGGACAATGGGTTCCTAGTAACCTTTTCTTTGGATGACCCATCGGCGGAGGCTCTTCGGATGGCAGGCGACAGAGTCGTCCTTGGCTTTAAAATTATAACTTAAGATCTGGTCTGACACACCAGGCAATGAATGTTTTAAACATTCTAAAACCTTAGTCCGGAATTTTGATCGTAAATTCGCTTCAGAAGCCCTGGGATTAAGTAAAAATAATTTGCGCATTCTGGCAAGAGCCCCAACTGGACACTGTTGTCTTAAAAAGCACTTATCCTGGGACTAAGCAACTAAAAGATGTGTCGGTTCCGTTCCATAACGGAGGAAACGCCTCTGCATATCCTAACTGATTGCAGACCCTTAATGCGCAACCGTAACACTCATCTAGGAAACTATGCACTCCGCCCAGAAGAAGTGAAATTGCTTACGACTAACCAACTCTTACTATACATTGAAGACAGGACTTAGCTGTGAACTATAGCCATGGCAGCGATCACAATAAATCTTTTAGGTCGCAGTGATATTGGTCTCTTTCCCTAGTCCTGCATATCTGCTTGCATATAAAAAAAATCGAGGTAGGACCACGATCGCACAGAATACCAGCGTAAAATAGGAGCTCAATGCTGCTGTGTTTCGTATGGAGAAAGATTCTTGAGAGAGTGAGAGAGAGGCACATGTAGGCATAGAAAATCAAAGGTATTATAGATAGTTTACACTATAAATACGTGCCACTACAGTGCATAAGTCTCCTATTATTTCTGAGAGAGTTCTTCGAAAGATTTTTTATTCTTTTTTTTTATATTCCACAACCATCACACAACGCCATCTGGTCCCAAGCTAAGCAGAGCTTGTGTTATGGGTACTAGATAACTGATAAACATACTTATATATTTCTAAATACATAAATATTATAGATAAATTACACCCAGACACAGAACAAATGATCGTGCTCATCACACAAACATTTGTTCTGGGTGGGAATCGAACCCACGACCTCCGGCATAGCAGTCAGGGTCACTAACCACTAGACCAACAGGCCTGTCAGGTTCTTTATACATGGTGGATATTTTTCTTTATCGCCGAGTAATAGCTAGTATGAAAATAACGCTTTATAACACCTACAGTCGATGCTGAACGTGGAACTAAAAGGGATTAAAATTCCTTACAAAGCTGTCCGCAGACTCGTTGATAACAATAAATGTATGTTATGAAAGGAGTAAACGTGAGGAATGAATTGTAAAGAAAGAAACAAAAGCAAAACGTTTTTCAGTACTTAGAAGTTTTTAATATTACAAACTGTTACTTTATGAGATTATTTATTAGTCTCCAGTTGAAACGTTAACATAAACACTCACGCCTATTATAGGTATCCAGATGTACCCAAATTTTTTTAGAGACTACAGACTTCCATCAGGTACAATCCTGACATACTTATCTCGCCTCGTTCCGTTCATATAAATACGCATGCTTGCTCGTCGGTTAAAGATACGTACTCTTAATTTCGTCCATCTTCAATATATCGCTAATTAAGTCAATAAACTTCCGTCTGGGGCATCCCTTGCTAACTGTAGGTCGTAAGTTAGTTCGACTGATTTTAGTGAAATTCTTTGTGTGTATTTCAGTGGGTTCCTGGATTGTTTAGATTCACTATTGGATCCGACGGGCCACGCTGTTGTCGAGATCCGGAAATCACCCGTGTGAGTCCCGGGCGGATCGCTAGTTAAATATATAAATTTAACAAATATTTCTAGGACATATTAAATCCACTTTCACGCATTGAGGCAGTGTGTTGTTCTTTGTCCGTTCGCTAAGCAGAGTAGACGGCATCAAAACCCGAAAGAAATGAGATACTACTAACTAGCACATATATAATTCATTACTTTTAAAAGTCATTCCACAACTATACAGCGAGTTGTAAACTTAAGATTTTAAAAAATATTGTGTTTCAAGAATAAACTACGCTTTATTCGAATATATTCGAATATATAATATACAAATTCTCGAAATGAAAATTGGCTATTGGTTTCCGTTAAATATTGAAGATGACGCCATCGTCGACATGAGACCTAAATAAAGACAGGAAGTGTTTTGACATCAAACAAATGGTGATGTGAGCCATTGCAGCGACAGAGATGAATGAACTAACGCTAACTGTCATTAGATGCTCTGAAAGAAACCTCAGTGCTGCTGACCCATTAGTTCAATTATTCGGCCCGGAATGGAATTTAAAAAATTGTGACAATTTCTGAAGTTAATTTCCTAAAGTAATTATTTATTTTGGTATTTAATGTGTCTGCGTGTTAGTGTAATGTAGTTCTTTAGTATACAACACATAAAGTAATTGAAAGCCGTACAAAATGAGGGTAAACAAAAATTAATATCAATTCAAAAATACGTCAGCGCAGTGACCTCTTCACAACAAAATAAATTGGTATTTTTATTCTGTGCTTCCACTGAGGCTAATTATTGCTTAGGCTAAGCTAAAAAATTAGTCCAATTGGAACCTTTCTTTTTATTAGGTCGCGAATGTTTTATTTAAATCTCGACTCCCACGGACTCTTCTTTTGGCGCTTAAGTAACACCCAGGATCCACAAATCTCATAATTATAAATATATTGCCAGTGCCTCTCCGATCCATTATGAACTAATTCTTTATTAATGTGTGATATTTTTTTATATTTGTGGGGCTATCCATTAATTATAATCTTCAAATAGTATAAAACATAGGCACTATCCACCTCTGTCTTCAACATTTCAGTTTTTCCGCTCACTTGTAAAAGGAAAAACCGTAATGAAACCACTCAACGGAATTTGATACGTGATCCTTTAGGGATATGTTTTGAAAGATAAGTATATATAATACATTCTAATAAAACTTTTATATAGTAGAGGACATTCAATGATTTGTAATCAAGTCAATCAAAATTAAAACTTAAACCAATAAACGTTTAACAATTTTGATATAATTCATGTTTCGTATTTATGCCATAAAATATAATACTATTAAAAACTAATCTTTTAACAATATATTTTTTTATTGCTTAACGCACTTTTCGAAGCGATAAACATCGCTTTTTTAAACATAAATGACAACACGTGTAAATTGCACCCGGGTCAGGACGCTAGTTTCTTATATTTGGCTTATAAATATTAATGACGTCATATTCATACATATTTTGTTATTTTAATCATGCTGATAACAATCCAAGTCATGGTACCACCTAGCGGCCTGAACTAATGAACAACGCTGGTTGTACAGTTAAAAGTTACAACCAGCATATTCTGTATAGTTGGAATTTAATTGTATTAATATGTCTATTACAGTTTTCGTATTTTCAATTATCTCAAAAAAGGTACTAAATAAATCTTCCCAAAACATATTTCCACAAAACGTATATTGAAATATTTCTACAGCATGAACTGCATATAATATTGTATTACAAATATTCGTTATTGAATATTTATATCTCCATAATATTACAATAGCAGTGCTTTATTATTTAGATATAACTTAAATACAAAAGTTATCCAACAGTTTCGCGATGCTGTGCTGTTTGCTTACCTTATAATAGATTTATAGTTTACGATTTATAGAGGAATTATATAATTGTGCACAAAATATTTCTCGAAGATTTTATTACTACTAAAGATTATAATATAGGTATCAATATAACATCTATCCACGCAACATTTAAAATGAAAACTTACTTGAATCTTTCAAAGGAAAATAATATTGATAAGTCCCGCAGAAATATATAATACCTTGATGTATATTTATTCCTGCATTCGAATGGGAACAACAAAATACAATACTTTTCGTAAGGAAAATATTTTTTGAAATTTAAATCTCACATAATTAATATGTGAAGGGAAACGTGTGTCTGAGATTTCGCTTAGTAAAGTTTATAAGGTAAAGGAGTTGAGAAATCTAAAATTAATAATATAATATGTGTTAAAACACATTAATTAAAACAAACACGATAAAACATTACCAACCATGTCAAATACATAATTGCCGCTTGGACAAATTATTATATATTGGATGTATATTTATACTTTTAATACATATAATAATTTTTGGAGTAATAATACACGTTGTACTTATTTACTTTGAGGAGTAAGTATACACTTATATTATTACTCCAAGACCAATGACAAAGCCTTAATAGTCCGTGGTCAAACAGTCGCAGACATTAGTGACGAAGAAAATATAATAACTACGTTTAAGAAGCGGAACTTTCTTTGTAAAAGTAAATGTATGAAAGGGTGCCAAGCTACCCTTGAAAGAATATTGTTTTTTTTAACACTGGTTGAATTCATCTGGGGGCACGGGAGTGCCCTCGCCAAGTCGAGCAAAAAAGTGGCACGGCCGTACCATACTTGTCTCGAAGCAATTCAGGCCATTTTCGAGCCCATATAACTTCGTTGTGGATTAAACTAGAAGCCTAAAACCGAGTAGGCATTGTATAAACATGGTATATTTAAAATTTCATTTAATTTGAACTAGTAGTTTAAGAATTATAACTAGTCAATGTTTCTTAATTTTGTCACTCACTGACTAACCGATCATCAAAACTATAAGGCACTTCAAGCAGACATAAAAGCTTAAAATTTAGAATACTGTTACGAGCTTAAGGTTCGTGACAATAAAACTGCGGATTGAACAACCAAAATTAACACTTTAATTATGGAACACCAATTAAAACTTAAAAAAAACATTAATAATCAATCACACTAATCACTTTTAGTTCACTTTATTTCGCTCCGAAGCTTCGCTTGGCCCCGATCACGGCTATCAACGGCTTTATATAGGGCTCTTCTACCGAAACATCCAGAATATTCCAGCAAATACGGGCCCCGACCGACCAGGCGCAGAAAGTTCGAGTGTGGAGCTTTCTAGAAAGCTTAATTCTTCTATTTGTTACTAGATGGCGCTGTTGGTTGAAATTTCAGTCACTCGCACTAGATGGCGCTAGTGCCAGGTACCAGACATCAACTTAGGCGCGCAACAATACACTTAGCGTTTAGTGTATTAATCAAGGAAAAAATTAAAATATTTTTTTAATTTCGGTCCAGTTTTCTAGATGCACAGATAGAATTACGGTTGAATTGAGGCCACTGCTGAATAAAACCTTTCAGAGGAATGCCACAGCGTACGATCCTGAACCACTTGCACCCATCAACTTCTTACATCTCTTACCACTCCATCACGTGGAGGACCATCCGATACAACGCTTACCGGTACGAAGCTATCACTTATCTCTCTAATATCTTTCCTGTTGGTTGTCATCCTAACGCACTGTAAGAGTGAGGGAATAGAAAGTGCACACCCGTATTTGTGTATACACATACGCAATACAATCCTGTCCTGTGGTCGCCATTGAGACTGATGCCGTGACCAAAATCCGGTATCGAGGACATAACGAAGTTACTACTAGAGCGCCTTTCTTCCCCATCGGTTGCCAGTTCTTCGAGCTATATGCCATATTGCCGTCACTTCCCGAACCGACATATCTCAACGAAGCCTTCTGATTCGTTGAGATATGTCGGTTACTCTGGATCTTCTGCGGATAGTACCCTTATTTTGAAGTGTATCACGTAGAGAAAATCAGAGCACAGTCTTCTCCTTAGTTCGCGATGAATAACGAGAATGGTTGATGAATAACCTACTCTAAGGCCGTAATCACTCGGGTATAGAAGACTGTGGTATTTACTTACTCTTCAAAATTCAAAAATAATGTTTTCATTTCAAAAGGTACATAATATAATTACAATTACTCAATAAATAAAAATGTATTATTAAAACAAATTGTTCTATTACCCTACAATGTTATTCATATATTTTATTAAGTAAAAAAGGAAATAATTGTAATTATAGTTCAATACTACCCTTGATTATAATGCAATGTGGAGCAATTATCGACGCCTCAATAGCGTACACAATAAAGATTTTCGTTGCGGCATTGCATTAGCACGGGTACGGATCCCACTCGGAACAAGTGTTTGTACGGTCAACAAAAAACTGGGTATGAATGATAAAAGAAAAACTCGTAAAAGGGTTAAGGTTTTTTATAAATATTATTTGTGTTACCGTTACCGCAACATCCTAAGAACAGTCCACTGTTGAACATTAGATTCCCACATAGATTAGGGGATCCCTCCTATTATGCCCCTCTATTTGCCCAATTATTGTATATCATATCCAAATTAATAGTGTTACGAGCTTGAGGTTCGTGACAATAAAAATTGCCGATAAAATTACCTAAATTAATGCTTTAATTTACTTTACACAAATTAAAACTTAAAACACTAATAATTAAACACACTAATTCACTTAATTCCGCTCCGAAGCTTCGCTCGTATCGCCGATTCAATACTACTCGATCGCATCTTGCAGCGCCTATTTATATGAATTAGCAAAATATCCAGAATGTTCAAGTAAACACGCGCAAGGTACCGAGAGTTCGAGTTTTAAACTTCAAGAAGTTTAGTTCTTAGGTTCGAGACTAGATGGCGCTAGTGCGCCGATTTGAGCGCGTAACACTGCCCCCTCCTAAGACATGCTCGTCCCGAGCATTATCGGCCCCATAATTACGCGCTAGGCGATCCACATATACGATCTTAGGAGTCCCTCTTGCGCCTTTCTGTAACGGCTCCGCAATGTCAAGGGCTGTCCTATCCCGTGGTGCACCAACATTGTACAATTTCGGTACTCCTCCACTACGTGTCTGAGGTCCCCGCACGGCCGCACAACTTGTACATGTACGACACCAATCCTCGACATCGTCACGATAATGGACCCAGTAAAACTGTGCTCGGACCTTCAGTAGAGTTCGTTTAACTCCCAGATGGACTCTTGAACGACCATTATGGCACAGCTGTAGAACATTCGGCACCTTAGCCTTAGGGACAACCATTTGCAAACGACAGCTGTCTCCTCGACCATTGTCCCATTTACGGCACAGGACTCCATCCTGAAGCAGCAAGCTGTCCCATTGGGCCCAATAGCTTTTCGTGGTTGAACTCATCGCTGAGACGTCCCTCCACTTAGGCTTGGTAGCACGGGCCTTCATCCATCCCAGAATCGGCTTGATGTCCGGATCTTCCTGCTGTGCATGTCGTAGGCTGTCCTTCCACCCGTTGCTGAGGTGGTCTGTCCTGAGCATCCTCACGGATACCACTTCCTTATTCTCTTGCCTACTACAATGGTTGCCATCTTCAGGACAAGGTCTTCTTGACAATGCATCTGCGTTGCCGTGAGATTTCCCGCTGCAGTGTCTGATAGTAAAGTCGTATTCCTGCTGCTGCTGGGCGGTGCCGCACTTCCTTTCTGAGACCGTTCGCCTTCCCTTCCTAGGGTGTGCTTAGGGCAGCTGGACCGAAGATGGCCCCTTTCCCAACAGCCATAGTACCTCGGGCTTTATTTTTTATTGTGGTCGCGAACCGTGACTGCTGTAACCTCCCTAGCGTGAGGTGAACGATGATCCTGTCGCCGCCAGGCAGTGCCGTTAGCTGTACTACCCTTTCAAGATAGATCAACTCTCCTTTCCATGGTTCGCTTAGGGCAGCTGGATCGAAGATGGCCCTTTTCCCCACAGCCATAGCACCTTGGGCTGTATCCTTTGTTGCGGTCGCGAACTGTAGCTGCTGCAACCTCCCTGACGCGATGGGAACGATGATCCTGCTGCACGGCTTCTACCTCCAGTGCATGGGCCAAGGCGTCCTTAAGCGTCTCGTGGTGCCCGAGCCTCACAGCAGCTCTGACTTCCAGGTCGCGGATGCCGTCGATGAATGTCTGCACCAGGTTCCCTTCAATGAGCGCAGGTACAGACTGGATGCTTTTCGAACCATCTTCTCCACCTCAAGGGCCCACTGCTGCAGGTTTTCGTTGCTGCGTTGCACGCGATCTTTGAGCTGCGCGCGAAAGACGTGTTCCAGGTGAGCGTCACCATATCTCGCCTCCAATGCCTCAAGGAGCTGCTCGTAGGTCACTTTCTTACCGAGAGCTTCCAACACGGTTAAGGCTTGGTCGCGCAGGCCTAAGGTGAGTGCAGTCATGGCCTGGCTTTTATTCCAGCCGTTTGCCTCCATGACGGCCTCGAACTGGATTTTGTAGACCGACCAGGAAGAAGTCCCGTCGAACGGTGGTACATTGAACCCACGTAGTGAAGGTGTAGTAGCTACTGCGGGGGCTGCAATTCCATCTCCAAGTTTGAGTTCATCCAGCGTTTTCTTAACTTGGTTGATTTGGGTCTCAGCTTCCGACAGGCGGTTATCATGTTGAGCAACCTTATCCTTCACCTCCCTTATCTCTTTCCCGAAGGTAGCGTGAAGGTCCTTCATGAGAAGCATCTACTCTTCCCTATCGCGTTTGAGCTGCTCTTCTAAGCGACGGGCCTGTTCCTCCTGTCGGCGGGCCTGTTTCTCCTGCTGCTCTTTCAACTGACTGGCCTGTTCCTCCTGTCCGCGCTTCAGCTGCTCTTCGAACCGACGAGCCTGTTCCTGCAGCATCACCATCAGAGCACCTAAGTCAGGTGCTGCAGATGTAGGAGCTACCGGCGGGCCTGCAGCCGGTGGCTGGCCCTCCGACGTCTGCGGCGTTGCACCACCAAATCTTCGTTGGTCCGTCTCCTGCTGGAGTTGACTTCGGGTACGGACACCCTCCGTTTCCTCCTTAGGTAAAATCGGCATGATTTTATCCCACTTCTGACACCAATTGTTACGAGCTTGAGGTTCGTGACAATAAAAATTGCCGATAAAATTACCTAAATTAACGCTTTAATTTACTTTACACAAATTAATACTTAAAACACTAATAATTAAACACACTAATTCACTTAATTCCGCTCCGAAGCTTCGCTCGTATCGCCGATTCAATACTACTCGATCGCATCTTGCAGCGCCTATTTATATAAATTAGCAAAATATCCAGAATGTTCAAGTAAACACGCGCAAGGTACCGAGAGTTCGAGTTTTAAACTTCAAGAAGTTTAGTTCTTCGGTTCGAGACTAGATGGCGCTAGTGCGCCGATTTGAGCACGTAACAATAGTACCGTTTGTGTTCTCAGTTTGTTTATTCAAATAATTTGATCGGCAAGTGGATACTGTGACGCAAAAACACGTAAATCTACTTTTAATTAAGCATCAGTATTCACATTCGTTGTCTCCCCTGAGGATTAAGATGGAATACTTCGTTACCAGTAAACAATTTACGTGCTAGCTATGTATTATGCTAGAACGTATTAATCTACTATAATCCTTAAATTAAATTTTTGGAATACGCTTTGTGATGTTCTATTTATTTTTATCACGGTGATCATAGCTACTTCGCCGTGAGTAGATATCAGTGAAAACTAGGAGGGTCAAGCGTAGGTACTTTCTACGAAGGGCTTTATTTTTTGTACTTCTCTCTTCTTTTATATACTTAACGTTTTTTTTTAATATTAACGGATCAAGATAATGAAAACGTCCTTTGCCGTAGTTATTAATTGTATTTACTTTATAATTCTATCTTTTTCACTCAAGAGCTCACAATAATGACTGTCGTGATCGCCACCATTGGCAGGGTTAAATTAGATTGATATAGGTACCAGGTATCTTTTACTTTGGCTTGAGTATTGCTATATCTGACATAAACTCGCAATAATGCCATATTAATTAAATAAGGCAATGTCATATTTTCTTACGGCGCTATTTTACGTGGTAGAGTCACGCTGCAGCTATTTATTATGTATTTATTACAAAAACAGTAACAGCACAATAACAGTACAATACCAAGACAATGCTGTACAAAAACAAACAAAAATTGATAACTATAACTACTGACATAAAAATATATACTGCTATAATTAAGAAAAATAATTATTGAAAACAAATTTCACAGACGCTGTGCGCCGCTTTTGTGAACTTTGCCAGGCTGCAGCGGTCAATATCTGTTTCCTCGGAATTAATATTCAATAATTTTATAGCACGTGTCATAAGCGCAAACCTGAGCAGATTTGTCCTCGCATACGGCACCTTAAACGTGGGATGTGGGCGACGCCTCGCCACCGCCTTATCAGGCGCAATCGGTCATAGCATCTACTAACCATCAGGTGGAATGTGTGCTCGTTTTTCAGCCAATGTTATAAAAAAATGGTACAAAAATCAACTCTCGCGAAATTTTGCAATAAACACGTATTTAAATATCTGTGAGTTAGCAAAATAAAAGTTTTATGTAGGGATACATCCTAGCTATGTACCTGGTCGTAGGGTTAACCAGGCGTCTAGGCTAACTTCGAATCCAGTGACGTAGGCATTTATTGATGATAGTAAATTAGCTTCAGACGAGTTCCACTATGTTGACAACTTTCCTATATCAGTAATAAAAGCTCAGAGTCGGTTATATACATTACATATAATAAAATGTTAAAATGGTACGTTAATAATTGTTGTAAACAAGTAATTATTGAAAAACACAAAGGATTCGACCGTAGTCATCTTTATTAAGTAATAAAATGTAACGATCGACAAAGCAAGCACCATTTTATTGTTTTTCGAGTGTCCTATTTGTACTTGTACGAAAAACATGACGACATCTCGCCCTTCAAAATCTATCAAGTCGTTTAGACTGCCGTGCCAGTGGTCACAAAAGAGAAGACACACATGCATTATTTCTTATGGTTACACGAATACTACGTGGAAGCAAAGCGATTTTACGGATTTGATCAGATTTTAGTTTTAACTCCCGACGTTTCGGGCACTTTACAGTGTCCATGGAGAGGGAGTGGGGGACCTCACGTGTTTGAGATCTCGATCTTCTAGTTAGTCCAGGCTACCTTCAGATTTTGAATACTAATTTTGAACCCATCAACGCTGAACGATCTTACAATGTATTGAAATCTTGCGGTATGCTTGAGTTTGGATTTAATTTTGTTAAATTTGGGATCCTCAGTCCCCCGTGACTATAGGTGCTGTACAGTACCTGAAATGTCAGAAATTAAAAAGGTTGATAAAATTTGTAAGCGCGTGTTTGTAAGTGTTTTATTTCTATACACACGTATATGATTTTTATAATATTAAAAGTAATAATCAAATAAATAATCCATTCCTGAAAATTTGATACCAATCTTCAGCGAATAAGACTACAAATGCGGTTTCATGTCTATAATCATATGATCTGTCTTAACCTTCAAACTGGAACAGAATGGTGCACTGCTGCTTGATGGCAAAAATAGGTTAAGCACGACGTGTGGCGCAGATACTGACTCTAGACAGAAAAGGAGCCGATTCTCTCAAGTGTTGAATAAATGCGTAATTAAAAATATAATTAATCAAGACGTTGCATATCTTCTTATCTTTTATCGTAATTATTACGGGAAATGCTCAAAGAATTTGTTCGGATTCCAGATGCTATATTCCATTTTCATAAACCACGGGAGAACTCATAGGCTCATGGACAGGAGGCTCAGGAATCAATGGATATCGCTTACCATCACGTGAGCCGCGTGCTCGCTTGCCTCCTGCATAAAATTCGCCTTTTGTAATGGTCAAGTAAAACACTAATACATTCAGAAATAAACCATAATTGATAAATTTAAAATTTATCCAACACCATCGGAGGTAGATTTCGGTGTCAAAGATAGGGACAACCACTAAATTGCCTAGGTCCAGGCAGTTTTGGTAAAACCAACTTTGTGCAAATATTAATCCCGAGCGCTAATAATATTTATAATAGTTCGATGATTCCGAGTAGGATTTGAATTTTTATAGCTTTAGTTCGAAGCCGCTAGTACACTCTATCGGGTTACGAAGCGATGCGTTTTTAAAAAAAAATCTAATTTAAAACAATTCATTATTATGTTAATAGATTTTTACCTGAGAGCTAATAAGAACTTATCTAACAATGTTTTTAAATATTTTGAATAGTTTATATCGCCTGCTTATTTTTACATGCAACGCAGGCAGACCGTCTGATATCAGAACGTTTATCAGGCAGTGTTGGCTAGTCGCCGCCATGGGACGTACGCCCTTGCGGTTCTTCGCGCGCACACTCTTAAATACTCGCGAACGCAAATAACAACTTTTCGAAGTACGTAAGGTAAGTTTATAAAATCGTGTAACATTACATAACAACATTACAATTAAAATTAAAAAGTAACATTAAAATTTTCATATGTAAAAGTCAAAATAAAATACACGAGTATGTTATTTTGACCTTAACATATAAAAATTGCTTAAAGATGAATAAATATATTATTAAAAATAAATTTCGTTACTTAATTGGTAATAAATACTAAAATATTATTTATTGAAAATTAATATTTAAAGATAGAAAACCTAATTGCAAAATTGGTTGATTTCATAATTAATTTTTTAATTTTTATAAATTTAATATTTTTTTATTTGGCAAATTAAAATTGAAAAGAATTCTAAAGCTATCTTTAACAAAAATATAAAGTTATAGTCTATATACATCCCACGGCTGGGCACAGACCTCTAATTTCCGAGAGACTTATGGAGTAATTAGTCAACCACCCTGCTCCGGTGCGTTTTAATTACCTTAATTAATTAGACCATTAAATTAATTGATAAAATAAATTAGAAATCCGTAAACTTTTGGCCATTATTCTCAGACTTCTAATTCTTTTATCCAGCCTTCTTCAGTATTTTAGTGATTCAGAAAGTTTTAGAGATGCTGTTTAATCGTTTTCAGGCTCGTTTATTCCAACATTATTTCACGAAGAAGAGCTAGTCATTTAGTATTAATGAACTTGCTGTGAGAAACAACATTTTTAATTTTGCTGTACTCGTGAAGTGGCGAGATAAGAGTACCACTATCGTTATACTTTTCAGGCAAACGAAACGGGAGATTGACAGCAGCATCTCCGTGATAATAAATTTAAATAATACTACGCCTACAAAAAAGTGGCAACTATCAGAAATCCTCTATGAGGTAAAATATTCGGCAGTGGAATATCTGTAGGCTGTTATAAACGAATTTTAATTAAAATAAAGTTAATTATCTTTACATACGAAACTTTCATGTTTTAGCCTTATATACGTTTGTACTTTATTACTTAACTTTGTGACTAAATTTACACAAGAAGAACATGAAATTAAAAAACAAGCATGTTTATGTTACATTCGAATTACATGTTCAATGCCTTCATGTTATCCATATTACTGAAATTACTAACAACGGTTTGTTAAACCAGAAATTGCTTAAAAATCAGATCAGTAAAGCGATTGCTATACTTTCGAAATGTCATAGTTCAACATTTACATTCTTATTTCCTTGCTATAAAGAGGGACAGGTTGAGGAATGAGACTTAAGTAGCCTGCTCACATTCCGTTGAGTACGACACCGCTACTCACCGCTGTACACCGGCCGAATAACGTGACCGAAATGATTACTTTCCGATACTTTTATTTTTATTGCCTTGCTAGTAATGCAATGTAAATAACCGGAAAAACCGTACTTTAATTGATGCTTGCAAAGATCAAAACCATTTACTTGATTAAATATCATAATTTTATATATGTAGTTAATACTTTTTGTAAAGATAAGGTGAAAACGAGAACACAGTTTACCTGATTGTAAGTGGATACTGTGGCCCATAAACATCTACATCTATCTTCGATTAAACATAAAAATTTAGATGCGTTGTCAGCCCTGAAGACTAAGATCGCATGCCTCGTTTCCAGTTCTACACTCACCGTACGAAACACAGAAATATCAAGCTGCTATTTTACGCTGGTACTCTGTGCGAAAGTGGTTATTCCTTGGTTGAGCCGACCCACTGATAATACAACCATAATATAGCTATAGCGTGGCTCTATCAAGTTTAATTTAATTTTTCACAGACACTTTCATTAGACTTACATATTCATTCACAAAGTGTAAACATGCGGATTTCCGATCAAGTTCCCGAAATACATATTTTATTAATTTCTCAGACATGCTTCTTTCTGCATGGAAACTTACTTCTTATAACACGAAGCACAGGGTGGTGGGTGATAAGTGAGAGGGGTTATTAAATTTATTTTATTTAGTTTTTTCTTCGGACAACGAAATTACTTTGCTTGTGTAAGCATGTAGTAAATGAAAATGTAGGTTTAAGGAAAGTGTTATTAAATCAAACGTGGTAGAGCCACGCTTCAGCTACATTATAGTTGTAGCATGAATGAGTCAGCTCAACACGGGAAGGACCACGCTGTCACAGAATATTAGCGTAAAATAGCAGCTTAATGTTGCGGCGTTTCGTACGGTGAATGACAATTACCTGAAACAATTTATACTGGTAACAGGACATCTCATCTCAGTCCTTAGACAAGACATCGCATTTGCATATTTATTTTTAAATGAGGATAGGTAGAGTGCCTTTGGTTCAGTACATCCACTTACCTTTCGTTCTCGTTTGTCACCCTTACTGTCAAAAATCACCAATGGACGTTTAACTTAAAAGAAAAAAGTCAAATTAAAATGAGCAATATTTTATTTTTATAAAAAAATAATTAAAAAAAACTGATTAAACTTTACTACAACTATCACAATTTAAATATTGTGGTCGCTAGCTAAGTTCTGAGCTGAACAATTGTGTGTGTTTTATAATATACCTGTATAGTAGCACTGTTAAATTAGTTTTATCATTTATTTACAACAAATTTGCATAACAAAATTTAATATATATATATATATATATATATATATATATATATATATATATATATATATATATATATATATATATATTCTGTAGGCTTTCTTACAGATCTTGGCTATATGCTCTCCAAATTCTAGTTTAGAGGAGAAATTAACCCCTAGATCTTTGACTTTTAACACTTTCGCTATTGGTGCCCCGTTAACCTGGTATTGGTACGTAACTGGAGATAATACACGGCTGAAGGTCATAGTTATGCACTTCGTGATGTTATATTGTAAGTTATTATGTTTGCTCCAGGCTACCACCCTATGCTATATATATATATATATATATATATATATATATATATATATATATATATATATATATATATATATATATATATATAATTTTTACATAATAAATGAAAATTTTCCTTTAATTAAAAAAAATAAACATTTTACATACAAAATATTATCGTAAATAAAATATTATAAAACACGACAAGTATTTCTTACTTGTCGTATATTTTATAATAATGATCTAAATGGGTTTCATTGAATCAAGTGGTCTGTTGTATATCACATTGCGGTAACGTTCTTTCACTTTATTACTTAATGAATTTAAATTTATTTTTACGTAGTAGATACCTCATTTCCAGTAAAGAGGTTATCCGGTTATCTACACTAACAATTGGAAAGAACAACATGAGGCTACAATTTCAGGGTACCATCTGTAACAGCGGGGTCCTTCCATGATCGAGCCGACCCATTTGTGTTACAACCATTATACCACTGAGAAAACATACTAGTTGCTTGGCCTTACTTATGTAGTTACTTAAAAATACTTAAAAAATATATTATTACATATTGTTCTACAAAAACACTTGAAGCGTATGGGATTTAAAATAAGTTAAAATAAACGCAGCAAGATTTCTTAAAATACCATACCTTTATAATGATTTCTTTCATGTACGCAAACACCGCTCATTAACTTACGAGTAAGCACTACATACATATTTAATTGAACGCGATAAATTTCATGGAAGTAGTATTATTCAATACTAGTAATTTTTTTCAATCTTGTTTTGGAATAAATAACATTGCTAAGTAATGTTGAAACAACTTGCATACTATTTATTGTATAACAATGTGTTATAAATTAAAATGTAAAGCTACAAGAAAAAGCTTTAATCGCACTTTTGATGTTAGAAATTATGTACCCATGTAGTATTATATACTCGATAATAATGTATGATTGTTATCGAGTTTGATTTTATTTAAAATAAAAAATATTACTCGATAACTAATTTTATTTACTATAAGAAGTTATTCTGGTGGTTAGTCGTTAAAAATAATAAATGTATGAGAGCGGATGTTCAACTCCCTCTCTTGCTTACACAATTAATCATTAGTAGAAATAAGACAGCTTACTGCACTACACATTCTATGTAGGGCAAATACAGATCGATAATTAATAGAATCAGGCATTACTTTGCGGAAATCCGTTATATGAAACATGTTAAGAGTTACTAGCAAACGTAGTACAGATACGAGTAGGACCAGTATCAGCAGAAATAGGAAATTAAATAGGTTTAAAGCATTAAAAGGATGGTCACATAAAATTGTTTTTTTTATTAATTTTAGCTTTTTCATACATTTTTAGTTACTATTTAATATTTATTCGTTATTTTAAAAGACAAAAATAATACAAATAACTTTAATATTTAGTTTTTGTACTAAATTTAATAACATAATATACAAGACCGTATACACATGTCTTACGGCTGATATATGTATATATATATATATATATATATATATATCGTCAGATATATTTTACTTTTATTTTTTTTATTTCTTATTCTTTTTTTCACACCATACAAAAATTACAGATTATATATAAAAAAGAAGTATGCAATGGGCAGTCTTATTGCTGATAGCAATTTCTTCCAGACAACCAATGAAATTTTATTAAAAAAATTCGATACTTAATTCGATAGAACTCGATAATAATCAGAATTAATATAAAAGTGAAACAATTGAATTGTTTTATACAACACGTTTAATTTTTAATTTGTTTTTGCTGTTGCTCTAATCTGTGCATAACAATATAACAAAAATTTATTTTTAGTATCTCACAAGCTTTATCTCAACAAAAAATACGAGATTCTCCGTCCGTAACAACAATATAATAGTTGCACAGCGTCTTCTCCTTTCACTGTATTCTGAAAATAACATTAAAATAAAACTTTGTTCGCGAATAAAAGTATTTATAAAATTTTAAAAGCTATCTGAGCAAAATATGATGTCGTGAAAACTTTGTTGAAAGCATGACGTATGAACGTCATATTTAAATTTCAACGTGCTAATATTTTTCACTTTAGGTAATGGATGGCGTTTACCTTTCAATTGTTCTATCTATAATTTAGTCTCTTTTTCCCGCAAAAATAAATCATTAACTTCGTGAAAAATCAATGACGTTTTGGCCGCCGCAGGAAAAGGGGAGATCTCCCGCCGGGCAAGGTGTTCTGCCCGGGGAGCGGCCAACACTCCATGTGATAGTTCGGAGATGTTCTATATATAATGTTTATGATTCAGAATTTTGATAGCGCGATTTAGGCTTCGGTGTGTTTCGCTTGTGGCGCAACGACAGTGCCGCAACATCACCCCCCTGCTTAGACCGGAGGTCAATAGTGCAGCCTCGTTGCTGACGCATGTGCAATTGCCAGTGGATTGCCTTGTAGTCTGCGGTGAGTCGAGAAGAAGGCAAGTAATCTGCGAGAGTGCCGTGAGGCAGAGGCGAGCAGTAAGGCTCAGAGCCGTGCGGAAGAACACTATAACGCAGGGAGCAGCTTGAAGGAACAGGAAGCATTATTTCAGTGCTGGGATGAACCTTGTGAAGCTAGATGGCTTGTGGTATATGAAGACTGCAGACGATATCTGCACGGGAGCGAATATGTGGGGTATTCTGTGACAATGATAAAGCTTGAAGTTTCCGAAGGTTGTTGGTTGCGTGTTCAGATCACGTTGGGTGGTCACCACTGTGGCCGTGAAGGAAAAGTAGGTTTCTCCCGCCGGGCAAGGTGTTCCGCCCGGGGAGCAGCCGACACTCCATTTGATAGTTCGGAAATGTTCTATATATACTGTTTATGATTCGGAATTTTGATAGCGCGATTTAGGCTTCGGTGTGTTTCGCTTGCGGCATACGTGGTAGAGCCATGCTGCAGTTATATTAGAAGTATAGTTATAGCACGAATGGGTCGGCTCGACCGGGGAGGGACCACGCTCTCACAGAATACCAGCGTGAAATAGTAGTTTAATCCTGCTGTATTTCGTATGGTGAGTGTAGAGAACCGGAGACCCTTTTACTGGAAACGAGGCATTCCATCTTAGTCCTCACGGGTGACAACGCATCTGCATTTTGATTCGTAATCGAGGATAGATGTGGATGTCTATGGGCCACAGCAACCACTTACCATAAGGTGGACTGTATGCTCGTTTGTCACCCTATCCTATAAAAAAAATACGACAGCGCCGCCACAACGTCCTTATTTTGGATTGAAATGTCCTGAAATTATTTCCATTTTTATTGTTGATAGTTTTTTATATAGAATAAGGACCCATAACCATCTCTGTGCTCAATTATGTATCGAAATAATACCAGCGTCAAATAGTAGCTAAATGCTGCTGTGGTTCGTATGATGAGTGTAGAGAACTGGAGGCCCTGGAAACGAGGCATTCCACCTAAGTCCTCGCGGGTGACAACGCATCTGCATTTTGATTCGTAATCGAGGATAGATGTAGATGTCTATGGGCCACAGTAACCACTTACCATCGGGTGGGTTGTGTGCTCGTTCGTCACCTTATCCTATATAAAATAAAAGAAATGCAGATGTTTTGTCACCCTCGAGGATCAATATAAAATGCCTCATTGCTAGTAAAATGGCTCTCCACTTTACGCCATCGATCAAACCGAACCATTCGTGCCGCAATTATAATAAAGCTGCATCATCATAGGTGTATAAAAAAAACTTATATAATTTTACTATAGTCCAACTTTTATTGTGCGTGATTCTCACAGACTGAATAGTCTTTATAGCAAATTTCACTAATTTTGCGTCATTTACTGCCAATGTTGCTTTAAAAGCTTTGTAGTCGTTCAGATCCATACATTATTTAATAGGAAGATAACGTTTAATCTCGATTCCAATCTAAATGAAATATTCTTCTTTAGAAGTTGAATCGTTAATTTTTTTAATATTCCTAAACAAAATTGTTACTGAACACTTACAAAAAACTTGTTAATCTTATCAATTCTATTATACATATATATTTATTAAACAACTGAAGCAAAATAAAAGTACGTTCTCTTGAAATCAATTTCTTCATTAGAGCAGAGTGCGCTATTTGTTCTTAGGCACTGCGCGTTTCAAATGGTTTTCATTCCAACTAGATATAAAATTGTTTCATGACAAACGCACACCACACGATAATGTCAACAAACTATGAAATAAATATATTTGTGTTTACTTTCAAAATTCACTTTGAATCATACAGAATGCAAATAAACGAAATCTAAATATCTAAAGCTCTATAGGATAACGATTTTAGATATTTATAAAACTTCTTTTTGGTTAAAACGACGTAACTAGATGACAGACGGGGTTCTGGTAACCGGCTGATGACGGTAAAATATTCGAAAACGCTGACACAAATCTGCCGTGAAACAATAACACTACGGGAAGAATGCAATTTGTGGCTATAGCTACGACCGTCTCCGAAAATACATTGGAATAAACCATTGCCCACATTTAAGAACACCGATTTCTACCATGGTTTTTTTATAGTATAGGGTGACAAACGAGCACACAGTTCACCTGATGGTAAGTGTTTGCTGTGGCCCATAAACATCTACATGTTTTCTCAATTACGAATCAAAATGCAGATGCGATCCAGTAAAAAGGGTCTCCGGTTCTCTACACTCACCATACGAAACAGCAGCGTTAAGTTGTTATTTCACGTTGGTATTCTGTGAGAATGTGGTCCTTCCCTGGTCGAGCCGAGCCGTTCATCCTACAACTATACTACCAGCAGTATGGCTCTACCACTTGTAAAATTGAAGTGATAATATATAATTGAAAGTGATTCGCAGGGCAATCCAACTTAAAAATAATATTAATACCCAATCGTAGTCGTAGCTGCCTGTGATTATACGTGGTAAAGCCACGCGGCAGCTATATTATGGTTGCAGCATGAATGGGTAGGCTCAATCGGGGTAGGTACGCTAATACCAGAGTAAATAATAGCAGCATTAACTGCGGTGTTACATATGGTGAGTGCAGAGAACCTGTGTCCCTTTTTACTGGAAACGGCCATATTTAGTATTTTTACAAATAACAAAAACAAAAGGTAACTAACATTAAAACGACGAAGAAAAACTCGAAAAATGTAAACGAATAATAAAACTTTTATACTAAAAAAGGCGTCAAAAATGAAGGCGGGACGTTTTCGATGCTTTTGATAAGAATATTATCATTATTCAGAAAATTTGAGAGTGCTAATTCCATTTTCTAATATAATCATTTTGGCTCATTTTCTTTTCGAACTTAAGTCTTATTTTGATAATTCTAAGAAAATTTTACAAAAAAAATGAAATATAATCTACATTTTCTGACGCAATTCTTAAGTTTTCTTTAATCTCTACCATTTCCACAGGATCGATAATTTCGATTATATATTATTATTATTTTATAGGGATATTATACTTTGGAAAACTTTTCCGAAAAATGTAAAAATATAACGAGCACACGTTTTGTTTCAAACGGCGAAGGCTCGGAGACACTATGCCGGAAGTCCAGAATTTAACACATCTAGACGCGTTATCACCTCCGCGAACTAAAATGGAACGCCGAACACAACAGCACGAAACTGCTATTTGCAGCTAGTAGTTAGGAAGAGCACGCTCATTCCCTGGAAAACCAAAGCTATTTGTGTTAAAATCATAATACAACTGCATCGTAGCTGACTGTTTGACTGAATGTTTTATACATTGAAAATAAATATAAGAATTAAAAATAGATAAAATAAGAGATTGGGCAAACATGAGCTTAGACTTAATAGGAAGGAAACCATCTTCCCGTTAACAAATCAAAATAATAAAGCGAACGGAAATTATTCTCCCTACGAAGCAATCTAACGGACGAGGCCCGTGTTCAGCAGTTGACTTTTAACAGGCTGTATAGTAATAGTAAATGGTAATAATTACTATAATAATAGATCCTAGCCTAATGGTTACGGGTACGGACTGCAAACTCGAAAAATTGTGAACCATCACAGAATACCAGCGTTAAATAACAGCTTTATACTCTTGTATTTTTTCACTGAAAGTGCGATTTCCATCTTAGTCTTCAGGGATTTCAACACATCTGCATTTTGATTCTTAATCGAGGGTAGATGTCGTCAAGTGGACACAGTCTTCTTGTTTTTACGCTTATTCTATATACAAAAAAAAACTTTTAAGTTTCTAATGAGGTGCGTCCTTCTTAAAAATAAAGCTACGTTTACGTAGTAGAGGCACGCTGCAGCTTTATTATGTTTGTAGCACGAATGAGTCGCACGACCGGAGAAGGACAACGATCTCGCATAATATCAGCGTAAAATACCATCTAAATGGTGAGTGTAGAGAACCGGAGATGCTTTTTACCGAAAACGAGGCATTCCATCTCAGTCCTCAGTAGTGACAACGCATGACTGCAACGATGTTTATGGACCATAGCATCCACCTACCATCAGGCAGCCTGTGTGCTCGTTTGTGACCATAATTCTATAAAAAAAACTACGACCAATAAACGGCCATCATAGTAGTACAAACATATTGAACGGGGATGGTTCGGTCACTGAACGTGTTGTATACGCCTATGATATGTTGTTAATACGTTCTAGTGGGCGTTGTAGTGACTAGTGCCAAATCGTTCGTAGTACGTTTATACTATGAGCCGTTGTAGTGATCTTAATAATTCGGCATATACTTTCTTACACCCTACAGATAAGTCATATAGTTCGACTCCCAATTTTTAGTAAGTATTACATACACTAAACAATTAGCATAATAAATAAGAAATTTCGCATTGATTAAATTATAATAAATTAATTATTAATTGATTAAATTATAATACATACATAAACACTCACGCCTGTCACCTAGAGGGGTAGGCAGAGACTACAAACTTCCATTTGGCACACCTGACACACCTCTCTCGCCTCCTTCACATCCATACACCTCCGCATACATGCTCGTCGGTTAAGGGTACTCATAATTTGGCCCGTTTTCAATAAATCGCCAATTTGGTCGATAAATTTTCGCCTAGGACGTCCCTTTCCGACTCTGCCATTCACTTCTGCAACATAAATTTTCTTTGTCACTCTTTCCTCATTCATTCTTTCCACATGACCAAACCACCGAATCATTCCTTTCTTAATTCTCACACAACATCATCTTGCAAACCACACTCTTCTCTTATTACACAATTTCTTACCCTGTCATTAAGATTCAGCCCTAACATACTCCTTAACGACCGCATTTCTACTGCGTTCATTCTACTCTCGTGCTTCTTCTGCCACACCCAACTTTCACTACCATACGTTAAAGTAGGGACCAACACAGCATTGTGAATTGCCATACGTGCCTTTTTCGACATAGTTTGACTCTTCACAATAGAGTTCAGGGCCCCATTTACTCTATTTCCCGCATTCACTCGTCGTTCTATATCCTTATCATATCTCCCATCCCTGCTAAATACGCAGCCCAAATATACAAACTCATCTACTTGCTCGATCAACTCCCCTTCTATTCTTATTTCACAAATCGTTTTACTTTCTTCTCTTTCAAAAACCATAACCTTCGTCTTACTTGCGTTCACTTTCATACCCCTTTCTTTTAATGATCTGTTCATTAATGTAACCATCATTTGCAACTCGGCCGCCGACGACGCAAGGATAACTTGATCATCGGTGTACAAAAGGCATTTGATGGTTAACTCACCTATTCTTAATCCGCATTCTTCAACTTTCAAATTTTGCAAACAACTGTCCATAAATAGGTTGAACAGCCACGGGGAAGCCACACAGCCCTGTCTGACACCTTTATGGATGTCAAACCAGTCCGAGTAGACCCCGTTGATCCTAACACAAGCACTAGAGTCCCTATAAAGAGACTCCAATGCCTGTATCAAGCGAGCGCTCAACCCAAATGAGTTCAGTGTTTGCCATAGCAAATCCCTATCCACTCTGTCATAGGCCTTTTCCAAGTCCATGAACGCACAAAAAAACCGTCTGGTTTTTGGCCAGAAACTTCTCCGCGATCATGCGCATGGAAAAGACTTGATCTGTACATCCCATTCCCTTTCTAAATCCCGCTTGCACATCCCAAATTTTCCCATCAGTTTCTTTCATGACCCTTTCAATTAGTACCTTAGCATACAGTTTTCCCACAATGCTAAGAAGGCTGATGCCACGGTAGTTTTTACAGTCCCGCTGTGACCCTTTTCCTTTATATACTGGGAATATCACGGCTTTGCACCAGTCTACCGGTACCCGCTTCAGTTCCCAGCATAAATTAAACAAGGTGTGCAGCAGGCCTGCCACCGCTTCCTCTCCAGCCCTTAGCATTTCGAGTGAAACTCTATCATATCCGGCAGCCTTACCTGCTTTCATGCTTTTCATTGCTTTCATTATTTCATCTATACTTATTTCGCTACCTCTTTCCTCTTCTTTCGGAATTTCTACTTCACGTAGTACACACGTTGTCTCCTCACTCATAAATACGCTTTCAAAATATTCCTTCCATCTCTTTAAACTCAAAACTTCATCATTCAGAATATAGCCATTCTCGTCTCTTATAGTATTCTTCATAGGCTGTTTTGAATGTCCCCTGGCAGTTCTTACAAGTTTCCAGAATATTTTAATATTTGCCTGGAAATTATCATTTTTATCCGTTCTTTCTTGCTTTTTTCTTTCAACTACTTCTTTTACTCTCTTATTAAGATGTCTAAAGGTCTAAATACTGCCTTTTTTTCTTTCAATATCATCATTTGTACCGCTAGAATTACCAGCCTTTGTTGCTAGTAAATCTAGCCATGCTCTCTTCTTTGCTTCAACTTCCATACGTACCTCATCATCCCACCATAACGTATTATTTTTCCTTTCATTCTTTCTCTTACTAATACCACATACTTCGGTAGCTGCATCCACTAAACCTTTCTTTACATTTTGCCATACATTCTCCAAGTCTAACTCCTTCATACATAATTCATCCAAACCCCTTATATTTTCTTTCGGTCTACATTTGAACTTGTTTTTCTCACCTTCATCTTGTAACCTTTCTGTTCTAATACGCTGTAACGCAGTAGAAGACACAGATGCATGATGGTGCCAACGCCTGAATAGACCATTAATTCGGCATAAAACCAAATAATGATCCGTTCCTACGTTAGAACCCCGGTAAACCCTTGTATCCACCACTGCGCCCCTCAATATTTCATCCACAATTATTAGATCTATCATGCTTCTATCGTCACCTCTTTCCCAAGTATACATGTATAAAATATAATTATTATAATTTTAGTTAAGTTCATTATTATAATTTTAGTAATATATATAAATATAAATTAAAAAAAAATTATTGATTGTAAATATAGTAATTATTTTATGATTTCTTATGTTTACGAAAACACTACATGTTGAATTAAAACTAATTTTACGGATTTTATCGCGTTTTAATAACTTATTTTATACTCCCGAATTTTCGAGTATGCCGTGGAGTATGGTGCTTGGTGCTGTGGAGTCCTCCCTTGAACATGGATGCTTTAAAGTATTCAAAACGTCGGAAATATAAAATCAATTAATAAAAGAAAAATCCGTAAAACTAATTTCATTTACTAATTATTTTCTCACTCATGCGGTTGTTGACAGTTCGGCAGAGCGAGAGCTAGGTGTTTGTTTGAGGCGTTGTGGGCCAGATACTTTGAAGTTTGTATAAAAATTTGTAAGATCCATAAATAATTGTTCCGGGTCTGGATGTTTTTCCATGTGCCAATGTATGTATCTAAAACATTTCTATACAGATACAGAGATTCTCCAGGATACGGAGAATATTCTGGAGTGGGAATAATATTTTTTAAATATTATTTCCACTCCAGAATATTCATTCATTCATATTTATAATTGTGTATCTTAATACTATTAAGTTTTTGCATAAGTCACGTTGGTTTCAATGAATATTTTAAAGTATTTTTTATAAACATATCGTAATGTGATGATCGTCATGATATTTTTAATTATTTAAACAAATTAGTTGAAATTATAACTTGATATATAAAATATTACATGTTATAATTTAAATTAATCGTTATGTACTTAAACTGATTGTATAAAATCATCAACAACAACATCAGCACCAGACTGTAAACAACCTACCTACGGAGGTGTTTTTATTGTATGAAAGAAAGAAAGATTGCCAATCTCACTAATTTGACGCTACTTCCCGTCGCCGGTCTGAATATTTTACATTTGGCACATACATAATGTTAAACGTTTATATCGTCTCCGCCATCTATTATCTGGTTATGTGATCTTCCTAGCGTATTCCATAGTTCGCTTTTTACCATACCCACGGGATGAAACCGAGTGGATTCTTATATAACTACCACAGTGTAAACGTTATTATGCTATATAATAATTAGTTTATTTTACTCTAAAGCTGGAAAACTCTAAACCTAAGAAATGTCAGTCAATTTTTTTCATATTATAGTTACCTCCAATTGCAAGATATTTTGTATATTTTACGCATGTCTACTTAAAACCTCTTATATGACTTTATGTGGTATTATGTGTGAGTCAAATTTTTCAAATGAATTTTTACCAGTTTCACTTGAAATATTAATTGTTGCTTAATTGTTGCTGAAATTATGCAGAAAAGTGCTGATGTCTACACAATATTCGTAAAATATAAATACGTGGTTGAGCCCCGCTGTATTATATATATATATATATATATATATATATATATATATATATATATATATATATATATATATATATATATATATATAATTGCATCACGAGTTGGTTGGCTCGACCGGGGAAGGACCACGCTCTCACAGAATACCAGCGTAATTTTTTTTTATAGAATAAGAGTGACAAACGAGCACAAATTCCACCTGATGGTAAGTGGATGCTGTGACCCACAGACATCTACATTTATCCTTCATTAAGAATCATAACACAGATGCGTTGTCATGCCTGAAGACTAAGTTGGAATGCCTCGTTTCCAGTAAAAAAGGGTCTCCGGATCTCTACACTCACCCCACGAAACACAGCAGTATTAAGTACTTTACGTTGGTATTCTGTGAGAGCGTGTGCCTTCCCCGGTCGAGCGGACCCATTCGGGCTACAACTATAATATAGCTGCAGCGTTACTCTACCACGTATAAAATAGCGGCTCATCAGAAGCATGCTGTGTTTCATATGATGAGTGTAGAGAACCACAGATCCTTTTTACTTTCATTGCAATTTGATTCTCTAGGGTGACAACATATCTGCTTTTTTATTTTTAGTCGAGGATATAATATGTACATGCCATGGGCCACAGAGTCCACTTACCATCAGGTGGGGACTGTGTTCTTGATTGTCAACCTCATTCTATAAAAAACTATTGTTCTTTTTTTTTCAAAATGGTCGCTGCTCCGATGTTGAAGATAGGTCTTTACCCTCCTTTATATGGGTATCAAGTGATAGGATTTGTCAAGTGAAACGACGTGACGAAACTTGTTTTTAAATCAGAATTTTTGGAATGATTTATATTAAAAGTGATATTGGTGAACAGACAAATAGTGATATTTCTTTTTGTAGGTTCTCAATACAAATTCTAAAGTCTGATGATATGGAGCAGGATCACAAGATCCGAGGTATCCATACTCCAAAATGCTCTCGTAAACGTTGTGTCTGCCAACGACGCACAAGGATGACTAGCAAAAAAAATTTCTCAAAGTGTAGATGTGAGTTGGCGTTCACATGAAAAGGCCACCCAGCAATAGTTTGAGGAAGACAGCATTTTCAATTTGATAATTTCACCAACCACTCTCATCATTCATCTTCTCATTTAATATGGTGGTTAAACTTTAAAGAAGCTCTACAATTGCTACATAAAGCTTTTTACTTTTTATTTTGAAGCCTTTAAAAATATTCATTATCTGTATTCTATAATATATTAGATCTATATATTATAGAATGTAGATAAAATTATTACAAGGATAGAAGTTCTATGAATATCACGCTATAAAAATATCAGGCAGGAACTGACGTAAATTGTGTCAACCAGTTTATCCTCGAACATGTTCTACCGTTTTCATTAAAAATTTCGCTGACATAATCCTTAAACGTATTAGGATGATAGGACAAAAAGGTCTATTGAATTATGAATAATTATTCATAATTCTATAAATACACGTATGTCAACAATTTTGTATAGACCGATTTAATGTTAATATATACCTTTACGTGGTGGCGCCACGCTGCAGCTATGTATGTAGTTGTAGCACGTATGTATGTATGATTAGCACGTATGTGTTTATTCGACCGACGGACCGACCGGTAGAACCACGCTCATACAAAGTAGCAGCGTAAAATAGCAGCTTAATGCTGCTGTGTTTTGTATGACGCATATAGAGAATCGAAGACTCTTTTTACTGGAAATGAGACATTCCGTCCCAGTCCTCAGGGGGACAACGCATCTGCATTTTGATTCTTAATTGAAGATAAATGTAGATGTCTATGGGCCACAGCATTCACTTACCAGCAGATGGAATGTGTGCTCGTAAGTAATCCTTATTCTTTAAAAAATGTTTCACTTCTTTCTCACTTCACCCGCCAGTGAAAGTTCACTGCTAGACATGGGCATCTGCTCATATAATCATATATTTGCACAGCGTCAAAGGTACGGGATATTATTTGACATCTTTCTCTGTCGCAGTTCTGAGTATTTTGCATCTCAATTAGATCCTAATAACGCCATCTATCGGGAACCAAAGGATTTTTTGGCATTTCCCATTGTCGCTAGTAGAGAAATGCATGGAAGATCTTATGGCTCTTTATGATACGATAGACTTATATAGCAATACCAGATATATAACAAGCAAAATTGAAAATTCTGAAAAGGTCACGATGGATATAAAAGTTGTAATCGAAAAAGGATTAAATAAAATCTTTGAAAACCCTACTAAACTAGACTCAAAAGAAGTACTTCACGAAAGATGAAATAAAAAAAGTGTTTTAAAAAGGATTGATTTGTCGCGAGGTCTGCCATAATAAACGACTAATTATGACGAATAAAAAAACTTTCGAAACCGTTTTACTTTGTATTCTTCTCAGCAAACTTTTTCATTTAATACCCATATCATGGGAGTGCATAAAAAACAACCGGTCCCCCTTCTTAGGCGGTTCCGCCATATTGAATTTAGAATGGATTTAGAATACAGGAAAATCGTTCTAACCGTTTTGGAGATAAATGGAAGTATTCGTTTGCACAAAATATCTTTATTGCAGCGCCCCCTGGTGAGTGAACATCGTAACCACTATCTAAGTACCATCGGCTATGAGTCACAAACCCTTTACAGGAAACCGTATCTAAATCTGTATTACCGTTTTAGAGATAAATCGAACATTCGTTTGCACAATATCCATTACAGCGCTCCCTGGCGAGTTAACGCCATAAAACCTATCTAAGAATTATCGCTAATGAGTCACATACCCTTTACACAAAACTGTATCTAAATCGGAATAACCGTTTTGGAGACAAATGGGAACGTTCGTTTGCACTAGAAATGTTTGTAACAGTCGAGTTCCCTGTCGAGTTAACATCATAATACCTATCTAAAAACCATCGCCGACGAGTCATAAACCCTTTACAGAAAACTGTATCTAAATCAGGCCACTCATTTTGGAGATAAACGGGAACATTCGAGTACACACACAAACAAACAAACTCTCACCTCAAACGCTTCTCTGTTCCGTCACGGGTAAAAACATCTAGAATCTTCTTTCACTCCAGCGACAACAAACTAGATTTAAAAAATATATTTATTAAAAGTTAGCAGATTTACACGTATTTATTATCATACTGTATTCTGGTAGATGTAAAAAAACTAAGGAGATAAATGGTTAATGATATATTTCATTATCTTTACTTAGTTCTTCGGTATAATTGAATAAATCTCGTTTGATAGACAAGTAAGAAAATTACTAATAAAACATATTAAGTTACCTGAAATCGAAGTTTCTTACTAATGATATCAAATACATGGCAAACGCTTATGTTTCACGTATTTATATGATACATAATATATAATACAATCAATGTAGCAGCATTTCGGTTGTAGAATATATTATGTTCAAAGAAACAATTATATATTATTTTTTATTTTCTCTTCAAAAATTAAATTAAAGATAATATGGTAAAGTTTACAAAATAACTAATGTAATACGTAAGATGAGAATAAATATTTCAAAAACGAGAAAGTGCGTAATGTTGTATAAAGATAGTGAACCATGGTATGATGAACCTCGGGAATGATAAAAATGTACAATAAATTTTAGAGTATTCATAACATTCCATTATGAAAGAAATCTCTTATAGACGTTTTGAAACATGTTATAAAGTTATATTCTTAAAAAAGACGTTTAATTCAGACAGATAGATATACACCGAGTTGATTTCATAAGTACTTCGGTTTTTTATTTTGGTGAGGAGCACCAATCAGCAAAAAGATCAAAATCAATAAAAAAATATTATATTATAAAGGATAAAATCCTCTTCTTAAAAGCTAAGCGCTTTAACACTACCCTATGTTTTCGTGTTCTCTATTACGTCGATTTGTAATTTGTGAGTGGTGAGAGTCAGGTATAGATATAAATTATAAATGCAAGTTGAACAAATATTTTAAAGTTTTTATTATTTCGTTCGAAACTGAAAGACTTTATGCGTGGAAAACCAAGTACATAGATAAATTTCTTCGTTAAACTATTCATTAAATTAAATTAAACATTAAAATTAAAGTAAAGTTACAGCCTATATACGTCCCACTGCTGGGCTCAAGCCTCCCCTCATTCTGAGAGGGTTTAGGGCAAGGAAGTGTCCGCCGCGCTGCAGACATGTAGGTTTCCTCACGATGTTTTCCTTCACCGCCGAGCACGTGGTAAATCAGCACTTAAAATTGCAATTAACAATTTCATTGGTGCAGGCGGGGATCGAACCCGGGTTACTCGCGTTCTGTTATATTTAGATTCATTAAAAATTATTTAAAATTATACTATATTTATTTGAATTAAATTTTTAAAACTGATATCTATTAAAATCTCACGAAAATAATTTGGCATTTTGCTTAATAAGTATACTAGTAGTAGTACACAGTCAAAGTCACCATTTAAAATACAGCTGCATTGTCACCCCTGAGAAAATTGATTATCGTGTCCAATGCGTATTGTAAGAGGCTACAGGGGGCAATCAAGAGACAGCAATCAGCAGCATCTTCAACACCTGAAAATAATAAAAAACCTGTGGTTGTCAAGCCGTCTGCTAAACGTAGCAAACATGGCAGAATTCCTCCTATGAGGCAATCAATGGGAGTGGGGGCTATGCGTAGCACTAGACTTTTCGGACTTTCGAGTAGGAAAGCCTTGTCAGCAGCAGAAGAAGACTAGTTCTCATCACTCAATATAACAGTGTAAAAAACAAGGCTTTCCATCTCAATCCTCAGGGGTGTCAACGCATCTGCATTTTATTTCTTAATTGAGAATAAATGTAGATGTCTATTGGCCACAGCATCCACTTAGAATCAGGTATGCTGTGTGCTCGCTTAATATCCGTATTCTATTAAAAAAGAACGTTACATTACTTTGAAATATTCATGATGTCTATTTTTGGCACAGATATTATTGTTTAATATTTTTAGTCGGTATGGAATCAAGTTTGCGGTTTTATTTCTGACAGGATTCAGTCATGCGATCGGTTCGTACTTAAACTTTTTCCTAAACAACGTTTGTCTGAAATATTCTTCTGATTCGCGATAAAACTGATAAATGAATTTAAAAAAAGCTATTTATAATACTGACTGTTGTTTTTATATATATATATATATATATATATATATATATATATATATATATATATATATATATATATATATATATAGACTGTTGTTTATATATATATATATATATATATATATATATATATATATATATATATATATATATATAAATTTTTAAGTCATAACAATTTATTTCCAATTTAATGTGGCTGCAGTGGCTAATAAATCAGACACGACTGTGTATTTTCTTAAAACGAAATTTCTTCGTATTCCTAAATTAAGTTTGCAGATCGTGATTGTAATTATTTTGATCGATGCTAGACCAATTCTACCGATTGACTTAGAGCTTTCACCAATTTCTGCGGACGCTTCAATTCTCATGTGGATACTATGACGTAATCTTATTGAGGATTCCTGAAATTGAGTTTGTTTTTTACGTATTAATAACTTTATTTATATGTATTTTTGACTGCCTTGTTGGTCTAGTGGTTGTAGTAGTGCGACTGCTGATCATGAGGTCCTGGGTTCGAATGCCGGGTCGGGCCAAAAATCTATTATTGAGTTTTCCTGTCGAGAAATTCTCAGTAGCTGCCCGGAGTCAGGAAGTCGGCGGTGTCTCACCCCCGTGCCTCAGAAAGCACGTAAAGCCGTTGGTCCTGAGCCTGATCTTTCTCCGGTCATGTCGTCCCATCGGATTATGAGAGTGAGGGAATAGAGAGTGCACCTGAGCTTGCGCATACACTTGGGCACTATAATCCTGTCCTGCGCTGATGGCTAGCTTACGTTAAGGAAAAGTTAACGCACACTCATCTCGGCAGAGGCAATAAAGCGTTATGTCAGACTTGCGTCGACTTATACCCCATGGTGTTCAACTTTAATCATGTATCGGTAGTCCCAAGTGAAAATTTTCGCATACCTCCGTAGCATCACAAGCGCCGGGTGCCCCTTGACGACCCTTCTTTGGTAGAGGACCTCCCACCCTACTTTTCATTCCCAAGAATGGCGCGCCTGAAAACAGGTTCGTTTTGTTTCCCGGGGTGCCATTCTGCACGGCCTTCAACTCGATCTACGCAACCCTTTCTTCCAAGTTTGTTTCGCGGTAGTCAGCGGAGTTAGAAAAAAACTCTTGGGAGCGCTAGCCTTCCCCACCACAACAGCGAATCTGTACTATGGCCACCGTCACCGTCCAAGTTTCGTACACGGAGTTTATATACAGGGTTACAAGTTAAGTCGACCTAGATCCTTTAGGGGGTTATAGTTTGCACCATGACCGACTGTTTCGACTAGGAAATACCATACCTCAAACTTAACCGTTTGCAAGATATTGGATATTTATGTTTTTTAGAAAAATTGCCAAGTTTTTGTCTATTGTACTTATTCTTTTGTAATTCTTGCGTCTTGTTTTATTTTTCTCATATTTTTGTATAGTAGATAAGTTGCTTTATTATTGTAAACACCAAGATCTTAGGTAATTAAGCAATTTCGGTCGTAGTAGACGATTGAAGGTTAAAAAAATAAATAAATTTGTACAAAGTTTTTTTTCTTTGAGGAATATTTAAAAAAAATCTTTGCCAGTTATGTTACAAATGTTCTTAAAAATATTTACGTTTCTTCAACTACCCAACAAGGTATAACAATATAGGGTATTACCAGAATTCCTAGAAGAAATTTAGATGGAACGCTAAATACTAAAAAATACGCGAAGTACTAAAAAATAACAATGCTCATGCATCAAATTTATCACTTGGCTCTACCCATTGTATAATGCTTCTCCTGAAATGTGCAGGGCAACCGTCATGTGGACGTCACATGTCTCCAATCTGATTGAGCGCTAAATCATGCAATAAGGCGAACAAATCTTGTCTTAAAAAGTTTTCGTAGTGGACGATTGATAGTTGAAAAAGAAATACATTTTTACAGTGTTTTTTTCTTTGAGAAATATTTAAAAAAAATCTAGGGCGGGTATGTCAGCCCCTTGGTGGTAAACTAGGGCCAGCCATATGAGTCCCTCTTTGTTCAGTTTGCTACTTCACATACTAGCAAGACCCATTCGAGGGGTAATCATATGGGTGAAGTATTAGCCCTAAGAGAACAACGCATCTGTGGCCTTTATGAATGAAATCAGTGAAGGTGGCAGTGGGACTTTAACGCCTCGGCTTTATAACAGATTTAATTTTAAATATAGGTTTTGATTATATAGGTTTGTAAAAGTACATAAAATCGGTCAAGTAAAAGCCGTGGAGACTTTTTTATATGAGAGGGTGCAAACGAGCATGCAGCTCACCTGATGGTGTCCACCGCCGCCCATGAACAACTGCAACGCCAGTGGAATTGCAGGTGCAGAAGGCCCTTAAAAAAATAATTGGCTCTTTTCTTGAAAGTCCCTAAGTTGTATCAGTCCGGAAAAATTGCTGGAGATAAGCGATTCCACAAGGAAGTTGCGCGAGTTAGACAACTTCTTATAAATCGCACAGCAGTGGACTACCAATCATCTAAATAGTAAGGATGGTATCTCCAGATTTGTCACGATGTGCGATGGTGAAATTGAGCGGCTGGAATTATTCCGAACAATTCCTCTGAGCACTCCGCGTAAATCCGTGTAAATAAGATAGAACACACAAAGAGATGCAACATCTCTTCACAGCGCCAATGAGTCAGGCCAATCATAAAGTGTTCGGTCGCCGACGTTTCAAACCGCTCTTTCTGCGCTTGATGCACTCAAATGGAAGGAGCTGGCACTAGGGATCTCCGATCCAGATATGGGAACAGTATTTCATCTGAAGCCGAACTGAAGCCGAACCTGTGCCTTGTAAAGTTGCAGGCGGTGTGCCGACATGTAATACTGTCCTGTTCTGCTGAACAAGCTGATTCTTAGAAGCCAGTTTGGCCTTCTCTTTCAAGTGAGCACGAAAATGCACGTTATTTGATATGGTGACGCCAAGGATTCTAATACTGGATGAGGCAACTAATGGAGTGCCCTGAAACTGAGGAGATACGAACCCCTGTCCATATCTCCTTAGTTCAAATGCGCAAATTTGGGTCTTTATGGGGATTGAATTGGACTAAATTTAGTCATCCTTAATTCAAGACTTTTTTAAACAATCTCTCGACTTTAGAGACAAATTTGGTCCGTTACTCGGTCATGTTTTGCCGAGAAATATTAGCACAGCTGGTGTATATAGAATCACCAATACTATCGGTTTGCAATATGTCATTGATATGCAGAAGTAAGAGCGTTGGTGATAACACCAGCCTTGTTGAATACCAGCGTTAATGTGCTTGTATTTTGAGTATAAACCGTCTGCTACAACATTGATGCTCCTATCAGTCAGAAAACTGGTGATTGAATTGCACAATATCTCGAGAAGCCCATAGGATCCTTCCTAAGGATTCTAGGAGCTTTAAGAGAAGCGCTGTGTGCCAAAGCAGATCGAAGGCCTTCGCTATGTCCAAACTAACTGTCAAATCCTCCTTTTTGGACACGATTGCCTGAGCCCATCGGCTTGTTAGATAAACAAGAAGATCACCAGCTGAGCAACCCCGACTAAAACCGTACTGGCAGTCATTAATAAGCTCGTGCTCCTCAAGGTACCACATGAGCAGGCTGTTCATAATGAACTCCATTATTTTGGAGAACAAGGACGTGATGGCGATAGATCTGTGCTTCGACGGATCAGAGCGGTTACCTTCTTTAGGGATCTTGAGTAAGAGTACCGGAAAAGACGCGTTATAACTGGTGCTAACTCTTCCAGAGTCACACTTCCTAAGCACAATTATGGGGAAGCCGTCGGGTCCACTCGACTTATACATGTCCAGGGAGAGAAGTGCTTTACGTACTGAGCACCGTGTGAATCATCAGGCATAGAGCACTCACACCGTGAGATGGTCGGCTGTGTGTTCTCCTGACATTGCAAACCGAGTTGGACGCAAAAAACAGCCTAAAAGATCGGCTTTCTCTTTTTTCGGCGTGGACCAGTGATTCGTCATCCCTGTGCAGCGATGGTAGTGATAGCCTCTAGAAATTCCCTTCGGCGAGAGACCTGAATACACGGGTTCCCGAAGGAAGGCAAACTAACTTCTCATCGATTATCCCAACATGCTTATACTTTGCCATGGCAGTAACTCTTTTGAAGGACCTAAAAGCGAGGTTATGCTTCTTTTTAAGCTTGCTGGTGTTTACATTCCAAGCCACTGAAGTGTCAGTTCAAGCCTGCAAGCAAGCAAAACGCAGAAGCAAAGCTTCTACTTCACGTTGGTATTCTGTGAGGTTGTGGTGATACTTCCCCGTTCCAGCTGGCCAGTCCGTGCAACAGCCATAGCTGCCGCGGGGCTCTATTACTAACTTAGGTGTTCACCATAAATTTTACAGTAATATTATAATAACAAATATAACTGGTATTAATTTTTATGATTCTTAAACAAATTATTTAAAAAATGTATTTATACGGAGAAGCTTCTTTTATTATAAAAGGTAGTACCTATAATAAAGTAAATATTTTTACATGGATTTATGCGTGTTTATTACCCATGTTTCGAAGTTTTTTCCCCGTTCAGATTAACCTAATTTTGAAACGGCAGAAGAGTTGAAAAATAGCAAACAAAATGTTTTGTCTGATGTGGAATAAAAATAAAAAAAACAAATATATCGACATAGGAATTATTTGCACTTGGATTAAGAATGGTATTTCACCTGTCCTTCTTTTCTGCACCAAACATTAATATGCTATTAGGAAGTAACTACACCTTTATATTCTTAGAGCGCCACTACGTAGTGAAGGAATATCCACAATCCATATCGTCCCGTAGGAGTCGTAGAGGCGACAGAGGGAAACTGAAACTGTAGATGGGCAGCAGAATCTTCCTGATCATCATCATCATAATAACTCTTCACAAGTCCACTGCTGAGAAGGGGCCTCCCCCAGGAAACGCCACAAAGCACGGTCTTGAGCCACCTGCATCCATCTACTTCCTGCATATCTTACCAGGTCATCACTTCATTCGCCCACCCACAATTCGCTTACTGGTACAAGGTGGCCACTCGAGAACCTTTCTTCCCATTGGTTATCGATTCTTCGAGCTATATTACTAATATGTTGGGCTATGTCAGTTACTCTAGTTCTACTGCATATAACCTCATTTCTAAATCTATCACGCAGAGAAACCCCAAGCATAGCATCCTCTGAACGGCCAGCAGCGAAGGACCACGTCTCAGTTCCATATGTCATCACTGACAACACGCACTGGTTGTGCAATCTAGTTTCCAAGTTTTGAGGTATACCTGGTCTTTCGGCGATTCTATTATGAGGATTTTATCGTCAGCAAAGCGAATGTGAGTACATCACTCACATTCGATTTGCTGACGATAAAATCCTCATAGTCGATTGATGTTAATATCATATCCTCGGCAGTCCAGTAGCTTGAAAACATCTTCCAATGCACTGGTAAAGGGTTTTAGGGATATAACGTCACCCTTTCTTACGCCTCTCTGCAGTTGGATAGGCTTCGTTCTCTGGTTCTATACTTGGATAACCACCGTAGCCCTACTGTACAAACACTTCAGCACTTCGATATACCAACAGTCAACCTGGCACCGTTTATGGGACTGTATCACAGCCCGAATTTCGTCGGATTCAAAGGCTTTCTCATAGTTCATATACGCATGTGGCAGATTGTACTCTTCAGTATTATGTACAACATATCACTTATTCAAGAGGCTGGAAGTCGTCGAGTTTGCGTGCGCGACGATTCGTAGTGACTTTTGAAAACAGCACGTAGTCGCTCAGAAGGGAAGTCAGTCGTTAGTATTTTCCGGATTAAAACTCAAAATAATAAAAACTGCGGTTGCTCACGCGCAGTTCCAGCATAGCAACTAGGGAGAAATCTCGTATGAGGAAATCTATAGGGAGGTTTGTGCTCTGCAGTGGACTTTTATATACTAATAGATAGAAATGGATGGACAATGCCATTATGTGAAGCTCTACCAAAAGCACATGGCAGAATTGGCTTTTTCGTAGTATGCATTTGCAATAAATACACTTTTGAAAGTTAGACTACTAGATAATACGGCTAATTTTTTACCTAGTATTTCATCTAGGTAGGTCACCCACCACATTTACTATCATAGGTCTGCAAATTCATTTACCATTTCGTCAAAAAAAAGGAAATTTAGGATATTACTGAAATAACAACCCCATCATTTATTTTAAATATAATGATTAAACCGTTACTTGTACAACAAGTTACTATTAAAACATAATAATATTACGTTTATAAAGAGTCAATTTAGACGAACGTTCTTTTTAATCTTTGTTAAATTGGAAATGCTGAGTCTCGGCATAAATTGAATGAAAAATCATACTTAACAACTTTCACAACTAAAACAGGTTTTACCTTACAATGTTATAACTTCTTAGTACGTAGTTAACTAACATACAGTTACAAACAGATCTTCAGGGTGTCATTACACATACAACTTTTAAACAACGTTAACAACGTGCTATAAAACGTCTTTTCTCTTTGTGGTGAAAAGTAGTTGTACGAATTTTATGGACATAATAGAAGTTGTGAGCTAACATAAATCACCCTGTCTTTCCTAGCCTTGAACTTATTACAGTACCTCTGAAAATAGGATAGCAATTATACGTGATTCGTTGACTAAATCCTACCACAAACGTTTATGGAATAATCTTCTGAAATCAATGAAAACTTCACCGTATTAAAATGCTAATCAATAAATATAGTTTTCCAAACTAAGAAAGGAAACATAACAGTTAATATTTTTGTATTATTCTTATACATTTTTCATGCAGTAAATGATTTAAATAACTTTTATTTAAACAAAGAAGGTATAAACCAAATTTAAGAAAATTAGACTTCATTTTACCTTACTTTAATTTGATATTTTTACTATAAAGTTTTGAAATTTTTTCAGCCTAAATATTGATTAATCTTATTGATTTTACTACTCTCGGGAATGTATTTTCAATAGATGACATAATTTCTTTTTTGAACAACGTTATTCTTAACCTCTCTACTCGTTAGTTCATCGAGAAAGACTACAGCGTCCTCCTATCCCTTGGATTTCCTACCACTTTCATCTACTTCAAACGTGTGTTGCGTAAATTATGTTTTTGCTAAATATTATTTCTGAAGAGCCCAGTTGATAAAATTAATTCACAAAAGTTTTACATTTATTTAAAATTTAACAGAAGTTTTTACTATGGATGATTTTCGTTTACACAATTAAGAAGATTACTGTTTCGACTGAGTAGTTATTTATTTTTTCGTATTTTGCATGTAGGTACTTTAAACTTTATTTACCTCATTATGTAGCACGTAATAAGAAATACATAATAAAGAAATCTAATGTGGTAAAAAATGTACAATCCTATTCGTAAGTTTTTCGAGTCTCTTAGCATAGCTACATTATACCACTGGACGTTGTGTGTCCTGTTACTGTCTTCGCTATTTATCGCTGTACTCATTATGTATGTATATATATACACACACATGTAACATAATTAACGCACATCCTGGAAGTAGTTTGTTCAGAATCGTTTACTGAATCGGTTCTTATCATTTTTAATATAGGTAATTTTTTATCCCAAAAATAATTAAAACTACGTAAATTATAGTCACACTAAATCTGTACAGTCAAAACAAACTGAAATGGACCGTAACTTAAGGCGATAAGACTTTTAAGAGTGCAGTTTTATTTGTAATATTACTAATTCTGTCATTCAATAAAAATAAAGTAAAAATGAACTTTATTTCAAGCATGTTAAAGTCTGCGTTCGTGGATTTGTACTGTGACCACAACATTCTTCCGGAATTAATATAACTAATTTTAAAAATAATCAGTGTATAAAAATGTTTAATTGTATATATATAGTATACAGCAAATGCAATTAATATGTCGGCGCGTTTACTCTAGCGGATAGTTATATCGATGGTGATGTTGGAGAATTAAGGGTATATCGGGAAACCACGCGTCTGTGCAGTATAAAGTTCACTGTAGGTGCCGTGTGAAGGAGTTTCCACTTAAGTCATACCACGAGTGAATTCATGCTACGAGTGCTAAGACTCGTAAAATAACGGTATCGTGGTTTTGTTCGATGTGGGAGTAGTAATTCTTGTAGTGCAGGCAAGGAACATGGTGTTACTGAGAGGTTGCTCTCTATTTCAATAAGATGGTTAGTGTTGCTATTGGTTTTCATACTTTGGTGTTAATATGTAATACATCCCTCATGTTATACTACTGTGTAACTGTAAAGGAGATATATTACGATATTGTCGAGCTGTAATTGCTCTATACTGAATGTATAAATATATAATTCAGTGAGCTTTTTGCCAATAATGATAAATTCGTAAGCAGGAGAGTTAGTAAGTATCTGCTCTCACACTAATATTGTTAAAAATGAACCTTTTTATTATTTCCGATATTTCGAACAAACAGATTTGTAAGTGTGTAAGGAGCCCGTTTATCATACAATTTTACACGATCGTAGCTTCTAAGGCAAATCTTTTTTAATTATTTACATAATTTGTAAGGCACATAAAACATTATTACAAAACTTTTTGTTTAAAATTAGTTAGTAAAAGTAGTATAATCCCCAGTTCCTTTTAATTGAGTTTGAATACAAAAATTTATCTCAGTCGAAATGTCATGACGAGAATAAACCAGCCTGGCGGTATAATAAATTGCATCACTATTCTCCAACAATCTCTAGACGAATTAGCAGCGATTTCATTTACATTAGACATTTTTTACGTTTTACTGAACATTTAGTAAATGACAATACATATTAATAATAAGATAGAAAGAATAACGCATTATAGATTAAATATAGAACGAGACGAAAATTTTAACATATTTATTTTTTAAATATAGTTTATAGTCGTTTGAATTTAATAATACTTTATTTATACATTTTAGTTAAATATAATTTTAAGGTAATTGTAACTAAACAGGTGACATGATTTTAAATTGCTACATTGCTGTTATCAATATTTTTATAGAACAATTAACATACTTCATAGGTAAATAAAAACCAATAAGATAAGTCTTGTTATACTCGAGTAGCTATAATGAAGTAAAATGATCGATTCCTATCACTTTTTTTATAGGATAAGGTGACAAACGAGCACACAGTTCAACTGATGGCAAGTGGTTGCTGTGGCCCACAGACATCTACATCTATCCTCGATTACGAATCAAAATGCAGATGCGTTTTCACCCGTGAGGACTAAGATGTACGTGAGGACTAATATCTACTAGAAGACTACTCGTTTACAGTAAAAAGGGTCTCCGGTTCTCTACACTCACCACGCAAAACACAGCAGCATTAAGCTGCTGCTATTCACGCTAGCATTCTGTGAGATCGTGAGACTCCTGGTCGAACCGACGCGTTCACGCTACAACTGTACTACTAAAATAGCTATTGCATGGCTCTAACACGTATAAAATTTTTGTGGTTTCAGTGAGAACTGAAAACACAAAAACAGTCCACATGCGCAACAATGCATCTGCGTTTTAATTCGTCACCAAGGATAGATGGTAGATGTCTACGAGCTACAGCAACCAGTTACCATCAGGTGGACTGTGTAGTCGTTTTTTATAGGATAATGGTGACCCCTTATGCTATAAAAAAAAAACAAAAAGCACGGAAATCCGTTATGCATTTGAATAGATTCTACTGAACATAAATTTACTATACAATCCTTAACCCACACCAATGCGTTTTGCCCGTTTTGACCTCGTAAACCGTGGTTCTTCACTGCTGGTCATATGAAAAAGATAAAGATACTCAGAGTGCAATGGAATATACTAGATTCGAAACTTTCCTGCGGGATAAAACCTGTAACGAGGATATCCACAAAAGAAGAGAGTCATCTCCATTGTCCAGCGGATCAGTAAACTGACGTGACCTTGATTCGGACATATAGTTCAAATTTTTTTATAGAATAGGGTGACAAACGAGCACAGAGTCCACCTGATGGTAAGTGGTTGCTGCGGCCCATAGACATCTACATGAATCCTCGATTACAAATCAAAATGCAGATGCGTTGTCACCCGCGAGGACTAAGGACTAATTTGAACCGACAACCGACAGAAAGGTATTCGAGTGGCAGCCTCGAAGTGGCAAGCCCAGTGTTTGGCGATGAGATTGAATTCACGCATAAATTTTTATTTATAATAAGTTTTATAACTTTCATTTATTTCTTGTGCAATCGCACATGCTGCGCTCAACTGATATTAGGGTTGATGCATTGTTTACCTTTTCTATTTTATATTTTTTGCATCAGCTCTGTTGGTGTGCCTCACAAATAAGAATAAACTAATGAGATCAGACACCCTTTTAACTGGTAAAAAATATTTTCATCCTAAAAAATAACAAGACATCTGGATTTTGATTCTCATACGCGGATATAGTTGTCTTTGGGCCACATACTTCATTACCATTAATTGGAGTATGTGAATAGCCGATGTGAAACAGGGTGATACTATTTGGAATACTGTCGGACGCTAAAATTTGCACAGGTGCCTCTCTTAACAAAACATGATCATCCATTTACTGGATATATATTGGATTGTATATTGATATCTTCGTAACGGCACACATAGTATCCATCATATCACGTGTGCCGATACCAAGATGCCAATAAAAATATTTGTTCGATATCGGTAGGCAATCCTTGACAGACATTGAATTAATCAAATTATCTAGCATTTTGACTTGTTCAGGAGGACCACCTGAACCTGACCACCTTTGACAGTTTACAAAAAAGGCCTTTAGCACTGAACTTATGTTGATGATGATATTGGCTCAAACTGGTATACAAATTTGGGACCCTTGTCTGACTGGTAAATCAAGAGTCTGCCAGTACAATAATTATGTTCTTACTGAAGATTTAACAAAAAGAGAAGTTTAAATCGAATATGTTTATAAAGAAAAACTACAAAATTACGGTTTAAGTTTGAAGATTATCTCTGGATAAGATGAAAAAAATGAATTCTAAATTCAATTGTCTGTTGTAGCAGTAAGGTAACAAAGGAATCTGCGCATGTAATTACAGTCTATGAATGGGCAACAAAATGGAACGCTGTCTGAAAAGTTCGAAGCGCAACACTTATATTATTGTAAATATCTAAGTGTTCATTTATTTACGACTAGTTATTTGCAGTAAGCAATCTGTTATTCGAACTTTTAGTGATAACGTGAACTATATTATTGTGCTCTTGATTGTAGCGATCGACTTTTTGCTTAATTTATTTTAACGGTTTTGTAAGTTAATAATTACTTGAAGCAAATTGGTGGAGTTTATCGACAAGGTCCATTATTTTAATCACTTTTTGTTGAGTGATTTTTCAAGTTTAATTTAATAAGGTCGCGTCCTACCGAATTTACCGAATCAAATCATTAACGTAATATTGTATATATTAAAAATTAGTAGCCTCTTGGCCTATAGAGGCCAATAGGCTTTTTATGTCGAAACCATGCGATTTGTTGATATTCGATAGCCATTACGCGGCGAAATCACAGTGATCTACCGTCAATAGGCATTTTGTTATAATATTAGCCATCCGCACCGTCTTTGCCTTGCTAGGATCTATTAATTTCAATTTTTCTGATAAAATTTGCACTAAATTTCTCCTGGGATCACTATTTTCTTTTTATAGGAGAGTAGGTAAATGAGCATGCGGCTCACGTGATGCTAAGTGACTACCGCCGCCCATCTACTCCAACACTAGGGGAACCGCAGATGCGTTGCCGGCCCACTAAAAAGGAGTAGGCCCTTTTCTTGAAGGTCCCTAAGTCATCTCGATCCGGAAAAATCTCTGGTGGTAGTTAATTAAAAAACTTCTTTTAATTCACACAGTGGTGGACCGCCAGTCATCCAGATGGTAATGACGGTATATTTTTGTTGCGATGTCCGATGGTGAAGTTGTGCGACTGGGATTGGTCCGAATAATTCCTCAGAACACTCCTCATGTGAAATGCGATAGAATACGAAGAAAGGTGCAACATCTATACGCAGTGCCAGTGAGGTAAGCCGATCGAAAAGAGCTCTGCGCTGGATGCAATCAAATGGAAGAAGCTGCACTGGGGAACCCAAGCCTTGGGATGGGAACAGTATTCCATGGCGACTAAACCTACGTCTTATGCAAGCGGTGACCGGCATGAAGTACTGTCCCGATCTGCTGAGCACGCCAAGATTTTTAGAGGCCAATTTGGCCTCTTCCAATTTGGCCTTTTCTTCACTAATTATATGTATTGATAAATAAATTTTCTTCAGTTATACTTCTCATTACCATCATCATTGCAGCCCTTCACAGGTCCACTACTTAACATAGGCCTCGCATAAGAAACGCTACAAAATTTTAACAGGTCGTCACTGCATCTAGTGGGGCACCACACCACGCGTCGCTCACGGATACGAGACTGACACACAAGAACCTTTTCTTCGCCATAGGTTATCGGCTCTTCGAGCTATATGGCAGGCACATTTCCACTTTAGCTTACTAATTCGTTGCGCTATGTCGGTTACTATGGTTGTAGTTCAGATGTCTTCATTTCTATGCTATATTTCTGTATTTGCTAAAACCATTTCTTTATGATAATATTTTATTACGAAAGGATAGATGAGATAGATAGATATGGACATAATCTAGATGACGCTCGTATTTGCAACTGACGACACCGCTTTTTCTTAATAAGTTTTTGTAACTAAAAATATTTTAGTAGTAAATTTTTATACTCTTCAAAATAAGCTAACCGCAGGCATTAAAAATTTGACTAAACTCTGAAGAAACTACAGCTGTAGTATGAAACTAGTGTACATCGTGAGAAATCTATATAAATACTAGCTTGTCCTGCAGACGTTGTTCTGCCCTTTTCGACGTCCTTTTGTTATGTCTTATTAAAAATCCTTAAATTCGCGAAAAAAAAATGGGTTACTCATGAGAAAAAAACTATCCTATCTCTCAAGTTGGACCAAAGTGCACACGGTGTGCAAATTTGATTAAAATCGGTTAAGTAGTTTAGGATTTTATCGCGGACAAACAACGGGACACGCAATTTATATATACTAAGATATAAAAGGCAAACCTGACTGATTCATCTATCAACGCACAGCCGAAACTGCGAAGGTGGTGCGTTCACAAATTGTTAGATATATGGTAAATGATTGGCCTAGATTTTCAGTATTGACCCACGACATAAATGACGGTAATTATTGGCGGATGTATTTATTCTTTACAAAATTTTATGATCAATTATTTTATGTATATTATTATTTTTCTAGCCTCGTTAATATATTGGTTGTAGTCGCGAATAATCAAGAGGTCCCGGGTTCTAATCACGTGCCAGGGCAAAATAAGTTACTAGGTTTTTCTGTCAACAAAATCTTAGTAGCAGCCTGAAGGCAGGTGGCGGTGTTTTACACCCGTGCCTCGAAAAGCACGTAAAGCGGTTCCCGCGTCTGAGACCCATTGGACTATAAGAGTCAAATAATAGACCGTGTATTTGTGTTTGCGTATACATTTGGGCACTACCTACGCTCCTGATGTGCTAGAGTTTGCTCTAGTTAAAGGAGTTTCCCTTAACCTTAAAGCAATCGAGCCTCTCGACGATCTAGAATCCGACCACCGTCCTGTATCCCTCCTCCTTGGCCATCAGCCATCTCCAACTCCTACTTCCAAAACCTGCACCGACTGGAAGGGCTTCAAGAAGTCTCTAGCCTCGGCTATAGACTCTCCGGACCCTCCCATAACCCTTTCTTCCGACGCCCTCGACAGTGCGGGGAAAATAGACACCGCGGTCGAAAATCTCACTTCACTTATAACATCCTCTCTTAAAGAAAATGAAAAAGTTGTCCCGGTTGCTAAAACTAGTCTTCCCCTAGATATTAGCAACCTGTTAAAAGCCAAAATAGCTGCCCTCCGTAGAGCTGCACGCTATCCCACTCCCGAATATAGACTCGCGGCCCACCGCCTTCAACGCAAACTGCGTTACCGCCTCCAAGACTACAGAGACCACGAAAAGGGCAATCTCATGGAGAAAATCTCTCCCTCTCACACAGCGTACTACCGGATGGCGAGAGCCCTCCGGATAGACGCTATAACCCATACTCCCCCTCTGTCTCGTCCGGACGGCTCCATTGCCTTCGAAGATGAAGAAAAGGCTGAGTGCTTCGCGGACAGCGTTGCCGCTCAATGCTCTCCCAGCTCACAACCCACTGACCCCTTACACATCCAACTAGTGGAGGACGAGGTCCGACGCAGGAACTCGCCCCCTACCGCCTCTGACCCTATCACTGTGTCCAAAGATGAGATTTCATCTACCATCAAAGGACTTAAGCCCAAAAAAGCACCGGGTGCGGATGGTATCTCCAACCAAGCCCTCAAACACTTCCCGGAGCAGGTAATCGCCTTACTGGCCATTATCTTTAACGCCTGCTTCGAATTCAGTTACTTTCCCACCTCTTGGAAAGAGGCAACTGTCATTGGCATTCCCAAGCCAGGCAAACCTCTCCACCTCCCCTCCAATCACCGTCCAATCACTGGCCTTGAGGAGGCTGATGCTCCTCAAGGCCATGGGCAAACTTTTCGAACGAGTCATTCTCGTGCGCTTGAGGCGCCATTTGTTTTCCACAGACGGCGACCCTCTTGTCATCCCACAACAATTCGGGTTCCGAGCCAAACACTCGTGCCCCCAACAAGTTCACCGCATAGTGGAATACATCCTCAGCGGTTTTTACCCTCGCCGTCAAAAAACCATCGCGGTCTTCTTTGACATTGCCAAGGCATTCGACAGAGTCTGGCACGAGGGCCTTATCTACAAACTGTACGACTTAGGCCTCCCAGATCGTCTCGTTCGCCTTGTAGCCTTCTATCTGAAGGATCGTACCTTTCGTTTTAGACACGAAGGCACGCTATCCTCTACCCGTCAAATAAAAGCCGGTGTCCCTCAAGGCTCTGTGCTTGCTCCCCTCCTATACATACTATTCACCAACGACATCCCTATCCCGTCGAATGGTGTCAAAATAGCCCTCTTTGCAGATGACACAGCCCTTTACTCCAAAGGTAACTCACTACCACAGATTCGGAACAAGGTTCAAAAGTCAGTAAGCGACTTAGGAGCTTGGTTCCAAAAATGGCGTATCGACGTAAACCGGGAGAAAAGCTCCGCCGTTTGCTTCGAATATAAACGACGTCGTCTCACCACCACTCCGCCAATCAGGATGTTAGGAACCCATGTCCCATGGCAAACTAAAGCCAAATACCTAGGCGTCACCCTTGATGCAAGGCTCACTTTCGAGCCCCATATCAAGAAGGTTACTCGCACCGCACGTTTTTACATGGGTAGGCTCAACAGCATGTTGGGCAGACACAGTAAAATGTCCCTCCGCAACAAGCGAACCCTATATAAGGTCTGCATACGACCTGTCATGACCTACGCGGCCCCCATTTTTGCACATGCTAAGCCCAAAGCTATAAATGAACTTCAAATAGTTCAAAATCTATTCTGTCGTAGGGCCACTAACTCGCCCTATTATGTCCTTAATGCCGACCTTCATCGAGACTTAGGGCTCCCAACAATCCAGCAATTCCTTAAATTACTCTCTGAGAGATTTTTCAAAGCCTCAGAGTCCCACCCAAATCATCTCATTCGTGAGACAGCTGCCTATGCAGCCCTTATTCACACTCGCTATAGTGTGCGCAGACCGAGAAACTCTCTCTCGGACCCCCCCAACAAGCTTTCGGCTGACCTGAACTGCCTCCTGGCGGCTCAGGCCGAGCCTCTATAACACATCCATTAATCTGCCTTAGTTAGGCACTCTTCTAAGCGGCTTTTCGCCGCTTGCGCCCTCCTTTCTGCCAAGGAGGGTCGCGTTCGTATACGGCTTAGAGATCTCTAGTCAGATCGTTAAGCCATTTCCTAAAAGGCGGTGTTTAGTGGGTAAAAGCCTCCACATAACCACGCAACCGGCTGCGTGGTATGCTATGAGCATTCACCGCCTCCCTCCCCCGCTTTCCGGAGGGTTGCCCATATTTGCTTCGGGCGCAAAAAAAAAAACATTTGGGCACTATAATCCCGTCCTGCGCAGATGGCAGCTCACCTATGACTCTGGCCACAGTGATCGAAATTCGATCTGGAGGATATTTATATTATTATTTTATTTCATTTACTTATAACTTATTTATTATTTTCGTAATCGATAAATTTACTGTGGGCTGTCATATTCATCGAATAATGTCCATCGATTATATCCAAATCCAAAAAAAAATTCATTGAAAGCTGGTCTAAAAAATTGAAAGCATGTTTTTTCTATTAAGGGCCACAAACGCGCACACAGTACACCTGATGGTAAGAGGGTGCTGTAGCCCATAGACATCTACATTTATCCTTAATTAAGAATCCAAATATGAAAGCATTGCCAACCCTGAGGACTAAAATGCATATATATATATATATATATATATATATATATATATATATATATATATATATATATATATATGCTATTTACGAGTATTTAAATTTACTATCGGCTTCCCTCCATAATTTGTTATTACTCACCCAAAAATTCACAAAACATGAACTTTAAAATGAACTTACAATTTTATTCACTTTAAACATAGAATATTTAATGTATTGAACAAAATATTAATTCATAAAATTGTTCAAAACGAAATAAAATTACGAAAAATATCTGGCTATGAGAGAAAGAGAGAAAGAAAATGTGCGCGCGCACTGCTCTCTCTTGCTTATATCCCCCACTCAACTGCCCTTGACTTCGGCCGATCACACTTTTCGTAACGCTTACGTCACACGTTCGCCAGCTTACTACCCAAGTCAAGCGTGCGTAAAGGAGATTTACTTTAAAAGAATCACCAAAGTCGGTTCACCAAAAAAAAAAGGTCTGAGGTGACACACATAAAAAACGTACAGTCGAATTGTATACCTCCTCGTTTTTGAAGTCGGTAAAAATATAAAAGAAAGTTAAATAACGTTTTTTTTTCAGATTGAACGCGTTACGAGTCTTAAAAATGATAGCAACTAATTTACACAACAATGACGCTACGTCGATGTGACAGTTTGCCAACGAGGCTAAGAGAGTTGCCAGTTGCACCCGACCCTGAATTTACTCAACCTTTACATACAAACCTACCAGAATCGAATACCGTTCCGAAATTTAGTGATACTCCGAAATTGGATGAAGTTATAACTACTTGGAAATCCCTTCACACTGATGTCAAAAATATAAAAAATGGGTTGCCTTCAAAAAATGATCCATGTGGTCTCAATACCACTGATGGGGAATCTGTTACGTGTAATAACATCTCGGAATATGAATGTGTTAAAAAAGATGGTCGCAGAAAACTCATTTTTAATAATCGAAGAACTGGAGTCTGCAAACGACAAAATAAGCCAAGATGCTCTTCTCGTGCTTATGTTACCCAAGCTAATACAGTCAGACACGGCTCAAGTACAGCACGCCGAAGGACTTTATTGGAACGCCTACTCTCCTGGCGAACTTCAGAGTGCAATTGTCGTGAAAAATTTACACCAAAATTGTGTCCTTCTCCAATACTTACACCAGAAGAACTACTATGTACGTGTGGAGCTTCTCGGGTTAATGTCGCACAGAAACAAAATAAGTATGCAGACCGAGGCCGATCTAAAAGTGTTGGATATGAAGCTACTAGAGAAGTGACACAGTTTCGTCGGTTAGTGTTTTGTGAGATGTTTTGAATGTGTCTATTGAAGTAACTTATCGGCTGGCTGTCATAAAATGAACCACGCGAAGCCAGCTGATAAATTACTTCATAGCATCTCATTGTTTGTGTGTGTGGTGCAATAGGTGTGCTAGCGCAGGTGCTACGGTGGAGGCTGAAACAGCAGCAGTATTGCGTGCTCGAGCAGCTCTTACGCTGGCTCGTCGCTACTACCCTGAAGGTGGATGGGGTTGGACAATTACGATCGTTGGAACCTTGGTCCAAATAATTTCACATGGACTGCAGCTCGGTGGAGGCACAGGAGCTATAGCTTGCACCGCTGCTGTGAAATATCGTGTTCCACCGCTCTACAGTTATGGTAAGTAGTTGAAATATATATTTTAAACGGTTATAGCTATATATTATTCTACTTTTATACAATAATAATTCCTAGCATATTTTTGCAATTGGTAATATTTTCGTTTGGCAAAACGGCGTTTTTGTTTAAGTCATTGTTTAAGTAAACTGATAATAATTATTACAATGTCTACCAGTTGCTACGATATCCGGTTCTATCCAAAATACAACTTATAGTTATTGTTTAAGGTGTGTAAATTTAAAACCCTATAAAAACATAATGTGAAAAGGTGGCCAAGTTACATACAAACGTCTTTCATAGTTGTCGATTTCGCCGTTTGTCGGAGGCGTTATTTGAACGAGAGCTAAACTCCATAGTGGTAACTTAAATTATACGATCTGTAGGATGTGTAGCTTATAGATATCCTATAATTTTCTTGAAACTGCTATGGAAACGGCTGAACTGATTCAAATGATAATTTTTTATTTATAGGCTATAATTCGGAGATATTCCCGTATTAAATTTGAAGAAAAAATTCCTTGGACCACTCAAAAGGGTAATAATAAATTTCAAATGAAAATTCGATGCTAAGACAGAGTAATGCGATATTTCATAGAATTCAAACCCGAAACTTTTGAAAAAATTTTGCTTTTTTAGTAATGGGCTCGTATGATTGAACATTTGCTAGTGTCAAGTATTGAGAAACAAATTCTATTATTTATTTATTATTATATATTATCACTTGTAAAGTTTTTTGGAGACTGTGTCGGCAGCTTGAACCAACAGGTGTTCGATGACGATATTATCTCAAGGCTACAAAACAGACAAGTTATTTTGAGACATTACCTTCGGAGCACTTATTTAATAGTTTTTTTTTTTAGGAATATGAGGCAAATGAGCATGCGGCTAACCTGACGGTAAGTGGTCACTATCGCCCCATAACATCTACAAAATGCATCAGGAGAATTTTGCGTTTCTGGTCTTTTAGAAAGGAGTAGGTTCTTTCCTCGAAGGTCAGATTAAAATATTTACATAAAGTAGCAATAATAAATTTAAAAATACATTTTCCTTACGAATTTATAGAATCTGTTGATAGTGCCTTATAAACTAAGTGAACCCCGTTCACGAAGACAAGGCTCGAGAAAGGTTAAGAACATAAAAAATCCCTATTCCACTTGTATCAGGTTTACATTAATAATAATTTCTTATTATTTATCCCTTCCTGCTTGGAAAAGGCTCACATCATATATCATATATTTATACATAAAATATCCGATACAAATGTGGAGGAGGCACACGGCTCCAACACACGCCGTGTACGGTGAGCGCCAATCATTTTATGCGCTCCCCCCATAGGGATAGCTAAATTTGGAACTTGGAACTGGACTGTAGTCCACAGCAAAATAACTGGCGCACCAGTAAAAGAGGGTATGGCCCCTTGAAAGTGCGTAATCACAAACATCGGCCAGAGTCGCGCATGTCAATACGTGTAAACGCAATACAGAATACGAAAAAAATCCAGCCACAGTGAATGTACGTCACACTCTCCGTGCTACCACCTGCCAGACCGCCGCTCCTGCAGACGTGATGTAAGTGTATGGTATCACCACCAATTGCATGATCAGCATGGCTACCAGCTGCAGAGCGTGTCATGAGTCCACCGCTCACCTCAAGGGAATGGGGTCTCACTTTGTGCGGATTTCAGCCGCAGCCTTGAGAGTCTCCTCCGATTCTCCCTCCAGCTACCACCCGCATGAGGTTGACACATATGGTACACTAACCAATACAACGGCAGATATAGGCAAAGGGCAGTTAAAATATAAGAGTAATAATAAATCGCCATCATAAAGGGTTTGTGTCACTGACGTTAAATAAATGCATTTTCATCATTTCATTCATTTGTCTGACCCACCAACAAGTTGCCTTCAATCATTCAAAGGTGGAAAAGTTACAGAGATATATTATTATGTTATTATATAAAACATCATGGAGAACAGACAGTTTGCAGCCCCGTAATGGAGGGAACCGAATTGGGCAAAGCTACTAGGTGTGAGTCACACCATCACGCAGACAGCGCCATTGAGGATAGCGTCCCACCAAACAACCATCGCAGAGACGAAACGCTACGCAACAAGTATCAATACGAATATCGTCTGACTTACACCATCCCAAGGTCCCCCATACATACCAGCAGTCATCACCACACGTATACTTCCATCGACCAAAACCACAAGAATGCGTCGAATCAGGCGCAGCACACTCGCAGATCCATCACAAGACGCATTACCGCAAGTAGCAGTAAGCATCAATGCAGCTATCATACGGATGGCGACCCCTCACAACTCACCCACATGATCCCTATCGACTTTGGTAACAAAGTTTGTATTGTTGTTAACTAAAAACTGCACAAAACGCCAGTGGACAAAACTCCACGTATCATAGCGCTAATGCACTAAGAATGAAGTTGAGCATGATTGTTACACTTAAAAGTGCTAGCACACTCATCCCAATCCGAAAGATAGACGACGCATCGCTATGCACTACTACGCCGCCCACAAACGGTAAGGGTGTGCAATGTCCACGGGAAAGCCTTGTCTTGTTTATAATATAAATAGAAGTGAGTTTTTGTTGTTTAAAAACTAATAATAAGAGTCCCACGCACATGCCACCTACCAGACTCTACAAGATTGTCTTATTGAGGGTCTCACATATCAAATATGTACTTGGGACACTACGTAACCGAGAATTTGGGTGATGAAATGGACATAGAGAGGGAGCGTAGGGCTTTCGCGACTCGGAGTAATATGTTGGCCAGTAGGTTTGAACGATGCAGTAGTGTCGTTAAAATAACTATTTTTAAGACATACTGGCAGTCTTTCTATCGAACAACTACACATTTAGGGCGTATAAAGCGTTAGAGGTGCAATATAATATTGCATTTAGAGTGTTGTTAAGGCTGCCCCGGTTTTGCAGCGCTTCAAGATTGTTCTGCGAGGCCCGCACCAACGGGTTTGAAGCGATAATGCAACACAAAAGCCGCATCGCTTCTAAGCAGAACAAGAAACAGCGCCAGCAGTGTTTTGGGGGTAATAACACAAAAATAACACGGTATTTCAATAAGGCATACAGGCAGGCAAAACAATTTGTTAATATACTTTGACTTACCCGTGCGTGTGTCATTTTACCTCCACCGTCCAACTAGCTGTATGATTTTTAATATTTTGTGATACTTCTAACTTCTTGTCCGATATTGATCTCATTTTTATTAAATATATAAATTAATAATAATAATGTCCTCCAGACCGAATTTCGGCCACGGAGGCCTGCCTCAACGGAAGCTAGTCATCGGCACAAAACAGGATTATAGTGCCCAAGTGTTTGTGCAAGCACAGGTGCACTCTCTATTCCTTCACTCTCGTAATCCGATGAGACGGTAAACCGACACGATCGGGAGAGAGATCAGGCGCAGGACCAACGGCTTTACGTGCTTTCCGAGGCACGGGAGTGAGACGCCGCCAACTTCCTGCTCCGGGCAGCTACTGAGAATTTCTTGACAGAAAAACTCAATAATTGATTTTTTGGTCTGACCCGGGATTCGAACCCAGGACCTCATGATCAGCGGTCACACTACTACAACCACTAGACCAACGAGGCAGTCATATATATATATATATATATATATATATATATATATATATATATAAATGATGTTATTATTATTATAAGTCGTATGGATCTGGAATAACCGCAGGCGACAGTAAATACCACAACACATAGTTCACACGTCCAGTCATTATTGTGTTGTGCGTTGATAATACACTTTTGTCTATATTCAACGCACAACCACTTATCAAATATCATTTCAAACCATTATTTAAACAATGATATAGGAACACCAATGCGCTGGCGGTCAAGTTCCTGCCAAAAGTCTCCAATTAAAGAAGCTATTAAGTGGAAATCATTATATTTTTGGTTTTTAATTCGAACGCTTTTTATAAAAAATATTTCTTTTTCTATTTCTCTTTATACATAAGGTTTTGATTATGTCCTAAAATATTTGTTAATTCATTCAATAATACATTTATTTATACAAGTACATAATATTGAATACGTATTATCTTAATTTTTATGCATCTTATCAAAGAAATTTCACATTTTCTCGTTTTAGTACAATTCAATCTGTAGCCACCAGGATAACATTTTGCATCTGAGCTTAGGGGGTAATCTGTGGTCTGAGCATATCCGTCATTAAAACTTGTATTTGTCCCTAAATCTTATATTTATAGTTTAAAGTGATAGAGGTTATTATGAGCTAAGCTATACAATATTTATTAATTTTTAAATATTTATATAAATAAAATAAGAACAAAAAAAATTAAACAGAAACGTTACTTGGTGCGCCTTTCGACAATCGCATTGTCTACGACATTTATAGAACATTTCTGATTACGATTTATAAAAGTAATTCATACAGACGTCGTAAATTGCTACAAAATATTCAGAATTCACAATTTTCTAGAGACATAGAATTTGTTTAAATTCAAGGGTCATGGAACAAAAACAACAATTCTACAAGAAATAAAAATATGCAAAGCAACTCTATGCAAATAATAAGCCACAGCAATAAATCAGGAGTGATAAGAAATATATAATTCATTTCCAAGTTAAAAGAATTTTTGGCTGTATTTACTTCTTTGAAAAAGTTGGAATAATGAAAAAGGTAGGGGTCTGCAAACTTTTTAAATATATTAATACGAATGAATGTAATACGATTAATAGTTGTAAACTTAAGCGAATTAGGATACATGTTTTGTAGAGGATCTACCTATATATAATTTAATAACTTAGTAAAAAACAAGAAAAGGGAAATTGACTGAATTGAAAAAATATGCGACAAAATACTGCCTTATACTTTGTTATATTGTGTTTTCTGTATATATATATATATATATATATATATATATATATATATATATATATATATATATATATATATATATATATATATAAGATAGTTTAACTGAAATCGTTAAATAATTTATACTCATATAATAAAAACCACAAAGCTCTCGCAAACATTTTTTTTATATCGGAATAAAAACAATAATTTAACAGTCACCTGATGGTAAGCGGCTAGTAAAACCCATGGACACTTACAAACAACTTTGAACAGAGACGACTACAAGAGTAAGATGAAATGCCTCACATCCATACAGGCTCGTTCTCACACCTTTCAAACTAATACATAGTCCACCAGAGCACATTAGATTCCATCACCCGATGTAGTTTCATTGGTGTCATAAGAGGCAGGCAAGAGAGCTGGAGAACCGGAGAAGCCAGATAAATCGTATTATTTCCAATACATGGTATAGCGGTATACCATCTAGCTAATACATACATACGAGTAAAATACAGACCGGCAACGGGCCATATTTCCTTCCATTGGAGTGATCTTTGTTCAACAGTGAACTTTTATGGAAAAATGAAAAAAAAATTCAATACGTATTCTAATACGGAGCCAAATGTAGTCATTTTACCTTATATGTGTTATACTTACGTTTAATATGTCGGGAATGTCTGGTTGGATCAATTTGTGTCAGGCACCTTGTTGTAGAATTGGCAAGATCAGAAGTCCAGTAGTCTGCTGGCCAACTGCAAGTAGTGAACTAGACCTTCACAGAAAACACGGCATTATTCGGCTTATTATTTCACAAAAACATCGTAATGTAATAACCCCATCGTGTTATTTGATCGAATCTTATCACATTCTGTTAGGATATTCAGACGTTACCGCAGATTCTGAAGAGGATTTTATTGGCACTGACATTCTTGTTGAATTATAATACGAACTGTGCGATACTTTGTCCAACTTTCATTCTTCTGCCCACTTATTCACTTCAATATTGAAAAGGCTTATCTTTCGCTAGCGTGATCACTAACCTCTTTCTCAAGTAAGTTGAAGATGAAACCTAAATGATTCGTTATGTAAACAAAAATTTTAATTCTAGTTATTTACTTAAATTATGGTAGTCCTTAAGATATGAACATTGAAATGCATAAATTAGGAGAAAATGGTGCATGTACTAACGTACGCGCGTTTGAAGTAATTATTCATTCGCTATCAGTGGCTCATTTTTAATTTAAATGCAAATGTTTTCATTATATAAACTTTACTATTCCACCCATAACGTAATAATAGTAAAAACTAAGGAGCTCCTAAGGAAGTGATGATAGCAACCGCAACATAAAATGTTTATGATTATGATTGTTGATCCTAATTCTACGTGTATACTAAGCTTTAGTAGATGATCATCTAGGGCATCAGCTTATAATACTTCCGTTTATCGTCCAATTTTATCGTGGATACCAAATTTCAAGGCGATATTAGTAACCGTTAAAGAATTTTGTAGAGAGGAGACGATCTTTTCTACAGAGTTAGGTCATTATAATTTACGTCGCCAAGTCAGGACTTAACGTGCATTCCAAACGTCATGACCAGTATTTGTTTCTTTTTTTTTCTTTTTCCATACTAGGTGGCTCGTTTCCTAGGAGTCCATCTGGTGATTTCTTGGCATTCCTTAGGGGAGGGCAAGGTTGTATTGATGATGGTGATAATGATAATTATGATGCTTATGCCATCGAGTTCTGCAGTAACCATGGAGGCTATACATTCAATGATTCTTAGTTTTCTATTTAGTATTATTATATAAATGAAAATATTTGGTGCATTTCGCGTTAGGACAGAAGCAACAGCGTAGCATCTCAATTACCACACTGCGGTACCTCTATATTAGAGGTCCGTATCACCAACAAGGAGGTTCTCAAAACCTGGCGAGGTCTAGGAGTGAACAAAGCCAGTTTACCTGATGTTATACCAGCTATAGTTCTAAAGGTTTATGCACCTGAATTATCTCCTGTGTTGAAACGCTTGTTTCGCCTCTCATTCAGGACTAGAATTGTACCCAAATCTTGGAAGCTGGCCAATGTGCAGCCTGTGCCTAAAAGAGGTTGTCGTGCCGACCCTGCCACCTATCGTCCAATTTCAGTCACCTCCATACTCTGTAAGATTATGGAGCGTATACTGAACGCCCGCTTAACGACATACTTAGAATGACATCATTAGTGACCGGCAATACGGGTTTCGCTGAAATTGGTCAGCTGGGGACCTTCTAGCATACGCCACACACGTATGGGGCGAGGCACTCGAGAACAGTGGGGAAGTACTTGCTGTTTCCCTTGATATCTCGAAGGCCTTTGACAGAGCTTGGCACGCCAGCCTTTTTGGGTGAGCTTTCTGCGTACGGCTTATCCCCTGGTCTGATTGAATGGGTAAAAACATTTCTGAGTGAACGGTTTCTCCGGATCGTCGTCAATGGCTGCTCATACGATCCTGTGGCGACTGGCGCCAGTGTCCATTTTCTCCGCAACTCTCTTCCTGCTAGATATTTTTGATCTGCTTATGCCTGGTATCTACGGATATGTAGACAATAGTACAGTTTTGGAGAGATACCAATTAAGTGCCCAGGCCAATTGGGGTCAAATCCAGCCCGAAAGAGAGGACCTTCATGAAAAGAGCCTATTTCTTTTTAAAAGGCCGGCAACGCATCTACAATCCCCTGGTGTTGCAGCTGTTCATGGGCAGCGGTAATCACTTACCATCAAGTGAATCGTATGCTCGTTTGCCCCCTATATAAAAAAGTAATTTTTTTTACACCTCAACTACACGGTTAAGGTTACAGAGTAAAACAAACCAGGAGAAGGGCAACTACGCCTTCCTAATTATAACTAGAAATTATGGCAAATATTCCCCTTAATCTTGCCGGGATTAAGGTAATCTATAGGGAAATGCTTAGCAGTGGACAACAGTAGGCTGTAATTTTTGAATGCAATAAAATTTTCACTAACATAGCGCTTTTTATCGCATCTACCACGGAACGCGCTCAGAGGAGTTGTTCGTACTAGTTCCAGCCGCTCAATTTCACCATCGCACATCGCTATATAACTCGCGATACCATTTATAGCAACTAAATGATTGGCGGTCCACCACTGTGCGATTTACAGGAAGTTGTCTTCCTCACATAAGTTCCTTGTGGAATCGACTACCACCAACGATTTTTTCCAAACCTTAACGACTTAGGGACCCTTTGGAAAAGAGCCTACTACTTCCCTGTGGAATCAACCACTACCAGAGATGTTTCCGGATCGAGACGACTTAGGGACCCTTAAGAAAAGGGCCTACTCATTTTAATAGGCCGGCAACGCATCTGCAATTCCCCTGGTGTTGCAGTTGTTCATAGGCGGCTTGGCAGTGAAAGACGTAGCTTGTGGAGAGCCGAGCCGATATCTTCCGTACTAGTATTCCGCACGTCAGTTGTCAAAGTGAAGCCTTGTGGAAAAAAGTTTGTATAATGTATACCTTGTAATGTTTCACTCAACATTATTTACTGCGAAGCTAGAATATTATATTTTTTCGTCATATTTCTCCAAAAAAATCCTAGAGTGGGGGTGACGTTTATAAATAATGTATGATGTATAATAAGAAGCACAAAGATATGGTAGCTGTTCATGTTCATGATATTTTCTCATAAGTATTATAAGCAATAAATGCACTAATATAGTCATACGATAATTTCCTCAACGAGTTCAAAAACCATCAGCAGTCACGGGGTCACGGCCTTATTTTTGGCATGCTCTGCATAAACCATTAGTGCGATGAGAAAATAATGCGTAGTGACTTTCTTCTTCGAACAAAAAAATCTGAAAAAGATTTGTTACATGTTACGTCTCTTTGTGAGAAAAATTAAATGGCTTTTTTTGAGGACCTTAACAGAAATTATTCAACTTAGTCTTAAAATACTGGGTAAAATTGACGTGTTCTCGGAAACATTTTTGTTCAGTAACGAAACCAGCTCCTTCCAACGCTTCAGTTTCAGCAACAGTTAAGCTAAGCGATTTTTGTTTGCTCAACGTGCCGTCACAACACGCGTGTGAGAAATTAAAAAAAATTGTAAATTTAATTTTGTTAATTGTTATAACTATTTATGCTGTTTTATACTGAGAAAAAATTAAGCGTACAATTTTGTGTGTGACGAGTTTGCATTAATTGTTTCTGTTCTTTCTTTCCTTTTTTCAGCAACGATCTTGACAAAGCATGACTTTTCCGTGGTCACGGACTTTAACTCCACGGAGTTTAAAATGAAAATGTGTATTACGTCCATAAAAGACTGCAAAATGTGAAAAAATACTACGGAAAAATATAAAACACGATGGCTTTTTATAAAGCAGAGAAACATAAATACTCTTATTTCTCATTGAACAGACTTACTCGTATTGCTCATTGGAGCATTAAGATCCGATACAATATCACAGTACACAAATAAACATTATCTGATGCAGTTACAGCTGGAATGACTTTTCTAACGACCTCTTTTTGTGATCACCCTGAGTTATAGTTACAATATCCGTGTTTTTATAAACAAAGAAAATCAAATGGATATAATTTTACTTTAAAATGGTGAGTGCAGAGCCGATTTCTTTTTTGTCGATTGTACGCCTATAGAATTTGGATCCAGCACGGTGCAGCAAATTAAATTAATTACTAAATTATGAATTATGGATTAACATTAGTTTGTATAGTTATTTAGAAGAATGCACCGTCTGTAGTAAAGTTGGCCTATAAAAAAAGTATATGTCGTGTTCATGCAAAGGGTACACAGATGGAAATCGAGTTTTTCTTTCTAATAATTTATCAAATATCTCAATAATATTTTTATCAAATTCAATACTTCTTAACGAGTAATGCGTTATAAAATGTATCAAACAAATAAATCATAAAGCCAATATCGAGGCATAAGGTTTTCTGTTCACATACTAAGAACGTGCTATGATTTATTTCTATTCAGGCAGTTTCACTTTTAAACTCTACGTTTCTTAAGGGTCGTTTAAGATATTTATCGACAATTATTTTTAATACATTTTTTACTATTAAAAAAAAGTCTTCAAAAACAAAACAAAAAAAACACTTTGACTAATATTTTTCGGTAATTAATTTATAAGTGTATTATTATCACCTACCACCACGTGTTATATTATTTAACATAACAATGACACGAAATAATAATCAAACCACGCATAATCTTCTGTTGTTTCAAAGGCATTCTAATTTTCGTCTGGTGAATACTGAAAAAATACAAGTAAGAAAAATAATGATAGGTTCAAGGGACAATAGTAACGTTGCTGCTCATTAGTATCGCCAGAGATTTGTTCGTTATAACTTTGCCGTGTTTCGAGTAAATGACTAGACTACTTTCCAACGTAACTAAGTAATTGTAATCAATAAACTTATTAGCTTTTTCAAAGCAAAAATTATAAGCTAAATAAGTATAACATGATAATATGTAACAATATGTATAATTTTTCCACTACTGTGCGATTCACTAGGAGTTTTTTTCCCTCGTACGACTACTTTGTGGAATCGTTAACCACTGACGATTTTTTCGGACCGATGGTTACTACTTAGCGACCTTCAAGTTATAAGCTTACTCCTTTTTTTAAAGACGGCAACGCACCTGCCATACCCCCGGTGTTGCATTTGTTTATGGGTAGCGGTCGACACTAACCATCAGGTGAGCCGCATGATCGTTTGCCAACTCTTCTATAAAAAAAATATCACCGTTCGATAGAGGATAGTGTAAATTTCTTCCAATTTTGAGCAATATTTAATAAGCAGATATTTCAAAAATCTAATAAACTGATAGTCTAACAATCTAACCAAATTTTTAAAATTCTTGAATAATAAGAAATACGGCGTAAGTAAATAATTTAAGAGCATGAAAACATAAACTATACGCATTGATCATGAGCTGTGATGATATAAGTGAGAATACTCGATCATTATCATCATCATCATGAGCTTTGGTTATAGTCGAAAATTTGTTTGGTCGTCGGTGAAATTTTGGAAATTCAGACGTTCGAATGTGATTAAAAACTGAACTCTAATATTCTGTTACATTCATACAATATATTTTACGGGAGTGGAACGTGCTAGAAGTCACAGAAGTCCAATGAAGTCCGTGAATTTTACAACACTAATAATTCTTTCATTATTGCGTGGTGAAAGTTTAGCAATTTCAATAATTTGCGACACATTCGTAAAGCACCGAGTACTCATTACAATATCATTAGTTACAAAAGTTTATCGATAATTGTTTTACAATAACAAAGTTCAAACGGAACAACCAAGTTCATTAAGAAACGCGTAAAACGTGGAGAACGTGGTCAGTTTGTGAGATTGCCAGTCTTTCCGTTTGAAAAAAGGAAAGTGCCTTAAATGTTTCTATAATTGCCTACATCCATTGATAAGATATGGCCGTGCGAACAAAAATTGTTCACGGTTTAAGCATAGAATAAATCAAATTAAGCACAATGGAACAAATATATGTTATGTAGACTAACGATTAACTGGAAGAAGACATTATAATATAAATAAACTCTCTAGGCTGTCACACAGAGAGATAGGTAGAGACTACGAAATTTCATTTGGTACGACCCTGACACACCTCACTCGCTTTTTTCATATCCCTAATATACCTACGCATAAGTGTTCGTCGGGTAAGGGTTCCCTTGATTTCGCCCATCTTCATTATATCACTAATTTGGTGGCTAAACTTTCGTCTGGGATGTTCCTTGTCGTCACTAAATGTAATAAACGTAAGTATTAGTTAATATGAACTACCACGGAACCAGTGTTTTCACTTACGATTTTGGTTTTACCTTAGAAACCTGTAGAAACTGCCTAAATTATCGTACAAATATCAAAATAGCCTTATTTAATGCGCATAATTTACAATACGAGGGTGGATTGAAAAGTACTCGGCCTAACCAAGAAAATAAAAACATACTAAATCAGTTATATTTTTATTTTTCTACATAATCACCATCAAGTTTAATACACTTTTGCCACCTCCGCTTCCAAGCATTTAGACCGTTGAAAAAAAATGATTCTTCCTTAGAGTCAAAATATGCGTCTACAGCTGCTTTGACCTCGTCGTTTGTCGAAAATCTTTGACCTTCCAAGTGCTTTTTTAGGTTAGGGAACAGAAAGAAGTCTGATGGTGCCAGATCAGGTGAATACGGCGGATGCGGTAACAGTTCAAAGCCACAGTTGTGAATTTCAGCCATTGACTGTACTGGCGTGTGAACACGGGCGTTATCTTGATGAAACAGGACTTTTCTTCTGAGCATTCCTCGACGTTTTTCTTTTATTTCCTCTCGTAAACGACGTAGTAAGGTGCAGTAGTAATCAGAGTTTATAGTCTGACCCCTTTCAAGATAATCAATCATAATCACACCTTTCGAGTCCCAGAATACTGAAGCCATCACCTTATTTGCCGACAAAATCGACTTAGCCTTTTTAGGGGGTGGTGAACCAGATCTTCTCCACTGTTTTGATTGTTGTTTTGTTTCCGGTGTACAATAATAAACCCATGTTTCGTCCATAGTAACAAAACGATTCAAAAAATCATCTGCATCGGCTTCAAATAACTCCAAACAGTCGCGTGAAATAGTCAATCGCGTCCTTTTTTGTTCAACTGAAAGCAGTCGCGGAACCCACCTCGCAGACACCTTGTGGAAACCCAACTCGTTGACAATGATGTTTTGAGTTCGTTCATAAGAGATGCCTATAATCTCGGCTATCTCTCTAATTTTTAATCTGCGGTCTCCCATTATTAAATCAAGTACTTTTTTTAATATTTTCGTCAGTAGTTGGCGTCGAAGGCCTTCCAGAGCGGGGTTCATCTTTCACACTCTCTCTACCACGCTTAAATTCTGCTATCCATTTTTTGACGGATGAATATGACAGAGCACAATCGCCTAATGTACTGACCATGTCATCATGGATGGCTTTTGATGATAGCCCCTTCTTATGGAGGTACTTAATGACGGCACGCTGCTCGATTTGCTCCATTCGCGGAAATTATGTCCGATTACTTTTTAATAAATTTATAAAATCACAACTAATTATCGCACACGTTTCGAACTTCACACAATGAACTAGTCTGAACTGAACTAAATAATGTGGGTAGATTTGATTTTTAGAATTGAATGGATCTGTGTTAGGCCGAGTACTTTTCAATCCACCTAGGTATTTTAAAAAACAACATCATTGAAAGATTTTAATATCATTTCACGATTAAAAATCTCGAGTTTCGTGAAACAGAAGACGTTCTCATTTTCAAATTATAATAGCACTTAAATTCAAAAGGAAAGTTACAGCCTATATACGTTCCACAGCTGGGCACAGGCCTCTCCTCATTTCTGAGAGGTATTAGGGCAAAGAAGTATCCGCCGCGCTGCCCCAATGCGTATTGGCGAACTTTATGTGTCTTCGAAATGTTTTTTCCTTATTCCTCATACATGCAGGTTTTCTAACGATGTTTTCCTTCATCGCCGAGCACGTGGTAAATCAGCACTTAAAATTGCAGTTAACAATTTCATTGGTGCCGGCGGGGATCGAACCCGTGTTACTCGCATTCTATTATATTTACAGCGAGCGTTAACCATCTGAGCTGGTAGCTCAGACCATCTGAGCTGGTAGCTCAGATGGTTAACGCTCGCTCGGCTCTTAGCACTTTGTCTCTTATAAATAACGAATATGTAACTAAGTAAAATATACTATTATTCTATTATGTTTATTATATTATTTATTAAAGAAAAACTTTTTCGTTCTACACTTTTCTAGCTCTTTTGACCCTATCCCTTTTGATAAATCTTTAAAAAAATTATATTGCATAAAAATTATCCAACACCCTGTCAACTAACTCCTAACCCTGTCAAATATTGGTAAATTTACCCTAAAATAGTGTAAAATATCTAAAATTGGAAACACTGCATGAGTCGGTGCCATTTTGTTTGTTCAATGATCCTGTCCATACGCAGTAGTATAATAAGTCAATGCTTACATCACATAATGCTTAAAGATTAGTGTATTATTTCATACTAATACTGCCAGTGCAAAAATTAAAGCTAGCAAATGCTGCCGAATGGATCAACGTGGCTAATCACATGATTGATTTATTTAGGTCCTGGAACAAAATTTTATTCTCAAGTGAGTAACAATTTTATACACTAGATTTCCCATTTCCATTACAGCCTATAAAAGTCCACTGTTGTACATAGGCCTCCTCCCATAAACAGCCTCTTTCTTGTCCAACTTAATCATTGGCTGTCCTTAATAGACACGTTAATAAGGTAAACTGCCGTTATGGGAGTCCAACAAATCTAAAACAGAAATATAATATATCACGTAATTTTCTAAAAATAACTGTTTGAGCTGGGATATCGGATCGAGGAACAATCGTACCCGTCTTATTCAAGAAAGTTAGAGTTTTCACAGTAAGAGTAAATTCAGCACAATTTAAGGGAAAGATTAAAAACTGTTATGCCATTACAGTTGTTACAAAGTTAGAGTTAGGCGTCTGATGATGTTTGCGCTGATAGACAAGAGCTTTTACTTACAGTTCTACCAGGGAAGCATTCTGGCATTTTGTGGCGGTAGGTACTTGGACACCGAGCGTGGCGGATTGCCGTAAGAATGTGAGAATAGAGAGTGCATCTATACTAGCTAGTCTCTTTTGAAACTGGTCGCCATGATAGAAATTCGGTATTGAGCACCGAGATACAATAAATATTATCATAATTATATAATTAGATTTTTTAACTATTATAAGCTAGTGTCTTTTGAACGATTTATTCATTCGTGACAAACGTACACACAGTCTGATAGTAAGTGGATACTGTGGCCCATAGACATCTGCACCTTCAGGGGCAAAGCTTCCAATGAGCTTACAAAATTTTTACCTTTTTGTTAGGGGTGTAATAATAAATGAGCAAAACGTTTATTATCCTTTTATTTTGTACCTATGATAAAATATTTTAGTTACAATCTAGTTACGAACATACATTAAATGTCTATATATCTATATATTGTGTTTTTGAATATTTTTGTGCCTTTTAGTTCAATGTTAAATCTAAATATAATATAAAGTTTATTTCATAAATAATCCAATACTCCTTACTTGGTTCACGCACATACGTGCCTTGAGCTTATAGTAGTGTATCTATCATAGCGCGGTTGTATGAAGCTTTGCCTCTGGTTGGTTTCTTTGCCCATATGCCTCGATTAAGAATCAAACTGCAGATGCGTTGTCCCGATGACATATGATGTTTTGAAGTGGATGAGATGGTGTAAACCTACCACTTTGATTAATACAATCACAATAGCTACCACTGAATATTTTCGAATAATTTTCCGCCGAAATCTACGAAAGTTGGGACACTTGCCAAAGCAAGTGTCCCAACAGGTGCAACACAAGATATAACTTTAAAAACAGTTTATGTTCCAAATTAAACTGTTCCGATTATTACTACTATCAACTCAAAGCGACATGCTCTAGAGGAAGACATTTGAAAAGACATAAATGTATATCTTAATGGTTTAAGCATTAAGCGATGCACATATTATCACGTAACGTCTTAAAAACTTTTAGGGAAGATTTACGTAAAATTTTTGTCCAGAATGTGAATTTATATGCTTTTGGTATAAAATATTTATTAGTTATTTGGTCATATAACCCTATGAAGCTATAAATTTTAATAAGATAAATTTATGTAATATATTTATTTTATTAACATACTAAAAACAAAACCGCCAATTCAGAGGCATCTAGTAAAAATGCAAGTAAGAAAGGCAAAAGATAACATCAATCTATAAATCTATCTAGTCCTAAATGAAAACGTGATGCAGGAGTTTTCAAGTTTATATGGCACCCAAATATCGAGTATCTCATATCTTTTTACAAAGATCTCTAATTTCCCGAATGAGTTTAATTCGTTTTCTGTTTACTTCAATAAAAGAAGGAGGATCTCAACTCAAGTGCATGTTTTTTTGTATGTACGTTAGTCGATATCATCGTGAATTGTAAACAGATTTTAAATTTTCTTTTTTTTTAAATAAGTTATATATTAGGGTGTGGTCCTATATAAATATGAAGAAAATATTGGACTTCAAAGGTAGGGTAAAAATAGGTGATGAAGTTTTTAATATAACTACAAAGACGCCATTCGAGCTTTTGACATTCCATAGCTCACTCAAAAGGGTAAAAATAAGACTTTTAATAAAAATAAAAGCTGCCTTGAAACAACTGAACAAATTCAAAAAACTCAATTCCTCAATAATTTTATAACTTCTGTTGTGCCAAATTGGCGCTCCGTTCTGAGATTACCCATAAATAAAATAATAATTTTGCCTCATAAATATTAAAAACGTAGCTAATAATAAAATAGAAATATTATATAGAAAAAAGTTATTGGAAAATTTAACTACATTATCATCAATTTATAAGCCACTGCTGGCCACATCAATAGCTAAAAAGCGTAAAAAAAACTACTTAACACAAAATAAAGGGTGAATAAAGGAGCCGAAACTTATAAATATTTCATGAAATTAAACCGTATTTAGAATCAATTAAATGAGCGTCCGTAATGTTTATGGATTAAGCGAACCTATAACTTAAAGGACGTTATAATGTTCATTGCATCTAAATTTGACATCATGAAATTGCAAATTGATTTAAAGGATCATTTTAATCGACAGCCTTTTAAATTAATTGATCTTCCTATAATAACCTAACTAAACTAAACTAACTTTTTCGTCCTCCATTTAAAGCCAGGTTACGTAATTATCGTTTGAGATAACGGAACAACTGTAAGCTCCTCAGTTTTGGAGCTTTGTGGAATATTTAGAGACGATGGCAAGAAATCCGACGATATGACTCTCCTTGGAAGAGATGCAAATCCCTAATCTGGGATGCTATGTGCGTAAACACTGCGACCTTTGGCGTACTTCATTAGAATCGCAGTGACATATTTGTTCAATTTGCTATAGTGACTATCGTCCCGTGGGGTGCTCGTGCGACAAAGTTTCCAAAGAAAATGTATCCGCGATTTGTCGTTGCCGCTGATGATAACAGGGCTGGTCCATTTTACGCTCAATGGCTAAGTATAGCCGTTCACCGAAGTAACGCGGGGGTAGTACACATTCATTATTTTTTAATTTTAGTTTTTTTCATTTGATAATAAATATGTTTATACAGTGTTGCGCTACAGTTTCTCACTGGTACCAAATTAAATGTCGGTATAGCGTAGTACTAGCGTTTGCACATTAAGGCTACGGTGGTTATCAGAGTACGGAATGAAACTACGAAACCTACAGAGGGGTGTAAGATAGGGTGACGTTGTATACCCAAAACATTCACCACTGCATTTAAAGACTTTTAGAAGCTACTGGACTGGAAGGGTTATGATACCAGCATCAAAGGCTAGTATATCACTCATTGCCAACAATATTGTCATAATGGCAGAATCGCTAGAGGATCTCAGCACTTTGTTTAGTTATCTCACAACAGACAGGACTTAAAATGAATAAGGGCAAAACAAAGGTCATATTAATTTTGTTATTTTGCGTTTTTTGTAAACATTATATGAAAAAGGAGGTTTTCATTTCGACTGCATATTTTTGTACGTATAATACATGATATCTTCGTCAATGTGAACCGATTTTGATAATTTCAAAATAAAGTCCATACCTAAGTGGCAAAATAAGGGATGAATTTTCTCTTCTTTCTTTAATTATATGAAAATACAAATTTTAACTAAAAGAATAATTCATTTTTTTTTAGTTCTTCGAAGCCGACTTTACTTTTTTTGAAAAAGATTTTAACAGCAATTTTAACTAATTAATTAACTTAATAAATAATACAAACCATAGTTATAAATTATCAACCTTGTTCTACCATCGCACTACCTGCGATTATAAATTGTAAATGGCATTCGAATTTTTTATTAGATTGTATGGATTTTTACAAAATGATGATACATTCTACAATTTGCCTGCGGCATTTTACTAACTATTGAGCGTCTTTCAACAAGCACGCCGTTTGCATAGTGACGAATCATAGAATCAAATGATGACATACAAGTTGTATTGCTGTACGTATATTTTACTGTCGTAAAAGATACGTCTAACATTCATTCGTCTCAGCAGTCTTGAAGGTTCGAACCCGTCCATCCTTTGACTACGCGTAGATAGCGACAACTCATTTCACAAAGCACTCCCTCTCCCTGGACGCCAACAAGTCGAGTGGGCCTGACGGAATCCACCCAATTGTGCATACGACGTGTGCTCTAGAGTCGGCACCGGTTCTAACACGTCTTTTCCGGTATTCCCACTCCATAGGCGTAGTACCGAAATCATGGAAAACAGCTTTCGTGAATCAAATCCCTAAAAATGGTAGCCGTAACGAAGCCTCAGATTGGGGATGACTAAATGTAGTCCAGTTCAATCCCCAGAAGACACAAAGTTGCGCGTTTACGGCTAAAAAACCCCTTTGTCGCATATCCTAAGTTTCAAGGCTCTGCCTTTGTAGCCTCAGCCAGTATCGGAATCCTTGGCGTCGACATATTGAATAATGTGCGGTTTCGTGTTCACTGGGAAGAGAAGGCCAAATTGGCCTCTAAAAAGCTTGGCATACTCAACAGACTGGGACAGTATTTCTGCCGGCAAACCACCTGTAACTTTACTAGACGCATGTTTGACCTCATATCTCTCTATTTTCTAGATGTTAGCGCTGTTAGTCTATGCGACTCTTACCAGGCGGCGAGCTAATTAAAAAAGGGAAAGGCAATGAGCTGAGGATGATGATGAATGGTTTACGATTTGGAATTGTTACCAATCATCATGTCGCCTTTTTAGGCGTTTTTTGAGCTATCTAACCGCAGTCCGAGGGGGGGGGTTGTTCGGACCCCCGTCTCTGATTTCTCAGCTCGTATCGGTTGATGGTCTGGGCGGTGCAAACCGCCCAGGAACGTGGATGTACGGTGTGTACGCGGTGTGAGCTGGAACGCGTCGTGCCCGTCAGCGGGTGCGACGCGCCCCATTCGTTATCCTAGTAATGTTTGTCCCATTTAGTGTGGGTGTAGTGTCATTGTGTGATGTGCCTGCGACGTTTGGGTCGACTGGATCGAGCGGTTGAGGTGGTTCTATTAACACATTAAGCGGTCTACGGAGATAGGTCGCGATGTTTGCTATCGGAAGCGGCCTCATAAGGAATACTGTTCCCACCTATGAGCTGGGGCTCCCCAGTGACAGCTCCTTCCAATTGACCGCTCCAGTGCAGAGCGACTCGAATCGTCGACGTTCGAGTGCTCTCTGATCGGTTCGATCATGATGAGCTACATGCTCGTTTATCCCCTTTTCTATAAAAAAATTAACAGACTAAATACTCTTATCCGACAACCATGTGTGTGTATATATATATATATATATATATATATATATATATATACATGTGAAAGAAGCGGGAGGAAGGTGTGTTAGGATCGTGCCAAATTAAATCTGTAGTCTCTGCCTACCACTATGGGAGACGGGCATGTTTATGTTTGTAAATGTATATTATCATGTTTGTTCGTCATGTTTAGTTCGTTCTGTTATAAATTGCAAATCATTTTATTTCATTTTGAATAAAACTCTATATATCCTTTAATACCATCTGTTTAGACACATGAAAAATATCTTCTGCATGCGACATTAAAATGAATTTGAATTTATTTAACATGTATTAAAAACGTGACGTGAATTCTTGCCCGATCTTTGATTATTTTCTTCGGACAGCAAAACAAATAGAATAGAATAAATTGACAATGTGATGAAAATAAAAGTTCTGAGTACATGCGTATCTAGTTCTTAGCTTTAATTTAAAATTTATTTATTCACAGTGATCTTCGAACTTTGGTTTTAACGTCGGTAATTTTTTTCATAAAACTGTCGTGACCAAATATCTTGCAATCCACCTGATAGTAACTACTACAGTCCATGAATATCTGCAGTCAATTTCAAGCAAAGTTCACTACAGATGCATTTTCACCCTGAGAACTAAGATGAAATGTCTTACAGCCTGTTATTAAACTGTCGTTCTTTAACTTCTCAGATGTAAAGAACGACAGTCTATTACTCGTAACAGGCTCTGTGTTCCACGCACATCAGTGCTAGCACTGCTCGGGATTATCAGAGTAACTTTTTGAGCCGGCTATATCGTATTAGTTATGACTGGGCTAGATCTGGACTGGATGAGAGCCAATCTTAAGCTCATCTGTAGTCTGGAGCATTATATTCGAGTCAGGTTTGAGTTATTCGAGTCTTGTGAGCAACAACAATGTCTTTCCAAAAGTTTAACTTTTTTTTTCACAAAAAAGTAAATTCATAACTACTCGGTGAGAATCCGTTCACCCATTCATACTTAATGCGGGATGATAACTAAGGTTAAATTTTCCAACAAGTTTCGAAGACTCTTTAGTGCTGATAGCCTACACTTTGTCGTTTTGCTTATTTTATATAGCTCTTCAGTCTTTAAATGTTTTCAACTATGTAATGTAGGCGTTTTTTACTAACTGTAAGCAAGTGATTGACTGTAATCTCGCCTGAACCTGAACTGCGATGAAACCTTAGATTGTAAATCACACTGCTTTTGGGATAACAAAAATCTGTTTAGTCTTAGCTTGAAAACACAAATGTATTACTTTATAACTACATTTTATACATGAATTTAAATGAAAGAATACTATTGTCTACTTTTATTTGCAGAAAAAATCATATCAATTATATTCGCAGAGCTCCCTGGCGGGACGTTAGCTATATGGTCCGGAGTCCCGGAAAGCGAGAACGCCTGCCAAGGAGTGGGAGTGCTGTTGTCGTCCCGGTTGGTCGATCTTATGACTGAATACAAGGTTGTGAACTCGACTTCTCTGGGTTCGCTTTAAACTGGGACTGACGAAGTTATTCCTTTTGGCTGTTTATACGCCGGTAGCTTCATCGTCCAGGGCTGAGCTGGAGGAGTTTTGGGAGAATGTAAGAGAAGTTCTAGATTTGGTTAAGGGAAATGAAAGAACTGTTGTATGTGGTGATTTGAATGGATGGGTAGGTATCGCTAGACCAGGGTACGAGTCGGTGCTTGGAAAGTTTGGCGATAAAAGGATTAATGATGCTGGCAAGCTTATACTGGCTGAATGCAAGGAAGTAGACAGCAACAGAACCACAGTCGGTATGTCGCATCCGAAGGTGGAAGCTTCAGGAAGCGGATACTAAGGACAAATATCACACGAGGGTAGCCGAAAAGCTTGACACCATCGATGGCAGGAAAGAATGTGTGGAGAGAACATGGCAGAACCTTAGGGATCGAATGGTAAGTGCAGCGGAAGAAGTATGTGGTACGACAAAAAGAGGTAGTAGTAAAAGAAGAGATGCATGGTGGAATGATGAAGTGAAAGAAGCTGTAAAAAAGAAGAAAAAAGCATGGTTAGACTACTTGGCCTCTAGTAACGATGAGCATATGAGAGAGAAGATGAAAAAAGATATAAGCTGCAGAAAGTTCATTCAAAACATTGATTGAGGAAGTACGTGAAAGGTGTAGAATAGAAGCGGACGAGAGGTTGTCGCACAACTTTAGGGAAAACTCCAAACTCTTCTGGAAAGAGGTTGGAAGGTCCCGGAGTGGTGCGACAGCTTTAAGAATGAACAAAGTGCTTTCGAGAACCAATGACGTCCTCTCAGATAAATCGGACGTCATGCAGCGATGGAGTGAATTTTATAGAGAATTGTATGCGTGTCATGATCTTAGTGAAGGATCCGGGGGTGACGCCGTAACTGGCACGCCAGACACGGACCCCGATGACACTGAGGTCATCAGCATGAAAGAGATTGAACGTGCAATTCGAAGTTTGAAATGTGGTAAGGCTGCGAGACTAGACAGAGTTACTGCTGAAATGGTCAAGTATGGTGGGCCTCGCGTCTGGGACAGCTTTCATCTGCTGTGCAATTTGTGCTGGCGGACGGGAGATGTCCCGGATGATTGGCGATCCGCGGTCATTGTGCCTTTATATAAAGGTAAAGGTTCACATTTTGACTGCGGGTGCTATCGGGAGATCAGCTTGACCAGTTTAGCAAGTAAAGTTTATTCGAAGGTTTTGACACGCAGGATGCAAGAGAAATCGGAAAGATTCTTATGGGAGGCACAATGCGGATTTAGACCTGGAAGAGGATGCACGGATCAAATGTTTTCTCTCCGCATGATCACGGAGAAGCTTCTGAGTGTTAACCAGAGGATTTTCTGTGCTTTTGTGGATCTGGAGAAAGCATTTGATAAGGTTATAAGGAAGAAAATGTGGGAACTGTTGCCGGGATATGGTGTGGATGGTCGATTGTTAAGGGCTGTGCAGTCACTTTACTATGACTGTAAAGCCTGTGTGCGGGTAGGGCATGACCTGTCACCCATGTTTAGCGTCCAAGCGGGCGTAAAACAGGGTTGTGTCATGTCTTCCTGGCTGTTCATACTGTATCTCGACAGCTGTTTACAGAAGCTGAAAGATAGCTGTTTGGGTGTGAAATTGGGTGACATAAAAGTTAATTGTCTGCTGTATGCTGATGATGCAGTGCTTATTGCACCATCAGAAGCAGAACTGCAGGCATTAGTCACGTGTATGAAAGAGGAATGTGAAATTAAAGGTCTCCGTTTGAATGCTAATAAAACTAAGGTTCTGGTATTTGAAAAGGACGAAGAGAGAACGAAATGTGAAATATGGGTAAATCAGGAATGTCTAGAACAGGTAAATGAAATTGTATACTTGGGGAGTGCTTTCAGCCGGGATGGAAGATGTGATTTAGATGTGGATAGGCGTGTCGCTGCCGGAAACAAAGTCAATGGTGCCCTGAATGCATTAGTAAAAAGGCAAGGCATGGTGAAGAGTGCACGCCTTGCAATACATAACGCAGTGTTGGTACCGACTTTGTTATATGGCAGCGAAACCTGGGTATGCCAGAAGAAGCATAAAAGCAAGTTGAATGCAGTGGAGATGCGATCTCTTCGTAAAATGTGTGGCGTTACCATAGCCGACCGAAAGCGAAACGAAGAGATTCGCAATATGGCAGGATTGAAAGATGACCTTATCACAAAAATTGATAGGGGCGTACTCCAATGGTTTGGGCACGTTGAACGAATGAATGAAGACCGAATAGTGAAGAAAATATATAGAGCGAAAGTAAATATTAAAAGGTGTCGAGGTAGACCGAGACTAACTTTCGAAGACCATGTGAGCAAATTGCTCGAAGAGGGGAGGGTCAAGAGTACTCGGATACCTAGACGTGCATGTATGAAGAAGTTAATGAACCTGAAAGAAGCGAAAGAGGTATGTAAGGATCGTGACACTTGGCGATCTGTTCTCTCTGGCTACCCCGTTAGGGATTGTGCGTGACGATAAGTAAGTAAGTAAGTAATTATATTCGCATAAAAACATACAGCAAAATTTGAAGCCGGTAAATAATTAGATTAAGTAATTATTTTTGCAGACAAGACTCTTCCAACTGTTTATATATTAAAGGCATTTGTTATAAAAAGCACGCCTGACTAAATGATGAATATAAATTACATAAATAATTAAAAGATTTTATAATACATTTAAAACCCGTTATCTTCTCTCTACTTGAAATTGTTTAACAAGACTTTTAAGTTGCTAAGCACGCTTTATCAAAAACATTTAGTGAAGTATTTATAATATATTTATTTGTGTGCATTATAAATACCAAAAGGTTTAACTTTCGGAACATTTAGTACATAAAAGATTCGAATATGTGAAATTCCCGTAAATCTCTAAGCACTACTAATAAATAGTCAATCTTGTTAGCGTGCAGTAGCGAGAACAGTTGTTTTATGATACATGGAAAATTAAAATAAAATTCATATTAATAATAATTGAATATTAGGAATCAATATAATATATATTTTTATGCTATTGTAATCAATTGTAGTCAAATAGATGGAGTGATTCGTAAGAGATGCAGAAATTTGATGGTGGCTAAGGTCCGTTCCTTGTGGTATTTCCAGTGGAGACTAATGTTCAGTAGTGAACTTTTAAGTAAATCTCTAAGCACTACTAATAAATAGTCAATCTTGTTAGCGTGCAGTAGTGAGAATGGTTGTTTTATGATACATGGAAAATTAAAATAAAATTCATATTAATAATATTTGAATATTAGGAATCAATATAATATATATTTTTATGCTATTGTAATCAATTGTAGTCAAATAGATGGAGTGATTCGTAAGAGATGCAGAAATTTGATGGTGGCTAAGGTCCGTTCCTTGTGGCATTTCCAGTGGAGACTAATGTTCAGTAGTGAACTTTTAAGGGGCTGTAATAATGTGGATGATGATTACGGTTAAGAAGCTTGGTAGGCTCAGCAGATCAGGACAATATTTCATGCTGGAACACCGCTTGCAATTTTACTAGAAGCAGGTTTGGCCTCAAATGGAATAATACATCACATCTCTGGGCCGGGGCTCCCTAGTACCAGCTCCTGCCTCTTAACCGCATCCAACGCAGAGGGGCTCGAATTGTAGATAGATTTCTCTGATCAACTCAATTTACTGGCGCTACGAAGTAATGTTGCATCCCTTTGTAAATTTTTATCTACAAAAAAGGCTCGTGGTAACTCAGGGGCTAACCTAAACGGATTAATGCTATTTTCATGTTATATAAACGGTTCTATCAAAGGTCGTATCCAATATAAATAAGTTAAAAGCAATCCCATTTGAAAATGTCAGAATTTCAAAATACATATGCTGCTCTTGCGTGTGCGTTGGATCGTTTCTTCTTTACAACGTTCAACCAAAATACCCAAAAAACCGGCTTCGGAAACATAGTTTCAGTATCAGAAACTGACCGTATCAGACAGTATCGATAACTGACCAGTATCGAAGAGTAGCGTTGGCAGCTAATGCACGGGTGGTTATGATCCACTTTTGTTACTTATTTTTCTATGTATTAAACCTGGTTTTTTTTAAATTATAGTTTACTTTACTTTTACGTGGTAGAGTCATGTTGCGGCTATATCAGTAGTAGTAGTAGTTGTAGTACGAATGGGTCGGCACGATCGAGGGAGGACTACGCTCTCACATAATACCAACTTAAAATATTTGAGCTCAAAGCAACTGTGTTTCGTACGGCGAGTACTCGTATAGAGAACCGAAGACCCATCTTACTGGAAATGAGGCATTTCATCTCTTAGTAAACTCTCTTTTAGACCAACAACAACAACTTACTTAGTAAGGGTGACGGTGAAGGGATTCGTAATCGAGGATAGATGTAGATGTCTATGAACCACAAAAACCACTTACCATCATGTGTACTTTGTGTACATTTGTCAGCCTTATACTATAAAAAAAACATTTAACATTTTATATAATTTACCAATTTCTCCGTCATACTAAAATTACAAATACTCTAAAACAAAATTTATGTTCTTACGTGTTTCCGATTTTCTGACACATGTTTTGCATATTAAGCACAATCATGCACTTATACGGTATAACAAGATTCCGTAGTTGCATAGCGCAGACTGCATAATGTCCTAATTTTGCCAGTAAGGGAACGTTTAGTGTAAACACATTTTTATGACAGATGATTTTTATATTTTTTTATGTCATACCTATGTTAGTAGGATATTACACACAAGAGATTTAGGTATGTTATTTTACTTTCAAAATAAATTTGTGAAGGTTAATTTTAAAATGAAAAAACCGAGTATTATAAGTCCAATAAGTTCATTTTTGACGAAGAGGTTAATTAACATTCTTGAGAATAAGACACACATCCGTAACGTATAGGTGAAAACCTAAAAACAAGAGTATATAACCAGTGCATGTTGCAATCAGCGTTGTGATTAAAGGTTCCAGAGTGGCAGTCTTATATCAGCAAGCAGAGTGTAACACGACCCCGTACAAGTTAGGGTGACGACCTGGTAAGAAATACAGGAAGTTAATGGATGCAAGCGGTTCAGGACTAGGAAGAATTATATTTTAATTATAATACTTATATACTGCATATAGTGATGAGGTTTATAAGATTAGCCTTGAGGCGTTATTGAATAAGGATAGTGAACAGGTTTGATAATAGATCATAGAAATTGTTAGGATAGCTTAGTTTTATTTCACGTAGATCCCACGAATTTCTCCTTAGATAAATCTCCACTTCTTTTTAAATTCAGGAAACTCTTTTCAACCATAATGTTCCTTATGTATTAATATACAATGATCTTTCAAGACATGAAAAACGAACGCTTAAAAATTAAAAAAAAACATAAAGTATATCTTTCTAAATGTGCCAGAACCATAACGGAGTAAAGTCTATTTTATAAGAAAAGAACCATTGAATTCGGTTCACGATGATATCATATAACATACTATAAAACACCGTCACATTGAAAATCTGATCCATTTTAATTAACTATTTATTATTTTAGTGATTAAATGCATTCTCATATCTATATCCTTGTAAGGGAAGGCATTTGATAACTAAAAGAATAATACATGAATTAAATGACTTATTTTGTTTTGTCACTATTTTCTCTTCCCTCTCCTGTTTTCTTTTGTTTTGAAAATCACATCTAGACCTTTCTAAGAATGCGTAATCAAATATACATTTCTCGAAATATAAAACTGAAGCGACTAGTGAAAATACCGTGCGTACGTAAGTGACAGGTCCATGGACAACTGCAGGCCACAAACAAAGAAGGATACAGATAAGTTGTCACGTCAAGTCCAAGATAATATGGACTGGCTCTCTATGCCCTTCAACCCGGAATAGCAATGCAAACACTGCTATTTAGCGGCAGAAATAATTAAAAAAAGTGTGATTCCTATCCCGATGAACTATTAGGCAAGTAAGAAGTTCTACTACCTAGTATTTTTTCTGATGATTTTTCTGATGACCAACACGTTATATTTTGATTATGTTAATAACAGGCATCTAGGACAGGGTTATGTCTTTCATACGTATGTGCAATTCTCTATACATTTTACGCATTGAAAGTATAGATTAATTTTAGTAAATATTAAATCCGTCTATTAAAATTCATCCATCTTTATCTATCCATGATTTTTGTATTTATAAAACTAAAATTGAGTGCGTAAAATACAAAATGGTAGTAGAGACAAAAAATTGTGTATCTGTGTGTGTGTGTGTTTGTATGTAATCAAAATCTATATAATGTCTCTCAAGTGATTTTAAAGATGCATTTTTGTACGTGGTAGAGCCACGCTGCAACTATATTATGAATGGGTCGGCTCGACCGGAGAAGGACCACGCTCTCACAGAATATCAGCGTAAAATAGCAGCTTAATATTGCTGTGTTTCGCATGATGTGTGTAGAGATCCGGAGACTGTTTTTTACTGGAAACGAGGCATTCCATCTTAGTTCTCAGGGATGTCAACGTATCTGCGTTTCGATTCTTAATCGAGTATAAATGTAGATGTCTATGGTCCACAGCATCCACTTACCATCAGTTGGACTGTGTGCTCGTTTGTCACCTATATTCTATAAAAATATTTCCTTTTAATAATAACACAACCTGTACATTTTGTAAGTAGGATCTCTACATATTTCTTGATATTGCTTTAGATCTGCGGTGGAATTCTTTGATCTTAATAATAATTTACTTCATAAAGATTAATTTGCTATAGTGGAAACGTCAGTCGAGAGTTCTTTATTATAGCTATTATGTCTGCGGCATATGACCGAGTTCTTGGCACAATTTGAGTAGCTCGAAGGAACGTTAAATAACGAGGTATGTCCAGTGCGCTTAGGGTGCTTGTAGTTTATGGATTTGCTGCCATCAGTCGGTTGTCAGAGCCTAATCCATTAGTTACCTTTGATTTGATATAAGCAATTGCACTTCTTTACTAATTCGATTAAAATACGAATTAAACATTTTTAACATTATATCTTATGCTATAAGAAAGAAATATGTAAATACCTTATTACGTTTAAAGAAGTTCATGCAAATATTATCGGTACTATTACAAATTATAAATTAAATTTTAATCTGAGTAATCCTGTTAATATTTAAAAAAAATACTAATTATGCAAATAAAAATTAATTTCCGACTCATAATAATATGAAATACTGACTTGAATTGTATTTCATTATTAAAAAAAAACACCAACCTGCCTGTTAATTTTGATTAATAAAAGCTACAAACGTTTTGAGAAACGTGACAAACAATATTTATAAAGCGCATTAAATTTTAGGAGAGCATTGAAAAACTAAATGAAAATTTAGAAAACTGAGTGAGCGACGAGTTTGTTTAAATGCTAACCTACTGTAAACAACGTACATTTATATAATGAGAAAAAACTTTTTAATATAAGTCTTATGCATGCTCATATTGTCTATATATAACGCTGCTTAGCGACATATTTCTTGGTAAGGTTTCGCTTTATTAATATCCTCATTTTACGTAAAATACGAGAGATAAGTCACTTAAACATAAATAAGATCACTCAAACAATATCATGATGCTCGCATTAAATAACATTAGTGTTTTTAGTCACTGTTTTCGGACTTTGTAGTCATTCATAGCTTTCGATCAACATAGCCAGTCGCTCACTGACTGTTTATGAACCAGTATCCACGTTCATTATTTGATTTTTTTTATTTCAAGTAACTTTAACTTAGAATCACTAGTTCTAATACTTTCATGATTTCATTTTACTATTTTACTTTCATGATATTTGCCTTAACATGCAATCAATTTCAAAAATATCGGTTAAATATTATTATAACATTATATTCTTAATACCTTAAATATTATTACCAAACGAAAATAATTACAATTATTTAGAAAACAACTAGTAAATGTACGTATCAAATTTCTAAAAATCTGAGCTGCATATCAGTTAACCATAACAGATCTATAGTACTAAACATCAATTAATGCTTGCTACATTATATGTCACTAACAATTCCTCTCTAAGCTTGACAATCTATCAATGTAACTCTGGTCGTAGGTCTATTCATTACTAGAGAGCCCCATGTTACTTTGTGACGTACTATCCCAAAGATGTCATGTACAAAACGCGATTGAATAATAACAGAACAAATTAATCACGAACACGAACAGATTGAAACAGTGTTAATAATAACATGTATTTAATTTTCATTTTAAAACTATAATTTTCATCACGTTTTATTAAGTTTCAAAAAAATTAAGTATTTTATCAAAAAATTGTAATTTAACCGACATTTGTATTTTTCGCGGGTACACTCACGTGTCTTGGAAAATCGAATAAAACCGAAAATGTGATGCATAATTTGTTGGTTTTGTGTATAACACAAAAAAAAAAACAAGAGCGTTCGAGTTTTGTTAAATATAAACGAATTTTTGAAACTATTCAAATGAATTGATTATATAATATTAAGATATGATTATAATGCAAGAGACCCAGAGCACAGAGAAACCTAGTTTGGGCCTGTGTTGTTCCATTACAACTAAAAATGCTTTAGCAATGTAAGTAAAGGTAACGTATAAATGTATTATGTATATCTATATATAAACCAGCTGGCCAGGCAGACGATGTTCTGCCTTTTTCAACAACACTTCTTTAAAAAATCTTAAAATTCACAATAGTAAAATATTAATTATAGTATATATATATATATATATATATATATATATATATATATGTATATATATATATATATATATATATATATATATATATATATATAGTACCCGGTTGACCGGCTTTGCTCGGTATTTTTCGCTCGGTTATATATTAATATATAATAATTAAATATATATATATATATATATATATATATATATATATATATATATATATATATATATGTAACAGTCAAGAATCATAACCGGTTAAAACCACATTGACTACGAAAATCAGGCAAAACTTGTTGTGACCGATGCCCTTAGTCAAAAACTGTTTTGGCTGATTTTTGTAGTCGAAAGTAGTTTTGACCAATGTTCTTAGTCAAAAGTGTTTTTAGCTGCTTTAAAGTTGAAACTATCTGTCAAAACTCGCAATATCAGGTATAGTAGGTTAAGATGCGGCTGGGTGGTCCCTGGTGTCACCTAAAAGCTGCACATTGTAATTATAAAAAGTATAATAATATTGAAAAATTTGAACTTTTTAATTTTTTAAATTCAAAAGTATAAGTCAAATGTAGCTCGTATATATACTCGTACCACACTACTCAACTAAATGTAAGACAACACAAAACATTTTTCCATACAGAATTTTAGATTTTTTACTTTAATATGTTACTGTGAGATATGTTTCTACAAAACCTTGTTTCTTTTAATGTGGCAACGGCTTATTATAAAGGGCGAGAGAAGGCAGCGAAAAAAGGGTATTATAATTTTAATTTTTAACAAATTGTATAATGTTTTAGCTTGAGACTGAATATTAGATGAAAATATTTTATATCGGTAATTTTTTTAATGATTAATGAATTTGAACGTTAACGTTAAACCTTACCTTTTAATTATATTTTATAGAAATTAGCCTCAGTATTAATACTTACGAAGAGATGGTTATAGTGGATATGGACTGGCTTACTGGACAAGTACGAATATTAATGAAGTTTCTTTATTCATTAAATAGTTTTTTTTATATAAACAATACCAGGACTACATATGAAGCTTCGATGGCTCGGCAGCGCACTGGCTAATTGCTAGGGTGCGTCGCTGCGAAACGCGGGTTCGAATTCAACACCGAACAAATATTTGTATTGGCTCAAAATAAGCTTGCTCACTCTGATTCCAGTCGTTGATCTAGTAATTTTAGATCAAGAATATGAAATCTTATTGCCGTTACAAAACCGCTAGTCGTGAAAAGAGGCAGATAGAGCACTGTATTCTTTTAAGCCGCTTTACATTAAAAAGGTATTAGGACTTTTTATGTACAGGTATCCGTCTTGACAGGTAATACATTTTATCTTATTTACCGCCAAGCAACGAAGCGCCAATACAATTACAAGATCTATAATATTTATGTATTTAGAAATATATAAGTATGTTTATCAGTTGTCTAGTACCCATAACACAAGCTCTGCTTAGCTTGGGACTAGATGGCGTTGTGTGATAGTTGTGGAATATTATTATTATTATTATTATCTAAGGCATTACAGTTAATATATATTTATCATAATCATAAATATTTATGAGCCGTGGTAGTTCAGATGGTTCGCTATAACAGAATGCGAGTAACCCGGGTTTGATTGCCGCCGGCACCAATGAAATTGTTAATTGCAATTTTAAGTGCTTATTTGCCACTTACTCGGCGGTGAAGGAAAACATCGTGAGGAAACCTGCATGTCTGAAGAGTAAGAAAAAAATTTCGAAGACTTGTGAAGTTCGCCAACACGCATTGGGGCAGCGCGGCGGACACTTCCTTGCACTAAAAACCTCTCAGAATTGCGGGGAGGCCAGTGCCCAGCGGTGGGATGTATACAGGCTGTAACTTTACTTTACTTTATAAATATTTAGAAGTGACAACTTATCTGCAGCCCCTTTTGAAGTTGATTGCAGGTGCAGGTGCAGGGCTGCAGTTGCTACTACCACTCATGTAGAACGTAAATTCGTTTGTCACGTCAGTTTTATATATGTTACAGTCAAAACTCACAACCGGTTGACTCCACTTTTGACTGCAAAAATCAGGGAAAATAATTTTGACGAAGGACATTGGCCAAAACCACTTTCAACTGCAAAAATATGGGGTAATAGTGATTCCGATCAAATTATGTTACAAGTGGTTTTGACTTATAATGTTAACTACTTTTAAATTTTAAAAATTAAAAAGTTAAAATTTTTCAATATTATATTTTTATCATTATATTAGCTTGACCTATAACTGTCGACTGATATTGCGAGTTTTGACCGATAGTCTGAACTTTAAATCAGGCAAAACCACTTTTGACTCAGAACGTCGGTCAAAGCTAGTTTCGACTACAAAAATCAGTCAAAACTTTTTAATTAAAGGCATCGGTGAAAAGTATTTTTGCCTGATTTTCGCAGTCAAAAGTGGTTTTGACCGATTATGACTTTTAACTGTAACATATATATATATATATATATATATATATATATATATATATATATATATATATATATATATATATATATATATATATATATATATATATATTCTGCAAAACTCAACTTCTTTCAATAACAAAGCAATAGCTCTGTGATAATTTGCTCAAAATAGTACAATTAGGAATTTTATATGTGTTATAACTGTTTCAGGACGTTATTTCTATGATTTACATTGCTAATAACATTTTATCTGAAGAATAAACCAAAATCGAACCAATACTTAATCAGTCGGAGTATCACCATATTATTTATTTAAATTTTACCATTTCTAAAGAGACCCATTATTCGTTAGAACTCTTTTTAGTTTACCATTTCATAATTCTTGTTCTTATTCATATTTCTTTTTTGTCCATGCGGTTAGTTTTTCAAGTCGATAAAACCTGTCATTATAGAATCCGATTAATATTAAATTCGCGTGAATTATTAAAATCGTTTAAGGAGCCACTATTTATACGTACTAATATCCGTAAAACTTAAAGATTTTTTTTAGAATAAGGATTACAAACGAGCACACAGCCCACCTGATTGTAAGTGGATGCTGCGGCCCGTAAACATGTACACGTCTCCTCGATTAAGAATCAAAATGCAGATGCGTTGCCTCCCCTGAGGACCGAGATAGAATGCCCCGTTTCTAGCAAAAAGGGTCTCCGGTTCTCTACACTCACCATACGAAACTCAGCAGCATTAAGCTGCTATTTTACGCTAGTATACTGTCAAGCCCACCCAATCGTGTTACAACCATTATAGTCTACTACGTAATTTTTTGGAGATATCGAATTATTAACATAGTAAATATAACGCCACATTAGTAGATCCTACTTAAGCGAAGTCAAGGCGGGCCGCTGGTTTCTATATAGCACAGATATCTAGGGAACATAGATTTCCCTTCACGAACCAATGTATAGATTTGGCAAAAATAGATTTGCATCAAATTTTCGTGCAATATCATCCCATTGTAATGGGTGAATATATAAACAAAACTAATATTTAATTATTTCCATTATAATTGCCTCATGTTGAATATAGTCTAAGAACTTAAAAAATATCACCTTATATTATTCGTCAACAACCGCAGGTATCTTTCTAAATCATGGAATTAATTATGAATCAGAAGTTCAAAATCTGGGTTTAATATCGGATAGTCTCATAAATTTTGAATAACATGTTCTCGAAGCTGTTAATAATTGCTTTTATAGACTAAATGTGTTGTACTAAATGTAGGCTTACCTAAAGAAGAAACTAAGAATTAGGCTCAGTATCTGGTACTTACACGGTTACAAAGCTCAATTCTGATGTTTTATGCGGACGTTCTGCCTCGTACTAGGCTCTTCTTATTATCCTATCACCCCCTTTAAAAATAATGTAATATATTGAAAATAAGTTTACGTAATGATATAAACACTAGACCACATTGATATTTAAGGGTCTCCAATATCCAGAAATTAGAGAAATCCTGTGCCCAGCTGTGGGACGCACTCGTATTTAGGCTAATACTTTACTTGCTTATACGTTGTGTAATCATAAATTATGGCGAAAGATAACTTCGTATAAAATGAATATTGCAATAATTTGAATCAATTATCTCTGTTCTCTGCGCTTTTCAGTTACTTTGACAATTATCATAATTTAGGAATTACGTTTTATTTCATTTATTAATAAAGGTGATACATATATTGACACGCCTGACGCTATTAAAAATAGGCATAGACTGAAATATCATTTGACACGTTCCAGACACCCCTTTCTCTTCTTTACCGCATTACGGCACGGCACTTTACGAAATATCTACCCATACGTGTTGGTCAGTATGGGTACGCTTAATAAGGCCCATGTTTATTATATCGCGTATTTTGTCGACGATCCTCCAACTAGGCGCGTTGGGCAACTTAGCATGAATTTGCGTTGTCACTCATTCTTCATTCATTTTTTCTACGAGTCCAAGCCTGCAAGGCATTCTTTACTCAATCTTGGTCACAATGTCGTATTGCAAATTTAACTTTTCATTTTTTGTTATTTTTTTATAGAAGAGGGGGCAAAAGAGCATGCGGTTCACCTGATAGTAAGTGACTAACGACGCCCATGAACAACTACAACACCAGGGGAATTGCAAGTGCGTTGCCGGTGTTTTAGAAAGCGGTAAGCTCTTTTCTTGAAGGTCTCTAAATTGTATCAGTCCAGAAAAATTGCTAGTGGTAAACGATTTCACAGAGGGGTCGTACGAAGAAGAATTCTAGTAAAACGTACAGTGGTGGACCGCCAAGCATCAAGATGGTGTGGATGTTATCGTGAATTTTGTCACGATATGCGTGCGTGAAATTTCAGAGCTTGCGGGTGCTCAGAGCACTCTCCGTGGTAGATGTGGTGGAAATTAAAGAAGAGATGCAACATCCTTTCGCAGCGACATCGTATTGAGCCGATCGAAGAGTACTCGGTCACCGACTTATATCTCAATCCGGAATCAGATCTCATTCAGTCACCTAACACACCTATTTCATGTGGAGATAATTCCCGATAAAATTACAGCAACCTGGAGTTAGAAGTAGATTTGTATTTTTAAGCATATTACGAGATATAAAAATGTAAAATTTTAAATGGTTTACAATTAAATAAAACATTGCACGTGGACTAATCTACAAACAACTTCAAAGACATAAAGTAACAGATGCATTGCCATTCCTAAGGACTGAGAGAGAAGTTCTCACAGTCTGCAATTATAGCGGCTTTCCTAAAAAACCGTAACGCAACAGTGGAAGCGCTGCGCGCTGCTACTTAGCGATAGAAATAAACAGAAAATTAATTATTCCATTTAGTAAATAGGCATAAGAAACGGTAATTCGTGCTGCGCAATAAGTATTGAAAGACTTCTCATATTATTATCGAAATGTATATTATTGATCATCCTGTGTAAAAAGTAACGAATTCGGTCTGAGCTTACAATATGTATTGAAAAATACGTAATCCAAACATAAATAATATTTTACACGATAGAGCCAAGTTACAGTAATTAAAAAAAAAAAAAACAAAACACAGAATACCGGTATAAATTAGCAGCTAAATTCTAATGTTTCCTTCAGTGAGTAAAAACGGTAAAACAAGTAGGTACCGGAGATCACGTTAACTACCGGCGGTGATTAGGTATTCCGTCTTAGTAATCTATGTCAACTTACCGTCTATATGTAGTGGGTGGTGTACTCGTTCAACACATCACTTACTTTAATTAAAATACATAAAGTTTCGGGTTCTACACACATTCCCACCGTGATTTTTTCTCTTCACATACTCTATACTCAACTTAAAATAATAGCTTACTAGCCCAATAAAACGTAATCATAATAATATTTGATTTTTGATCATGGTCGTACGCTGTGGTCTTTTCAAAGTGACATTTAATAACCTATCTGAAACAAGAATCTCCCGATATCATAAATATTGTTTTCTACGTTTTTATAATTCTTGACTCGCATTCTTAACAAAAATTTATGGCTTCTATTTTATCTCTGTAATTTATTTATTGCCTACTGTTACTTTTTACATCACATATTGGATCAAAAAAGAGTATAGCTTCCTTCATATCTTGATATATTATATTTAGACTATATCGTTAAGGGTTTGATGCGAAACACCCGCAAATTTTACCATGTCATGATAATAGTCACGGGGGCACTGAAGTTTTAACGTTAAGACATGTCATAGTTGTAATAGTTGGTGGTCATAGTTAACGAAGGCAACCTTAAATTTTAATTATTCATCTTTGGTCTGATCTACGCATAATGAACTCACAGAATATTGAAATCTTGAATATTTGTGCTTGGGTTTTTGAAATCATTCTTAGTAGAATTCGGTGTCAACATATTCAGGATCGCTCCAACCATTATATCGGACTTGATAGCTTTTGTACCCTAGCAAAAGAACACCGATTATAACCAAGGATGATTCCTAACAAATAAATAAATACAAAAATATATTTTTTTCTTTCTTTTTAGGAGGTGCTTTCTTACTTGCTGTAAAGCGCCCAAAATGTCAAAAATTAACGCAATAAAATCCGTGAAATTAGTTTAATTAAATAACTACAGGAAACCATATTTACTATAATTATAATTCACAATAATAGCCCTTAAATAGCATAAGGAAAAGTGTGCACATGTATGGGATGCGTAAGTATATCGTATAAATATATAATAAAACGTTTTTTGCAATTTTGCCTAAGCATAAAATATCGTTTAAATAAAAACACATACACATTGTCACATGATCATGGATATGATGTATGTAATATAATTGCAAAGTTTCAAAGCTTTGTAAGTTCGCTAGCGTTTATTTCGAAAATTGCTTAGTATTCTGTTTTGAGATCAGAAGATAAATACAAAATTTATCTTCTTCCTCTACCTTCTGCCTTTGACCATACTTTGATTTTAAGTAGCTACGTATTTTGACTTAGTATCTAGTTTCATTACAAAACAAAAGCTAACTTTTACGTCACCTGAAAAGGAAGTAAACTTTTTCTAATGACTGGTTTATTGTGTTTTAGAAGACGGCTTCTTTCACTTTTCGTTAAAACTCTAATACTTCTTTTTCAGTGGATTAATGTAGGTTTATCAAAAGCTTCAATGTCTTCTAAATAGTTCAATTAGGGGTGCTTCTTAATAAATTTTCTTCTAATTTGAAAAATTTAAACTTTTTTTTCAATTCAAAAAGTATAAGTCAAATGTAGCTCGTATATATACCACACTACTCAAGTAAATGTAAGACAACACAAAACATTTTTCCATACAGAATTTTAGATTTTTTACTTTTGTCAAAACATAATATATTACTGTGACATATGTTTCTACAAAACCTTGTTTCTTTTAAAGGCTTATTATAAAGGGCGAGAGAAGGCAGCGAAAAAAGGGTATTATAATTTTAATTTTTAACAAATTGTATAATATTTTAGCTTAAGACTGAATATTAGATGAAAATATTTTTATCGGTATTTTTTAATGATTAACGAATTTGAACGTTAAACCTTACCTTTTAATTATATTTTATAGAAATTAGCCTCAGTGTTAATACTTACAAAGAGATGGTTATAGTGGATATGAACTGGCTTACTGGACAAGTACGAATATTAATGAACTTTCTTTATTCATTAAATAGTTTTTTTTTATTTAAACAATACCGGGACTACGGACTACATATGAAGCTTCGATGGCTCGGTAGCGCACTGGCTAAATGCTAGGGTTCGTCGCTGCGATCCGCTGGTTTGAATTCAACACCGAACAAATATTTGTATTGGCTCCAAATAATCTTGCTCACTCAGATTCTAGTTGCTGATCTTGTAATTTTTGGTCAAGAATATGAAATCTTATTGCCGTTACAAAACCGCTACTCGTGAAAAGAGGCAGATTGAGCAGTGTATTCTTTTAAGCCGCTTTACATTAAAAAGGTATTAGGACTTTTTATGTACAGGTATCCGTCTTGACAGGTGATACATTCTATCCTATTTACCGCCAAGCAACGAAGCGCCAATACAATTACAGGATCTAAGGCATTACATTTAATATATATTTATCATAATTATGCACGACGCAAAACGACGGGATACCTGCTTAGTGCAACCAGCACGGGTTGAGCAACTCAGGGGCGGTGGGCGGAGCCACGGGGGTCGCGTCCGGCGAGGTTCGACAACTAGCGAGGGTGCATACAACAACACGGAAAAACAGCCGTAGTCTTAATTATTGTATTTAATTTCTTAAACATGTATAACTTATATTCGATAATATAAAAGAATGATGTTGTAACTATGCAATAACTCTCCCAATAAAGGCATCGAATAAATAACGAGAGTTAGCATAGATTTTAAAATCTAAATTGTATTCTTATAGTTAATTTACCTTTGTTGCATATCACCATTATTATGTATTACTTTTCTTACATATTACCATTCATATAAATTACCTTTCTAGTAAAAAAGATAATTGTAACATCTATAGGGCATGTTATCGTGACACGGCTGCGGAGCAAATGAAGCTACGCGTAAGGCGACACGACGTTTTATATTTATAGTGCTGAGGTGCGGGGCAGGGTTCTCAGCTTAAAAATTGTGAATTATAAAGTTAAAAACCTTTTAGAGTGTAAGATAATTATTGTGTACATAATAGTATAAGAAATAGATGTAAGAATATTATTTAGTTAAATATGATTGTTGCCAGTGCCCAGCGGTGGGATGTATACAGGCTGTAACTTTACTTTACTTTATAAATATTTAGAAGTGACAACTTATCTGCAGCCCCTTTTGAAGTTGATTGCAGGTGCAGGTGCAGGGCTGCAGTTGCTACTACCACTCATGTAGAACGTAAATTCGTTTGTCACGTCAGTTTTATATATGTTACAGTCAAACCTCACAACCGGTTGACTCCACTTTTGACTGCAAAAATCAGGGAAAATAATTTTGACGAAGGACATTGGCCAAAACCACTTTCAACTGCAAAAATATGGGGTAATAGTGATTCCGATCAAATTATGTTACAAGTGGTTTTGACTTATAATGTTAACTACTTTTAAATTTTAAAAATTAAAAAGTTAAAATTTTTCAATATTATATTTTTATCATTATATTAGCTTGACCTATAACTGTCGACTGATATTGCGAGTTTTGACCGATAGTCTGAACTTTAAATCAGGCAAAACCACTTTTGACTCAGAACGTCGGTCAAAGCTAGTTTCGACTACAAAAATCAGTCAAAACTTTTTAATTAAAGGCATCGGTGAAAAGTATTTTTGCCTGATTTTCGCAGTCAAAAGTGGTTTTGACCGATTATGACTTTTAACTGTAACATATATATATATATATATATATATATATATATATATATATATATATATATATATATATATATATATATATATATTCTGCAAAACTCAACTTCTTTCAATAACAAAGCAATAGCTCTGTGATAATTTGCTCAAAATAGTACAATTAGGAATTTTATATGTGTTATAACTGTTTCAGGACGTTATTTCTATGATTTACATTGCTAATAACATTTTATCTGAAGAATAAACCAAAATCGAACCAATACTTAATCAGTCGGAGTATCACCATATTATTTATTTAAATTTTACCATTTCTAAAGAGACCCATTATTCGTTAGAACTCTTTTTAGTTTACCATTTCATAATTCTTGTTCTTATTCATATTTCTTTTTTGTCCATGCGGTTAGTTTTTCAAGTCGATAAAACCTGTCATTATAGAATCCGATTAATATTAAATTCGCGTGAATTATTAAAATCGTTTAAGGAGCCACTATTTATACGTACTAATATCCGTAAAACTTAAAGATTTTTTTTAGAATAAGGATTACAAACGAGCACACAGCCCACCTGATTGTAAGTGGATGCTGCGGCCCGTAAACATGTACACGTCTCCTCGATTAAGAATCAAAATGCAGATGCGTTGCCTCCCCTGAGGACCGAGATAGAATGCCCCGTTTCTAGCAAAAAGGGTCTCCGGTTCTCTACACTCACCATACGAAACTCAGCAGCATTAAGCTGCTATTTTACGCTAGTATACTGTCAAGCCCACCCAATCGTGTTACAACCATTATAGTCTACTACGTAATTTTTTGGAGATATCGAATTATTAACATAGTAAATATAACGCCACATTAGTAGATCCTACTTAAGCGAAGTCAAGGCGGGCCGCTGGTTTCTATATAGCACAGATATCTAGGGAACATAGATTTCCCTTCACGAACCAATGTATAGATTTGGCAAAAATAGATTTGCATCAAATTTTCGTGCAATATCATCCCATTGTAATGGGTGAATATATAAACAAAACTAATATTTAATTATTTCCATTATAATTGCCTCATGTTGAATATAGTCTAAGAACTTAAAAAATATCACCTTATATTATTCGTCAACAACCGCAGGTATCTTTCTAAATCATGGAATTAATTATGAATCAGAAGTTCAAAATCTGGGTTTAATATCGGATAGTCTCATAAATTTTGAATAACATGTTCTCGAAGCTGTTAATAATTGCTTTTATAGACTAAATGTGTTGTACTAAATGTAGGCTTACCTAAAGAAGAAACTAAGAATTAGGCTCAGTATCTGGTACTTACACGGTTACAAAGCTCAATTCTGATGTTTTATGCGGACGTTCTGCCTCGTACTAGGCTCTTCTTATTATCCTATCACCCCCTTTAAAAATAATGTAATATATTGAAAATAAGTTTACGTAATGATATAAACACTAGACCACATTGATATTTAAGGGTCTCCAATATCCAGAAATTAGAGAAATCCTGTGCCCAGCAGTGGGACGCACTCGTATTTAGGCTAATACTTTACTTGCTTATACGTTGTGTAATCATAAATTATGGCGAAAGATAACTTCGTATAAAATGAATATTGCAATAATTTGAATCAATTATCTCTGTTCTCTGCGCTTTTCAGTTACTTTGACAATTATCATAATTTAGGAATTACGTTTTATTTCATTTATTAATAAAGGTGATACATATATTGACACGCCTGACGCTATTAAAAATAGGCATAGACTGAAATATCATTTGACACGTTCCAGACACCCCTTTCTCTTCTTTACCGCATTACGGCACGGCACTTTACGAAATATCTACCCATACGTGTTGGTCAGTATGGGTACGCTTAATAAGGCCCATGTTTATTATATCGCGTATTTTGTCGACGATCCTCCAACTAGGCGCGTTGGGCAACTTAGCATGAATTTGCGTTGTCACTCATTCTTCATTCATTTTTTCTACGAGTCCAAGCCTGCAAGGCATTCTTTACTCAATCTTGGTCACAATGTCGTATTGCAAATTTAACTTTTCATTTTTTGTTATTTTTTTATAGAAGAGGGGGCAAAAGAGCATGCGGTTCACCTGATAGTAAGTGACTAACGACGCCCATGAACAACTACAACACCAGGGGAATTGCAAGTGCGTTGCCGGTGTTTTAGAAAGCGGTAAGCTCTTTTCTTGAAGGTCTCTAAATTGTATCAGTCCAGAAAAATTGCTAGTGGTAAACGATTTCACAGAGGGGTCGTACGAAGAAGAATTCTAGTAAAACGTACAGTGGTGGACCGCCAAGCATCAAGATGGTGTGGATGTTATCGTGAATTTTGTCACGATATGCGTGCGTGAAATTTCAGAGCTTGCGGGTGCTCAGAGCACTCTCCGTGGTAGATGTGGTGGAAATTAAAGAAGAGATGCAACATCCTTTCGCAGCGACATCGTATTGAGCCGATCGAAGAGTACTCGGTCACCGACTTATATCTCAATCCGGAATCAGATCTCATTCAGTCACCTAACACACCTATTTCATGTGGAGATAATTCCCGATAAAATTACAGCAACCTGGAGTTAGAAGTAGATTTGTATTTTTAAGCATATTACGAGATATAAAAATGTAAAATTTTAAATGGTTTACAATTAAATAAAACATTGCACGTGGACTAATCTACAAACAACTTCAAAGACATAAAGTAACAGATGCATTGCCATTCCTAAGGACTGAGAGAGAAGTTCTCACAGTCTGCAATTATAGCGGCTTTCCTAAAAAACCGTAACGCAACAGTGGAAGCGCTGCGCGCTGCTACTTAGCGATAGAAATAAACAGAAAATTAATTATTCCATTTAGTAAATAGGCATAAGAAACGGTAATTCGTGCTGCGCAATAAGTATTGAAAGACTTCTCATATTATTATCGAAATGTATATTATTGATCATCCTGTGTAAAAAGTAACGAATTCGGTCTGAGCTTACAATATGTATTGAAAAATACGTAATCCAAACATAAATAATATTTTACACGATAGAGCCAAGTTACAGTAATTAAAAAAAAAAAAAACAAAACACAGAATACCGGTATAAATTAGCAGCTAAATTCTAATGTTTCCTTCAGTGAGTAAAAACGGTAAAACAAGTAGGTACCGGAGATCACGTTAACTACCGGCGGTGATTAGGTATTCCGTCTTAGTAATCTATGTCAACTTACCGTCTATATGTAGTGGGTGGTGTACTCGTTCAACACATCACTTACTTTAATTAAAATACATAAAGTTTCGGGTTCTACACACATTCCCACCGTGATTTTTTCTCTTCACATACTCTATACTCAACTTAAAATAATAGCTTACTAGCCCAATAAAACGTAATCATAATAATATTTGATTTTTGATCATGGTCGTACGCTGTGGTCTTTTCAAAGTGACATTTAATAACCTATCTGAAACAAGAATCTCCCGATATCATAAATATTGTTTTCTACGTTTTTATAATTCTTGACTCGCATTCTTAACAAAAATTTATGGCTTCTATTTTATCTCTGTAATTTATTTATTGCCTACTGTTACTTTTTACATCACATATTGGATCAAAAAAGAGTATAGCTTCCTTCATATCTTGATATATTATATTTAGACTATATCGTTAAGGGTTTGATGCGAAACACCCGCAAATTTTACCATGTCATGATAATAGTCACGGGGGCACTGAAGTTTTAACGTTAAGACATGTCATAGTTGTAATAGTTGGTGGTCATAGTTAACGAAGGCAACCTTAAATTTTAATTATTCATCTTTGGTCTGATCTACGCATAATGAACTCACAGAATATTGAAATCTTGAATATTTGTGCTTGGGTTTTTGAAATCATTCTTAGTAGAATTCGGTGTCAACATATTCAGGATCGCTCCAACCATTATATCGGACTTGATAGCTTTTGTACCCTAGCAAAAGAACACCGATTATAACCAAGGATGATTCCTAACAAATAAATAAATACAAAAATATATTTTTTTCTTTCTTTTTAGGAGGTGCTTTCTTACTTGCTGTAAAGCGCCCAAAATGTCAAAAATTAACGCAATAAAATCCGTGAAATTAGTTTAATTAAATAACTACAGGAAACCATATTTACTATAATTATAATTCACAATAATAGCCCTTAAATAGCATAAGGAAAAGTGTGCACATGTATGGGATGCGTAAGTATATCGTATAAATATATAATAAAACGTTTTTTGCAATTTTGCCTAAGCATAAAATATCGTTTAAATAAAAACACATACACATTGTCACATGATCATGGATATGATGTATGTAATATAATTGCAAAGTTTCAAAGCTTTGTAAGTTCGCTAGCGTTTATTTCGAAAATTGCTTAGTATTCTGTTTTGAGATCAGAAGATAAATACAAAATTTATCTTCTTCCTCTACCTTCTGCCTTTGACCATACTTTGATTTTAAGTAGCTACGTATTTTGACTTAGTATCTAGTTTCATTACAAAACAAAAGCTAACTTTTACGTCACCTGAAAAGGAAGTAAACTTTTTCTAATGACTGGTTTATTGTGTTTTAGAAGACGGCTTCTTTCACTTTTCGTTAAAACTCTAATACTTCTTTTTCAGTGGATTAATGTAGGTTTATCAAAAGCTTCAATGTCTTCTAAATAGTTCAATTAGGGGTGCTTCTTAATAAATTTTCTTCTAATTTGAAAAATTTAAACTTTTTTTTCAATTCAAAAAGTATAAGTCAAATGTAGCTCGTATATATACCACACTACTCAAGTAAATGTAAGACAACACAAAACATTTTTCCATACAGAATTTTAGATTTTTTACTTTTGTCAAAACATAATATATTACTGTGACATATGTTTCTACAAAACCTTGTTTCTTTTAAAGGCTTATTATAAAGGGCGAGAGAAGGCAGCGAAAAAAGGGTATTATAATTTTAATTTTTAACAAATTGTATAATATTTTAGCTTAAGACTGAATATTAGATGAAAATATTTTTATCGGTATTTTTTAATGATTAACGAATTTGAACGTTAAACCTTACCTTTTAATTATATTTTATAGAAATTAGCCTCAGTGTTAATACTTACAAAGAGATGGTTATAGTGGATATGAACTGGCTTACTGGACAAGTACGAATATTAATGAACTTTCTTTATTCATTAAATAGTTTTTTTTTATTTAAACAATACCGGGACTACGGACTACATATGAAGCTTCGATGGCTCGGTAGCGCACTGGCTAAATGCTAGGGTTCGTCGCTGCGATCCGCTGGTTTGAATTCAACACCGAACAAATATTTGTATTGGCTCCAAATAATCTTGCTCACTCAGATTCTAGTTGCTGATCTTGTAATTTTTGGTCAAGAATATGAAATCTTATTGCCGTTACAAAACCGCTACTCGTGAAAAGAGGCAGATTGAGCAGTGTATTCTTTTAAGCCGCTTTACATTAAAAAGGTATTAGGACTTTTTATGTACAGGTATCCGTCTTGACAGGTGATACATTCTATCCTATTTACCGCCAAGCAACGAAGCGCCAATACAATTACAGGATCTAAGGCATTACATTTAATATATATTTATCATAATTATGCACGACGCAAAACGACGGGATACCTGCTTAGTGCAACCAGCACGGGTTGAGCAACTCAGGGGCGGTGGGCGGAGCCACGGGGGTCGCGTCCGGCGAGGTTCGACAACTAGCGAGGGTGCATACAACAACACGGAAAAACAGCCGTAGTCTTAATTATTGTATTTAATTTCTTAAACATGTATAACTTATATTCGATAATATAAAAGAATGATGTTGTAACTATGCAATAACTCTCCCAATAAAGGCATCGAATAAATAACGAGAGTTAGCATAGATTTTAAAATCTAAATTGTATTCTTATAGTTAATTTACCTTTGTTGCATATCACCATTATTATGTATTACTTTTCTTACATATTACCATTCATATAAATTACCTTTCTAGTAAAAAAGATAATTGTAACATCTATAGGGCATGTTATCGTGACACGGCTGCGGAGCAAATGAAGCTACGCGTAAGGCGACACGACGTTTTATATTTATAGTGCTGAGGTGCGGGGCAGGGTTCTCAGCTTAAAAATTGTGAATTATAAAGTTAAAAACCTTTTAGAGTGTAAGATAATTATTGTGTACATAATAGTATAAGAAATAGATGTAAGAATATTATTTAGTTAAATATGATTGTTGCCAGTGCCCAGCGGTGGGATGTATACAGGCTGTAACTTTACTTTACTTTATAAATATTTAGAAGTGACAACTTATCTGCAGCCCCTTTTGAAGTTGATTGCAGGTGCAGGTGCAGGGCTGCAGTTGCTACTACCACTCATGTAGAACGTAAATTCGTTTGTCACGTCAGTTTTATATATGTTACAGTCAAACCTCACAACCGGTTGACTCCACTTTTGACTGCAAAAATCAGGGAAAATAATTTTGACGAAGGACATTGGCCAAAACCACTTTCAACTGCAAAAATATGGGGTAATAGTGATTCCGATCAAATTATGTTACAAGTGGTTTTGACTTATAATGTTAACTACTTTTAAATTTTAAAAATTAAAAAGTTAAAATTTTTCAATATTATATTTTTATCATTATATTAGCTTGACCTATAACTGTCGACTGATATTGCGAGTTTTGACCGATAGTCTGAACTTTAAATCAGGCAAAACCACTTTTGACTCAGAACGTCGGTCAAAGCTAGTTTCGACTACAAAAATCAGTCAAAACTTTTTAATTAAAGGCATCGGTGAAAAGTATTTTTGCCTGATTTTCGCAGTCAAAAGTGGTTTTGACCGATTATGACTTTTAACTGTAACATATATATATATATATATATATATATATATATATATATATATATATATATATATATATATATATTCTGCAAAACTCAACTTCTTTCAATAACAAAGCAATAGCTCTGTGATAATTTGCTCAAAATAGTACAATTAGGAATTTTATATGTGTTATAACTGTTTCAGGACGTTATTTCTATGATTTACATTGCTAATAACATTTTATCTGAAGAATAAACCAAAATCGAACCAATACTTAATCAGTCGGAGTATCACCATATTATTTATTTAAATTTTACCATTTCTAAAGAGACCCATTATTCGTTAGAACTCTTTTTAGTTTACCATTTCATAATTCTTGTTCTTATTCATATTTCTTTTTTGTCCATGCGGTTAGTTTTTCAAGTCGATAAAACCTGTCATTATAGAATCCGATTAATATTAAATTCGCGTGAATTATTAAAATCGTTTAAGGAGCCACTATTTATACGTACTAATATCCGTAAAACTTAAAGATTTTTTTTAGAATAAGGATTACAAACGAGCACACAGCCCACCTGATTGTAAGTGGATGCTGCGGCCCGTAAACATGTACACGTCTCCTCGATTAAGAATCAAAATGCAGATGCGTTGCCTCCCCTGAGGACCGAGATAGAATGCCCCGTTTCTAGCAAAAAGGGTCTCCGGTTCTCTACACTCACCATACGAAACTCAGCAGCATTAAGCTGCTATTTTACGCTAGTATACTGTCAAGCCCACCCAATCGTGTTACAACCATTATAGTCTACTACGTAATTTTTTGGAGATATCGAATTATTAACATAGTAAATATAACGCCACATTAGTAGATCCTACTTAAGCGAAGTCAAGGCGGGCCGCTGGTTTCTATATAGCACAGATATCTAGGGAACATAGATTTCCCTTCACGAACCAATGTATAGATTTGGCAAAAATAGATTTGCATCAAATTTTCGTGCAATATCATCCCATTGTAATGGGTGAATATATAAACAAAACTAATATTTAATTATTTCCATTATAATTGCCTCATGTTGAATATAGTCTAAGAACTTAAAAAATATCACCTTATATTATTCGTCAACAACCGCAGGTATCTTTCTAAATCATGGAATTAATTATGAATCAGAAGTTCAAAATCTGGGTTTAATATCGGATAGTCTCATAAATTTTGAATAACATGTTCTCGAAGCTGTTAATAATTGCTTTTATAGACTAAATGTGTTGTACTAAATGTAGGCTTACCTAAAGAAGAAACTAAGAATTAGGCTCAGTATCTGGTACTTACACGGTTACAAAGCTCAATTCTGATGTTTTATGCGGACGTTCTGCCTCGTACTAGGCTCTTCTTATTATCCTATCACCCCCTTTAAAAATAATGTAATATATTGAAAATAAGTTTACGTAATGATATAAACACTAGACCACATTGATATTTAAGGGTCTCCAATATCCAGAAATTAGAGAAATCCTGTGCCCAGCAGTGGGACGCACTCGTATTTAGGCTAATACTTTACTTGCTTATACGTTGTGTAATCATAAATTATGGCGAAAGATAACTTCGTATAAAATGAATATTGCAATAATTTGAATCAATTATCTCTGTTCTCTGCGCTTTTCAGTTACTTTGACAATTATCATAATTTAGGAATTACGTTTTATTTCATTTATTAATAAAGGTGATACATATATTGACACGCCTGACGCTATTAAAAATAGGCATAGACTGAAATATCATTTGACACGTTCCAGACACCCCTTTCTCTTCTTTACCGCATTACGGCACGGCACTTTACGAAATATCTACCCATACGTGTTGGTCAGTATGGGTACGCTTAATAAGGCCCATGTTTATTATATCGCGTATTTTGTCGACGATCCTCCAACTAGGCGCGTTGGGCAACTTAGCATGAATTTGCGTTGTCACTCATTCTTCATTCATTTTTTCTACGAGTCCAAGCCTGCAAGGCATTCTTTACTCAATCTTGGTCACAATGTCGTATTGCAAATTTAACTTTTCATTTTTTGTTATTTTTTTATAGAAGAGGGGGCAAAAGAGCATGCGGTTCACCTGATAGTAAGTGACTAACGACGCCCATGAACAACTACAACACCAGGGGAATTGCAAGTGCGTTGCCGGTGTTTTAGAAAGCGGTAAGCTCTTTTCTTGAAGGTCTCTAAATTGTATCAGTCCAGAAAAATTGCTAGTGGTAAACGATTTCACAGAGGGGTCGTACGAAGAAGAATTCTAGTAAAACGTACAGTGGTGGACCGCCAAGCATCAAGATGGTGTGGATGTTATCGTGAATTTTGTCACGATATGCGTGCGTGAAATTTCAGAGCTTGCGGGTGCTCAGAGCACTCTCCGTGGTAGATGTGGTGGAAATTAAAGAAGAGATGCAACATCCTTTCGCAGCGACATCGTATTGAGCCGATCGAAGAGTACTCGGTCACCGACTTATATCTCAATCCGGAATCAGATCTCATTCAGTCACCTAACACACCTATTTCATGTGGAGATAATTCCCGATAAAATTACAGCAACCTGGAGTTAGAAGTAGATTTGTATTTTTAAGCATATTACGAGATATAAAAATGTAAAATTTTAAATGGTTTACAATTAAATAAAACATTGCACGTGGACTAATCTACAAACAACTTCAAAGACATAAAGTAACAGATGCATTGCCATTCCTAAGGACTGAGAGAGAAGTTCTCACAGTCTGCAATTATAGCGGCTTTCCTAAAAAACCGTAACGCAACAGTGGAAGCGCTGCGCGCTGCTACTTAGCGATAGAAATAAACAGAAAATTAATTATTCCATTTAGTAAATAGGCATAAGAAACGGTAATTCGTGCTGCGCAATAAGTATTGAAAGACTTCTCATATTATTATCGAAATGTATATTATTGATCATCCTGTGTAAAAAGTAACGAATTCGGTCTGAGCTTACAATATGTATTGAAAAATACGTAATCCAAACATAAATAATATTTTACACGATAGAGCCAAGTTACAGTAATTAAAAAAAAAAAAAACAAAACACAGAATACCGGTATAAATTAGCAGCTAAATTCTAATGTTTCCTTCAGTGAGTAAAAACGGTAAAACAAGTAGGTACCGGAGATCACGTTAACTACCGGCGGTGATTAGGTATTCCGTCTTAGTAATCTATGTCAACTTACCGTCTATATGTAGTGGGTGGTGTACTCGTTCAACACATCACTTACTTTAATTAAAATACATAAAGTTTCGGGTTCTACACACATTCCCACCGTGATTTTTTCTCTTCACATACTCTATACTCAACTTAAAATAATAGCTTACTAGCCCAATAAAACGTAATCATAATAATATTTGATTTTTGATCATGGTCGTACGCTGTGGTCTTTTCAAAGTGACATTTAATAACCTATCTGAAACAAGAATCTCCCGATATCATAAATATTGTTTTCTACGTTTTTATAATTCTTGACTCGCATTCTTAACAAAAATTTATGGCTTCTATTTTATCTCTGTAATTTATTTATTGCCTACTGTTACTTTTTACATCACATATTGGATCAAAAAAGAGTATAGCTTCCTTCATATCTTGATATATTATATTTAGACTATATCGTTAAGGGTTTGATGCGAAACACCCGCAAATTTTACCATGTCATGATAATAGTCACGGGGGCACTGAAGTTTTAACGTTAAGACATGTCATAGTTGTAATAGTTGGTGGTCATAGTTAACGAAGGCAACCTTAAATTTTAATTATTCATCTTTGGTCTGATCTACGCATAATGAACTCACAGAATATTGAAATCTTGAATATTTGTGCTTGGGTTTTTGAAATCATTCTTAGTAGAATTCGGTGTCAACATATTCAGGATCGCTCCAACCATTATATCGGACTTGATAGCTTTTGTACCCTAGCAAAAGAACACCGATTATAACCAAGGATGATTCCTAACAAATAAATAAATACAAAAATATATTTTTTTCTTTCTTTTTAGGAGGTGCTTTCTTACTTGCTGTAAAGCGCCCAAAATGTCAAAAATTAACGCAATAAAATCCGTGAAATTAGTTTAATTAAATAACTACAGGAAACCATATTTACTATAATTATAATTCACAATAATAGCCCTTAAATAGCATAAGGAAAAGTGTGCACATGTATGGGATGCGTAAGTATATCGTATAAATATATAATAAAACGTTTTTTGCAATTTTGCCTAAGCATAAAATATCGTTTAAATAAAAACACATACACATTGTCACATGATCATGGATATGATGTATGTAATATAATTGCAAAGTTTCAAAGCTTTGTAAGTTCGCTAGCGTTTATTTCGAAAATTGCTTAGTATTCTGTTTTGAGATCAGAAGATAAATACAAAATTTATCTTCTTCCTCTACCTTCTGCCTTTGACCATACTTTGATTTTAAGTAGCTACGTATTTTGACTTAGTATCTAGTTTCATTACAAAACAAAAGCTAACTTTTACGTCACCTGAAAAGGAAGTAAACTTTTTCTAATGACTGGTTTATTGTGTTTTAGAAGACGGCTTCTTTCACTTTTCGTTAAAACTCTAATACTTCTTTTTCAGTGGATTAATGTAGGTTTATCAAAAGCTTCAATGTCTTCTAAATAGTTCAATTAGGGGTGCTTCTTAATAAATTTTCTTCTAATTTGAAAAATTTAAACTTTTTTTTCAATTCAAAAAGTATAAGTCAAATGTAGCTCGTATATATACCACACTACTCAAGTAAATGTAAGACAACACAAAACATTTTTCCATACAGAATTTTAGATTTTTTACTTTTGTCAAAACATAATATATTACTGTGACATATGTTTCTACAAAACCTTGTTTCTTTTAAAGGCTTATTATAAAGGGCGAGAGAAGGCAGCGAAAAAAGGGTATTATAATTTTAATTTTTAACAAATTGTATAATATTTTAGCTTAAGACTGAATATTAGATGAAAATATTTTTATCGGTATTTTTTAATGATTAACGAATTTGAACGTTAAACCTTACCTTTTAATTATATTTTATAGAAATTAGCCTCAGTGTTAATACTTACAAAGAGATGGTTATAGTGGATATGAACTGGCTTACTGGACAAGTACGAATATTAATGAACTTTCTTTATTCATTAAATAGTTTTTTTTTATTTAAACAATACCGGGACTACGGACTACATATGAAGCTTCGATGGCTCGGTAGCGCACTGGCTAAATGCTAGGGTTCGTCGCTGCGATCCGCTGGTTTGAATTCAACACCGAACAAATATTTGTATTGGCTCCAAATAATCTTGCTCACTCAGATTCTAGTTGCTGATCTTGTAATTTTTGGTCAAGAATATGAAATCTTATTGCCGTTACAAAACCGCTACTCGTGAAAAGAGGCAGATTGAGCAGTGTATTCTTTTAAGCCGCTTTACATTAAAAAGGTATTAGGACTTTTTATGTACAGGTATCCGTCTTGACAGGTGATACATTCTATCTTATTTACCGCCAAGCAACGAAGCGCCAATACAATTACAGGATCTAAGGCATTACATTTAATATATATTTATCATAATTATGCACGACGCAAAACGACGGGATACCTGCTTAGTGCAACCAGCACGGGTTGAGCAACTCAGGGGCGGTGGGCGGAGCCACGGGGGTCGCGTCCGGCGAGGTTCGACAACTAGCGAGGGTGCATACAACAACACGGAAAAACAGCCGTAGTCTTAATTATTGTATTTAATTTCTTAAACATGTATAACTTATATTCGATAATATAAAAGAATGATGTTGTAACTATGCAATAACTCTCCCAATAAAGGCATCGAATAAATAACGAGAGTTAGCATAGATTTTAAAATCTAAATTGTATTCTTATAGTTAATTTACCTTTGTTGCATATCACCATTATTATGTATTACTTTTCTTACATATTACCATTCATATAAATTACCTTTCTAGTAAAAAAGATAATTGTAACATCTATAGGGCATGTTATCGTGACACGGCTGCGGAGCAAATGAAGCTACGCGTAAGGCGACACGACGTTTTATATTTATAGTGCTGAGGTGCGGGGCAGGGTTCTCAGCTTAAAAATTGTGAATTATAAAGTTAAAAACCTTTTAGAGTGTAAGATAATTATTGTGTACATAATAGTATAAGAAATAGATGTAAGAATATTATTTAGTTAAATATGATTGTTGAAAAATAAAAGTTTTAAAGAAATAAAGAAAGGCGCGGGGGTGAGGCAAGGGTCCGCTGGCCAGCAGCGGCCGAATCATATAAAAGACGGGCCGGCCGGTAGGGTCGGCAGTCGCTCTCCAGCCACCGAAAAGGCACTACCAGAAGAAAAAGTACAAGTTCCTCCTCACCGCCGCTTGCCTCCTATATAAGCAAGAACAACGCGTTTTATTCATTTTTCGAACGGCGTTACGGCGATCCGTAACATTAATGGTCCTTCGAAGAGCCGAATTAAGAAGCAAACCGCAAGAACGAAAAAATATTATTGTGAAGAAAAATGGTGAATACGCGTAGTAACAGTGGAGAATCATCGAAGCGTCGCAAGGATGAACAGATAACCCAGGGGGCCACGGAAGAGGCCTCCGGGGGCGACTCAGCCGCTAGTGGCTCATCAAACACCACTAGCGAAACCACGACGGTCAGCGGTACGACCACTACCTCTGCGACCGATGAAACGACTGCAACGGAAGAAACCCAGCAAGAAAGTGATCAAAGGTCGCAGCGCACACTAAAGCCGGGCGAGACTAGGTCACGCCGCTCCGTAGTCTCACGCAAGAGACTCCTCGCGGAGTTAGAGGCAAAAGAGCGGTTGGCCGAACTCAAGCTCGAGCAGGCCCGATTGCAAGCAAGAATGGAATTGCAGGAGATACATGTGCAGCGACTACAAGCAGAAGTCGGATCAACCGAGGACGAAGAGGAAGAAATAGAAGACGACTTAGCATCAGTGCATGGTTGCAAGAAAAACCTACATCGCAACCCGCGCCGCAGCCCGCGCCGCAACCCGCGCCGCAGCCCGCGTCGCAACCAGCACCGCAGATCGCACCACCCGTACTCCAACAGTATGCACCGTAATACGTTCCACAACATACCGCGCCGCAGAAAGAAGACTATGTACAGGCGCAGCAACAAATCGACGTCGCTACCTTAGCCGCTGCTTTATCACAAGCAGTGAGAAGCACAAGGGAGCCGCCGAAATATTTGCAAGAGCTGCCCACATTCAATGGTAGCAGCAAAGAATGGCTCAGCTTCAAAACAACGTACGAAGAATCTTCAAAGTACTTCACGATGAACGAAAACATAGCGAGAATACGCCGAAGCTTAAAAGGGATAGCAAAAGAGGCCGCAAGCTGCCTACTTATAAGCCAATCAGACCCCAGAATAATAATAGAAGCTTTGGAAAGGAGATTCGGACGACCAGAAGCATTAATTCACTTAGAAATAGAGAAGCTGAAGCTGCTTAACAGAGTCACGGACAATCCCAGGGAGCTATGCATATTCGCCAATCGCATAGCAAACGTAGTGGGCACCGTGGAAGCACTCAAGAAAGCACACTATCTGCATAGTCCGGAGATGACGCGAGTTATCACAGACAAACTCACGCCCATATTGAGAAGCAAATGGTACGACTATGCAGCCAGAAAGAAAGAGGATATCCCAGAGCTTAAGAAAATATCAATCTTCTTAAACGAAGAAGCGGATAAATGCAGCGCGTATGCCTTGCCGGAATTTATCACGGAGGACAACGAACCGAGAGAGCGAAGGCCGAGAAAAATAGAACGTGCCTTCGCCACAACCAAGAAACAATATGAAGAACGCTGCCCTCAATGCAAACAAGAACACAAACTGCCCGATTGCAAGTCATACGCCGCTCTGTCCACAAATGACAGATGGGAAGTAGCAAAGAAGTATAATATCTGCTACCGCTATCTACGAGGCAAACATCGCCGATTGCTGTGTAAAGCTCCACCGTGCGGAAAAGATGGATGCATGATGAAGCACCATAAATTGCTGCATCACGACACGTACGGTAGAGCGGTTGGACTTCGCGCCAGAATCCGTGAATGAAAATCACTTGGAGAATTGCCAACATCTGCTGGATATCAAAGAGGATATCACCTACGAACGCGCCTCACCGAAAATACTAATCGGGCAAGATAACTGGCACCTCATAGTGTCTAGAAAACTGCGCGTCGGTCGTCGAGATCAACCAGTCGCCTCATACACCAACCTGGGCTGGGTTCTGCATGGCTGTCATAGCTCATTGACGTCGACGGTCACCTTCTGCGGCAGGCTACATCAAAGGGAAGAGGCACAGCCAATAGAAGAAGAAATAAAGAATTATTTCAAATTAGAATCACTGTGCATCGAGCCAAGGAGACCTAAAGAAGATCCCGAGCAGCGAGCTATGCAAATATTGAGGGAGACCAGCAGGAGGTCGGCGGACGGCAGATTCGAGACAGGGTTGCTGTGGAAAGAAAAGGATTTCCAAATACCAAATAATTACAAAGACGCGGAAAGACGTCTGCACACTTTAGAGAAGAGGCTCGACCGAGACAGCAATCTCAAGCTACAGTACGAAGAACGCATACAGAACCTCTTCAACTCAGGTTACGCAGAGCGCGCGCCCATGCCACCGCCACAAGGAAAGACATGGTATCTACCACACTTCCCAGTCATCAACCCTGCGAAGCCTAACAAGCCGCCGAGATTGGTACACGACGCCGCAGCGAAGACAGCAGGAATATGTCTCAACGATATGCTTCACTCGGGGCCGGACTTATTACAATCATTGCCTGGAGTAATCATGAGGTTCCGACAGTATCCGTATGCAGTGAGCGCCGACATAAAAGAAATGTTTATGCAGATCAAAGTGCGCAAAGAAGATAGAGACGTTTTACGTTTCTTGTGGAGAGGCAAGCGGCGGGAGGGCAAACCGGAGGAATATAGGATGACATCGATCATCTTTGGAGCGACATCATCACCATGCACAGCATCAAAAATAAAAATGCTGATACCCGGAAGCTGCGGTCGCCATAAAAAGAAATCACTATATGGACGACTACTTGCAGAGCTTCCACTCTATCACGGAAGCTCAGCAAACTGTAAAAGCAGTCGATCACGTCCACAAACAAGCGGGATTCGTACTCAGCGGGTGGACATCGAACGAAGAAAAAACAATAGAAGAAATAACGACAGAGCATAAACAACACGACGCGACCGTGCGCCTGGGCGGAAAAGAAACTGAGAAGACGCTCGGCCTGCTCTGGCATGTACAAAGCGATCATATTGGATTTAATACAAACAATATGAAGATGTCGATCGACGTAAAAGAAAAACAACGCTTGCCAACTAAACGTGAAGCGCTGAGCATAATAATGACATTATTTGACCCGCTGGGGTTAATATCACCAGTGACTACCCCAGCGAAGAGAATATTCCAAGACACATGGCGTTACAAGGCGGAATGGGACGACCCTCTGCCAATAGAGTTAAAAGAAAAATGGGAAGACTGGATTACGTCACTTCACGCCCTAGAACAACTGAGAATACCGCGATGCTACGATTACAACCCAGTGTCGACGCGGCAACTACACACGTTCGTCGACGCAAGCGAGGAGGCCTACGCAGCCGCCGTGTATTGGAGAACGGAGCGAGCAGACGGCAGCGTTAACATATCATTGGCCGCCGCCAAGAGCCGCGTGACACCACTAAAACCAGTCTCCATACCACGGCTCGAGTTACAAGCGGCACTACTGGGAGCTCGTCTTGCGCAGACCGTGACCGTGATCGTACAAAGCTTTCGTCGCTCATCGCCTGGCGGAAATAGAAGATACGACCAAAAAGAACGAATGGCGTTGGCTAAACGTGGCAGACGACGCGACCTGAACCACACCAGAAAGGTTCGACGAGTCGCACCGGTGGTTCCGAGGGCCCCCGTTTTTACAACGTCCACCGGCCGAATGGCCGCAGGAAGAAAAAACAACGCAATATGACACTGGGGAAGAACGAGAAATATGTAACATCACAGTTAAAAGTGAAGACTCGCCAACAACACATCTGCCACAAATAGAAAGATTTTCAAAATGGATTCGCCTCATAAGGGCGACAGCGAGAGTCCTCCTATTCATCGCCATGTGCAGACCAAACAAGCACGTGGTGAAGGCTGGGCGTAAACGCAACAAAGCAAGACCCTGGCTGGCAAAGAACAAACCGACGCAATACCCCCACCAAGGAAAAAAGGGCAACACCTACTGTCTCATCGCTTGTAGGAATACCAGCCGCTTATCATGTAAGAGCCGAACAACTGTGGGTGCAAGCCAGTCAGCGGGAAAGCTTCACGAAGGAGCTCAAGAGGATCACCAACGGAAGTGTTCCAGGAGGCGACGACAAACTAGGCCACCTGAGCACATACGTCGACGAAGAGGGGACCCTACGCCTCAGAGGTCGAATAAAAGCAGCATCAGAAGTAGAGGAGGACACGCACGATCCTCCCGTACTAGACGGGAAGCACGCATACACTCGTCTGTACATAGCACACGTACACGAGAGGTTGCATCACGGAGGCGTGGAAACAGTCGTGAACGAATTAAGACAGAGATTGTACATAAGAAAAATACGTCCAGTAGTAAAAACTGTCATCAAAGGCTGCCTACCGTGCCGTCTAAGAAAAGCCAAGCCTGCATCACCGTCTACAGGAAACCTGCCGTCCGCACGCCTCGGTCATCACGCACGTCCGTTCACATACACCGGACTGGACTACTTCGGGCCAATAGAAGTCACAGTGGGACGACATCGTGAAAAACGCTATGGCGCGTTATTTACCTGCATGACGTCACGAGCAATACACATAGAGGTGGCCCACTCGTTAAGCGCCGACTCAGCTGTGTCAGCGCTTAGGCGTTTCATGAGCAGAAGAGGATGCCCAAAAGAAATCTGGAGTGACAACGCTACGTGTTTCAAGGCGGCAGACAAGGAGCTGGCCGAAGCAGCACTCGCAGCCCTCGAGAACGAAACCACATGTCAACAAATTGTGTGGAAGTACATACCACCGTCAGCACCATTCATGGGCGGCGCCTGGGAGCGAATGGTTCGCTCCGTGAAAGAAGCCCTACGCGTCACCCTCAACGAACGCTATCCCAGTGACGAGACACTGGTGACTCTGCTCGCCGAGGTCGAAAACACGGTCAATTCCAGACCTCTTACACACGTCTCAGTTGACCCAGGAGACCCGGAAGCCATCACGCCGAACCACATCCTCATCGGTCCCAACTCACACGTACCTGCACCGGGACACTTCAGCGAGAGCGACGTGACGGCCCGCCAGCAGTGGAAACGAGCTCAAGCCCTAGCCGACATGTTTTGGCGAAGATGGGTGAAGGAATACCTGCCCCTACTCCAACACCGGCGGGAGCCCAGCAGCATAGGCGCATCGCCGAAGATTGGGGACCTGGTCATCATTTATGACTCCAATCTACCGCGCAACATCTGGCCTAGGGGAAAAATAAGCAACGTATATCCTGGCGTCGACGGAGAGGTACGAGTGGTGGACGTAACCACTAGCAGTGGGCATACACTACGCAGACCAACAAAGAAGATCGTCGTGCTACCAGAGGGATCGCAGCGAGGCGACGGCGGGAGAATATGCACGACGCAAAACGACGGGATACCTGCTTAGTGCAACCAGCACGGGTTGAGCAACTCAGGGGCGGTGGGCGGAGCCACGGGGGTCGCGTCCGGCGAGGTTCGACAACTAGCGAGGGTGCATACAACAACACGGAAAAACAGCCGTAGTCTTAATTATTGTATTTAATTTCTTAAACATGTATAACTTATATTCGATAATATAAAAGAATGATGTTGTAACTATGCAATAACTCTCCCAATAAAGGCATCGAATAAATACCGAGAGTTAGCATAGATTTTAAAATCTAAATTGTATTCTTATAGTTAATTTACCTTTGTTGCATATCACCTTTATTATGTATTACTTTTCTTACATATTACCATTCATATAAATTACCTTTCTAGTAAAAAAGATAATTGTAACATCTATAGGGCATGTTATCGTGACACGGCTGCGGAGCAAATGAAGCTACGCGTAGGGCGACACGACGTTTTATATTTATAGTGCTGAGGTGCGGGGCAGGGTTCTCAGCTTAAAAATTGTGAATTATAAAGTTAAAAACCTTTTAGAGTGTAAGATAATTATTGTGTACATAATAGTATAAGAAATAGATGTAAGAATATTATATAGTTAAATATGATTGTTAAAAAATAAAAGTTTTAAAGAAATAAAGAAAGGCGCGGGGGTGAGGCAAGGGTCCGCTGGCCAGCAGCGGCCGAATCATATAAAAGACGGGCCGGCCGGTAGGGTCGGCAGTCGCTCTCCAGCCACCGAAAAGGCACTACCAGAAGAAAAAGTACAAGTTCCTCCTCACCGCCGCTTGTCTCCTATATAAGCAAGAACAACGCGTTTTATTCATTTTTCGAACGGCGTTACGGCGATCCGTAACAATAATCATAAATATTTATGAGCCGTGGTAGTTCAGATGGTTCGCTATAACAGAATGCGAGTAACCCGGGTTCGATTACCGCCGGCAACAATGAAATTGTTAATTGCAATTTTAAGTGCTTATTTGCCACTTACTCGGCGGTGAAGGAAAACATCGTGAGGAAACCTGCATGTCTGAAGAGTAAGAAAAAAATTTCGAAGACTTGTGAAGTTCGCCAACACGCATTGGGGCAGCGTGGCGGACACTTCCTTGCACTAAAACCCTCTCAGAATTGAGGGGAGGCTAGTGCCCAGCGGTGGGACGTATACAGGCTGTAACTTTACTTTACTTTATAAATATTTAGAAGTGACAACTTATCTGCAGCCCCTTTTGAAGTTGATTGCAGGTGCCCATGTTCTGCAGTTGCTACTACCACTCATGTAGAACGTAAATTCATTAATCACGTTATATATATATATATATATATATATATATATATATATATATATATATATATATATATATATATATATATATATATATATATATGATAACTATAATTAATATCTTACTATTGCGAATTTTAAGATTTTTTAAAGAAGTGTTGTTGAAAAAGGCAGAACATCGTCTGCCTGGCCAGCTGATTTATATATAGATATACATAATACATTTATACGTTACCTTTACTTACATTGCTAAAGCATTTTTAGTTGTAGTGGAACAACTCAGGCCCAAACTAGGTTTCTCTGTGCTCTGGGTCTCTTGCATTATAATCATATCTTAATATTATATAATCAATTCATTTGAATAGTTTCAAAAATTCGTTTATATTTAACAAAGCTCGAACGCTCTTGTTTTTTTTTTGTGTTATACACAAAACCAACAAATTATGCATCAAATTTTTGGTTTTTATTCGATTTTCCAAGACACGTGAGTATACCCGCGAAAAATACAAATGTCGCTTAAATTACAATTGAGTCATCTAGTTTCAAAACCCCCTAAAACGATTTTATCTTAAAATCAACCTTATTTTATTATATGAAAGCGTTTCATTAGTACTTCAAGTTTGGCCATTCAGTTAGTGTAAAATTCATCTAAAACACTAACAAAAATTGTTATAAAGTCAACGATTGGAATCAAAAGCCACTAAAACCTTGCATGTGGCTTTCACAAGCCCCTATAAACTGACTGACCAATAGTAGCGCGTCATTTTTGACACGTGACTCTACCTTAACTATGCAAACAAGATGGCGATTTTTGTTGTGTGGTGTAGATCTGTGTTTGGTAATTTAAAGATTTTATGCGTAAAAAATGGAAGACTTAATGAAATTTGTGAGGAAATGTGATCCAAAAAAGACAAGGAAACGATCTGTGAATAAAAAATTTTAACATATATATATTTGTAATATATATTATTATATCCTATACTATTAAACGAGCAATTCTTGTATATATGTATATATATATATAATCGGGATCTCGGAAACGGCTCCAACGATTTTCATAAAATTTAGTGTCCAGGGAGTTTCGGGGATAATAAATCGATCTAGCTAAGATTTATTTTTAGAAAATGTCTTTTTGTCCGTGTTTTTAGGCAATTAAAAACTGCTACAATATAGTTAGAATAAGAAGGTAAATTTTGACAGTTTGATAATGATTATAAATAGCTTATTGGTATAATGGGCGGTCACAAAATCGTAAAACCTCGGTTCGAGCCCAGACCGACCGACCGACTTTTTTATTTTTTTTTTCAAGTTTCTTTCTTTTTTGAGAAAATATATTTTTTTCGAGCCCTTTTTTTAGTATTTTTTAAAAACACGAAAATTTAAATAAAAATAATTGCACTCATGATTTTTTATTCAAATAACCAGTTCAGTTTTTTCTGTTATGTCGCTAAGATCAAAAAATATTATTTATAATTCATCAGTATGTAATTTGTATCTAAATATAATTTCCAAAACACACGAATTAAAAAAATCGAGCGAAAAATACCGAGCAAAGCTCGGTCAACCGGGTATATATATTAAACGAGCAATTCTTGTATATATGTATATATATATATAATCGGGATCTCGGAAACGACTCCAACGATTTTCATAAAATTTAGTGTCCAGGGAGTTTCGGCGATAATAAATCGATCTAGCTAAGATTTATTTTTAGAAAATGTCTTTTTGTCCGTGTTTTTAGGCAATTAAAAACTGCTACAATATAGTTAGAATAAGAAGGTAAATTTTGACAGTTTAGTAATGATTATAAATAGCTTATTGGTATAATGGGCGGTCACAAAATCGTAAAACCCCGGTTCGAGCCCAGACCGACCGACCGACTTTTTTATTTTTTTTTTCAAGTTTCTTTCTTTTTTGAGAAAATATATTTTTTTCGAGCCCTTTTTTTAGTATTTTTTAAAAACACGAAAATTTAAATAAAAATAATTGCACTCATGATTTTTTATTCAAATAACCAGTTCAGTTTTTTCTGTTATGTCGCTAAGATCAAAAAATATTATTTATAATTCATCAGTATGTAATTTGTATCTAAATATAATTTCCAAAACACACGAATTAAAAAAATCGAGCGAAAAATACCGAGCAAAGCTCGGTCAACCGGGTACTTATATATATATATATATATATATATATATATATATATATATATATATATATATATATATATATATATATATATATATATATATATATATATATATATATATATATATATATATATATATATATATATATATATATATATATATGTTACAAATATAAAACAATAGCTCTGTGATAATTTGCTCAAAAAATAGTAAAATTGGGAATTTTATATGTGTTATAACTGACTCAGGACGTTATTTCTATGATTTACATTGTTAGTGACATTTTATCTGAAGAATAAACAAAAATCGAACTAATACTTAATCAGTCGGAGTATCACCATATTATTTATTTAAATTTTACCGTTTCTAAAGAAACCCATTATTCGTTAGAACTCTTTTTAGTTTACCATTTCATAATTCTTATTCTTATTCCTATTTCTTTTTTGTCCATGCGGTTAGGTTTTCAAGTCGATAAAGCCTGTCATTATAGAATCCGATTAATATTAAATTCGCGTGAATTAATAAAAACGTGTAAGAGGCCACTATTTATATGTACTTATATCCGTAAAACTAAAAGATTTTTTTTAGAATAAGGATTACAAACGATCACACAGCCCACCTGATTGTAAGTGGATGCTGCGGCCCGTAAACATGTACACGTCTCCTCGATTAAGAATCAAAATGCAGATGCGTTGCCTCCCCTGAGGACCGAGATAGAATGCCCCGTTTCTAGTAAAAAGGGTCTCCGGTTCTCTACACTCACCATACGAAACACAGCAGCATTGCGCTGCTATTCTACGCTAGTATACTGTCAAGCCAACCCAATCGTGTTACAACCATTATAGTCTACTACGTAATTTTTTTTTTGGAGATATCGAATGGTTAACATAAATTAATAAATATTAAATATAACGCCACACTAGTAGATCCTACTTAAGGGAAGTCAAGGCGGGCCGCTGGTTTCCATATAGCACAGATATCTAGGGAACATAGATTTCCCTTCACGAACTAATGTATAGATTAGGCAAAAATAGATTTGCATCAAATTTTCATGCAATATCATCCCATTGAAATGGGTGAATCTATAAACAAAACTAATATTTAACTATTTCCATTATAATTGTCTCATGTTGAATATAGTCTAAGAACTTAAAAAAATATCACCTTATATTATTCGTCAACAACCGCAGGTATCTTTCTAAATCATGGAATTAATTATGAATCAGAAGTTCGAAATCTGGGTTTAGTATCGTATAGTCTCATAAATTTTGAATAACATGTTCTCGAAGCTGTTAATAATTGCTTTTATAGACTAAATGTGTTGTACTAAATGTAGGCTTACCTAAAGAAGAAACTAAGAATTAGGCTCAGTATCTGGTACTTACACGGTTACAAAGCTCAATTCTGATGTTTTATGCAGACGTTCTGCCTCGTACTAGGCTCTCCTTATTATCCTATCACCCACTTTAAAAATAATGTAATATATTGAAAATAAGTTTACGTAATGATATAAACACTAGACCACATTGATATTTAAGGGTACTCCAATATCCAGATATTAGAGACATCCTGTGCCCAGCAGTGGGACGTATTTAGGCGAATACTTAACTTTCTTATACGTTTTGTAATCATAAATTATGGCGAAAGATAGCTTCGTATAAAATGAATATTGCAATAATTTGAATCAATTATCTCTGTTCTCTGCGCTTTTCAATTACTTTGACAATTATCATATTTTGGGAAATACGTTTTATTACATTTATTAATAAAGATGATACATATATTGTCACGCCTGACGCCATTTAAAATAGGCATATACTGAAATATCATTTGACACGTTCCAGACACCCCTTTCTCTTCTTTACCGCATTACGGCACTGCACTTTACGAAATATCTACTCATACGTGTTGGTCAGTATGGGTACGCTGAATAAGGCCCATGTTTATTATACCGCGTATTTTGTCGACGATCTTCCAACTAGGGCAACGCTCTAATAGCACTTACGTTGCGTATGAATTTGCGTTGTCACTCATTCTTCATTCATTTTATCTACGAGTCTAAGCCTGCAAAGCAATTTTTACTCAATCTTGGTCACAATGTCGTCTTGCAAATTCAATTTTTGTTATTTTTTTATAGAAGAGGGGGCAAACGAGCATGCGGCTCACCTGATAGTAAGTGACTAACGCCTAACGCCCATGAACAACTACAACACCAGGGGAATTGCAAGTGCGTTGCCGGTGTTTTAGAAAGCAGTAAGCTCTGTTCTTGAAGGTCTCTAAATCGTATCAGTCCAGAAAAATTTCTAGTGGTAAACGATTTCACAGAGGGGTCGTACGAGGAAGAATTTCGCCAAGCATCAAGATGGTGTGGATGTTATCGTGAATTTTGTCACGATATGCGTGCGTAAAATTTGATGGGTGAAGTTAACTTAAGTAATTCCTCAGAGCACTCCCCGTGGTAGATGTGGTGGAAAATAAAGAAGAGATGCAACATCTTTTCGCAGCGCCATCGCATTGAGCCGATCGAAGAGGACTCGATCGTCGACTTATATCGCAAGTTTTTATCTGGAATCAAATCTCATTCAGTCACGCTGAACACACCTGCTTCATGTGGAGATAATTCCCGAAAAAATTAAAGCAATCTGGAGTTAGAAGTAGATTTTTATTTTTAAGCATAATAATTTTCTTTCATGTCGTTATCTTCACTACAGCATATTACGAGATATAAAAATGTAAAATTTTAAATGGTTTACAATTAAATAAAACATTGCACGTGGACTAATCTACAAACAACTTCAAAGACATAAAGTAACAGATGCATTGCCATTCCTAAGGACTGAGAGAGAAGTTCTCACAGTCTGCAATTATAGCGGCTTTCCTAAAAAACCGTAACGCAACAGTGGAAGCGCTGCGCGCTGCTACTTAGCGATAGAAATAAACAGAAAATTAATTATTCCATTTAGTAAATAGGCATAAGAAACGGTAATTCGTGCTGCGCAATAAGTATTGAAAGACTTCTCATATTATTATCGAAATGTATATTATTGATCATCCTGTGTAAAAAGTAACGAATTCGGTCTGAGCTTACAATATGTATTGAAAAATACGTAATCCAAACTTAAATAATATTTTACGTGATAGAGCTAAGTTACAGTAATTAAAAAAATAAAACACCGAATACCGGCGTAAATTAGTAGCAAAATTCTAATATTTCCGTCAGTGAGTAAAAACAGTAATACAAATACCGGAGATCACTTTAACTACCGGCGGTGATTAGTTATTCCGTCTTAGTAATCTACGTCAACTTACCGTCTAGTGGGTTGTGTACTCGTTTACCACATTTACTTCCATTAAAATGCCTAAAGATTTATGTTCTACACACATTCCCACCGTAATTTTTTTCCTTACAGTATGTAATATTATATTACACTATACTATACTCAACTTAAAATAATACCTTACTGGGCCAGTAAAACGTAATCACAATAGTATTTGATTTTTGATTGGGGTCCTATTCTGTGGTCTTTTCAAAGTGACATTTAATAACCTGTCTGAAACAAGGATCTTTTGATATCATAAATATTATTTTCTACGTTTTTGTACTTCTTGACTCGCATTCTTAACAAAAATTTATGGCTTCTATTTTATCTCTGTAATTTATTTATTGCCTACTGTTACTTTTTACATCACATATTGGATCAAAAAAGAGTATAGCTTCCTTCATATCTTGATATATTATATTTAGACTATATCGTTAAGGGTTTGATGCGAAACACCCGCATATTTTACCATGTCATGATAATAGTCACGGGGGCACTGAAGTTTTAACGTTAAGACATGTCATAGTTGTAATAGTTGGTGGTCATAGTTAACGAAGGCAACCTTAAACTTTTAATTATTCATCTTTGGTCTGATCTACGCATAATGAACTCACAGAATATTGAAATCTTGAATATTTGTGCTTGGGTTTTTGAAATCATTCTTAGTAGAATTCGGTGTCAACATATTCAGGATCGCTCCAACCATTATATCGGACTTGATAGCTTTTGTACCCTAGCAAAAGAACACCGATTATAACCAAGGATGATTCCTAACAAATAAATAAATACAAAAATATATTTTTTTCTTTCTTTCTAAGAAGCGCTTTCTTACTTGATGTAAAGCGCCCAAAATGTCAAAAATTAACGCAATAAAATCCGTGAAATTAGTTTAATTAAATAGCTACAGGAAACCATATTTATTATAATTATAATTCACAATAATAGCCTTTAAATAGCATAAGTAAAAGTGTGCACATGTATGGGATGCGTAAGTATATCGTATAAATATATAATAAAACGTTTTTTTTGCAATTTTGCCTAAGCATAAAATATAATATAAATAAAAACACATACACACGTGACATTGTCACATGATCATGGATATGATGTATGTAATATAATTGCAAAGTTTCAAAGCTTTGTAGGTTAGCTAGCGTTTATTTCGAAAATTGCTTAGTATTCTGTTTTGAGATCAGAAGATAAATACAAAATTTATCTTCTTCCTCTTCCTTCTGCCTTTGACCATACTTCGATTTTAAGTAGCTACGTATTTTGACTTAGTATCTAGTTTCATTATAAAACAAAAGCTAACTTTTACGTCACCTGAAAAGAAAGTAAACTTTTTCTAATGACTGGTTTATTGTGTTTTAGAAGTCGGCTTTCTTTCGCTTTTCGTTAAAACTCTAATACTTCTTTTTCAGTGGATTAATGTAGGTTTATCAAAAGCTTTAATGTCTTTCTGTCAATTGGGGGTGGTTCTTAATAAATTTTCTTCTAATTTATTAAGAAGCACCCCTAAAGTATAAACTTTTTATAAAATAAATCATTATTTATTTCGGTTCACTATTGACGAAGTTATCGGTCATATAAGTAGTACAATTAAATATGAAAACATTTGAAAACAACATGGTAGCGATCATCTCATTCAAAGGCGTAACAATTATTTATATTTAGTGTTGAAATAACCCTTATCAAAAATTCTTGCTTAATAAATTTTCTAAACTTTTTAATAATTATAGGTCTTGCATATTTTCTCGTAAAAGCAGATAATGCCCCATGAAAATGTTAGGGACTCTTTATAGGTGAATAACTGGTAATATTACTAACTTGTCTTTATTCCTAGTATATACAAAATGTTCGACACAATTTTTTATAAAACTATTTAGTTTTTGTTTAGACCTAATTTATCTTAATAATATGCACGTCGTACGCATGCCGTGGCAAACTTTAATTAGGATGACACTTAGATATAAAACTTCCTGTAATTTGTAGTATTTACATTGTGTTCGTGTACTTCCTGTTGGTTGTCCTAAATAAATCAAAAAAAAATCTTTACATTTTTAAATAAGAGGCTTTCTTTTTTAAGGCTTTCTTTTGCAAAACAAATGTAATTTCAATGTTGGTCGCATTTCAGGTTTCATCATCATAAGTATTACAGCATTCATAAGTATATTGTAGAACATAGGCCTCCACCAAGGTAGGTCACAGAGCACGGTCCTAAGCAACCATCGACTTCCTGCATCTCTTACCAGATCGTCACTCCATCTGTGAAGGGGCCACTTTACATTTTGCTTACCGATTACCGAGACAAGGTTGTTATTCGAAAACGTCTCTATCGGTTGGATTGGTTCTTCGACCTATATGGTGGATTCATTTGAACTTCAGCTGATCCATTGGGCTATGTCGGTTACTCTAGTTCTACTGTGAAAAATGATTTCAAAATTAATCCTTTTATGTCACTTAATTTCTAATCAAGTATAAGTCTATCACTCGAACTACTTGCAAACCCGATTGCCTTGGCAATACATAAATAACCGCATCAATCACTGTTGTTCTGATCTAGGGTAATTATACCTAAATACAAAAACTGAGCTATCATTGAAACTCGTTTATAGTTACTTACAGGCTTCAGTTTGCTATTTAGCAGAGAATTATTTTGTTTATAAATGTCTGGTTTGCTCTGTCGTTCATAATGCGTATAATTTGCTGTCATGTGTATTTTCAGGTTCACGTTGACAATGTAAATGACTGCAATACAAGGGTGAATAAATTATATTCTACAACAGCGTGCTGTACTGTTTCTGGTTGTATAATCACTTATCATAAGATGGCATAGTAGTCATTAAGTCGATATTCTAGTACGTGAGTCTCCTGTAACATCAACAGCAACGAATAAAGAATAAGATTTTTTTTAAATTAAGAACTTATACTTGGCAGTACGGACGTGAAACACGAAAGAAATTTTATATTGAATATTTTTTTATATATTTTTTTAAAAACGTTACCCTACACTAAGATTTTCTCTTGTATCGTAGGGGCAGTTTACAAACATAAATTGCACAAGGACAAACATCCGGACCCAGAACAACTATTTGTAGGCCATACAAATATTTGTTCCGTGCGGGATTCGAACCCGCGACCCCCAGCGCAGCCACTCATTGCTAAGCCACTGCGCCACAGAGTCGTCAAATAATATGTGAAGCACCCCGGCCCTCTAATTTTTTGTCATTTGTGAAATACATGCACATAAATAACGTCATACTGCGGTGCTTTTTTTTTGCGCCCGAAGCAATTAAAGGGCTGCCCTATACGTAGGGAGGCGGAAAATGCATTACGCATACCACGATAGCCGGTCTATCGTGGTTATGAGGGGCTCACTGTCCTACCGGGGACCCTAAGTGATACCCTCTAAAAACCGCCTTTGGGGACAGGCAGCCGGCTGATTAAGCTCTATTGTGCCTTATCATGAGCGACCCTCTTATGGGAAAAGAGGGCGCAGGCGGTTAAGAGCCGCTGAGGGAGTGCCTACGAAGGCAAATTAATGTTGGTTAATACAATAATTTAAACTAATTAGAGTTGGCCTGAGCCGCCAGGAGGCAGTTCAGGTCATTTGACAGTTTATTAGGCGGGTCCGAGAGAGAGTTTCTCGGCCTGCGGACACGATAGCGAGAGGGGGGTGGGGCTGCATAAGAAGCCACCTAACGAATTAAGTTGTTTGGGTGCGACTCTGAGGCTTTGAAGAAGTTCTCAGAGAGTTTTTTAAGGAATTGTTGAATTGTTGGGAGCTCTAAGTCCCGATGAAGGTCGGCATTACGGACGTACCAAGGTGCGTTCGCAGCTCGACGACAGAAGAGGTTCTGAACTATTTGGAGTTCATTTAAAATATTAGGGTTTGCGTGGGCAAAGACGGGGCCCGCGTAGGACATGACGGGTCGTATACAGACCTTGTAAAGGGTACGCTTGTTTCGGAGGGACATTTTACTGTGTCAGCCCAGCATACTGTTGAGCCTACTCAGATAAAATCGTGCGTGACGGGTTACTCTTTTGACGTGGGGCCTGAAAGTGAGCCCTGTGTCTAGAGTGACACCTAAATATTTGGCGGACGTATGCCAGGGGACAGGGGTCCCTAGCATACGTATTGGTGGAGTGTTTTTGAGACGGCGTCGTTTATAATCGAAATGAACGGCGGAGCTCTTCTCCGGGTTCACATCGATGCGCCATTTTTTGAACCAATCTCCTAGGTCATCAACTGACTTTTGGATCTTGTTCCGTATGAAGGGTAATGAGACACCTTTGCAGTAGATGGCAGTGTCGTCTGCAAAGAGGGAGAGTTGAACACCTTTCGACGGGATGGGAATGTCGTTGGTGAACAGGATGTACAGCAGAGGAGCAAGTACTGAGCCCTGAGGGACACCAGCCTTGATAGTTCGCTGTGAGGATAGCGTGCCTTCGTGTCTAAAACGAAAGGTACGATGTTTCAAATAGGAGGCCACGAGACGAACTAGACGATCGGGGAGACCTATTTTATAGAGCTTGTAGATGAGGCCTGTGTGCCAGACCGACGAGGATAGAAACCGCTGAGGATATATTCCACAATGCGGTGGACTTGTTGGGGACATGAGTGTTTGGCTCGAAACCGAATTGATGGGGAATGATAAGAGGATCGCCGTCTGTGGGAAACAGATAGCGCCTCATACGAGTTTGGATGACCCTTTCGAAGAGCTTGCCCATTGCCTTGAGGAGGCTAATGGGGCGATGGCTGGAGGGGAGGTTGAGAGGCTTGCCTGGCTTGGGAATTCCAATCACAGTTGCCTCTTTCCACGTAGTGGGAAAATAACTAAGGTTGAAGCAGGCGTTGAAGATAATAGATAAAAAGGTTAACACCTGCTCGGGAAAGTGTTTTAGGGCTTGGTTGGAGATGCCATCCGCGCCCGGAGCCTTTTTAGGCTCAAGTCTTTTGATGAGGGATGAAATCTCATCATTGGACACAGAGATAGGTTCGGAGGCCGTAGGGGGTGAGTTCCGGCGGCGGACCTCATCCTCCACTGCCTGGACGTGTGAGGGGTCGACGGGTTGAGAACTAGGAGAGCATTGAGCGGCAATGCTATCTACAAAGCACTCAGCCTTTTCCTCGTCCTCGAAGGCAACCGTGCCGTCGGGACGGGAGAGAGGGGGAGTGTGGGTGAGAGCATCTATGCGGAGGGCTCTAGCCATCTGATAGTACGCTGTGTGAGATGGAGAGATATTCTCCATGAGCTTACTCTTTTCGAGATCTTGAAATTCAGAGAGGCGGAAGCGGAGTTTTCGTTGAAGACGATTGGCCGCGCGCCTATATTCGGGGGTGGGATATTTTGCTGCTCTCCGGAAAGCAGCTTTTTTGGCTTTTAATAGGTTGCTAATATGTAGGGGAAGCCCACTATTGTTAGCAACCGGGACGACCCTTTCGTTCTCCTTAAGGGAGGATTTAATAAGGGTGGAGAGTGAATCGACCGCGGTGACGATTTTTTCGGGACTGTCTAAGTCCGACGGTATGGAGATGGTAGAATCCTGTGAGTCCAGAGCTTTAGCTAGGGACTCCTTGAATCCCTTCCAGTTAGTGAAGGTTTTCGTGTGTGTTGGGGGAGGTGGCTGATGGCCAAGAATGAGGGAGACCGGTCGGTGATCTGATCCTAGATCGTCTAGTGTCTCGATTGCTCTGAGGTTGAGAGAAACTCCTTGGAGTAACGCAAAATCTAACACATCGGGTGCGTGATCGGTGTTATCGGGAAAGTGAGTAACATCGAGAGGACTATGGACGGTAATATCAAGAGACTGCGTAATATCGAGCAGTATCTTGCCACTAGGGGACGTAGTGCGGCATGTCCATTCAGTATGCTTGGAGTTAAAATCTCCAAACTTAATGACTGAATTGCCCAAGAATAAAATGGCCTCAAAATCTTTTTTGAGGGGATAGGTTCCTGAAGGGATGTAACAGGAGGCTATGAGGATGGACTGATATCCAGTCATAGCTAGCCTGCATACCGTGGCTTCCATGTTGGTAAGCTGCGGAGTAGAAATGGGCGAGCAATGAAGTGTCTTCTTGTAATAGATGGCCGTTCCGCGGCCTCGGCGGTCGGGTCTGTCATTACGAAGAAGAGAGAAGTTTTTAATAGAAAGGCCTCTAGTGTCCTTAGCTTTGAGATTAGTTTCCTGTAGGAGGAGGAAATCGACTTCACGATTTCTAAGAAAGAGCTTAAGCTTTGGGAGGTTATTTCGCAAGCCGCGAATATTAAATGGTACAAGCGATAAACCCTTAGGTTTGATACGACCGTGGGATCTTGGTAGGTTAATTTGCTCAGACATTGGAGTTAAGTTAATTAATTTAACTTAACTTACAACGCTAGCAGAAGATCGTTGTGTTCAGCAAGAGCGATGAGACGCTCTTGAGGGGACTTCGCCGCGCGCAGTTTGCGTGCTATAACGGTGATCTCCCTAACATCGATATTCCTCGTATGCGTACGAGGTTGTCCGCGGTGGGTCTGCCTTTTTGGGCCCCCAGGGAAAGACTGGGGGCTGCATTGGCTTGGAGAAGCCCGGAGGGGGCCGAATTATGCCCTGAGGGGGCCTAGGGGGATCCTGAGGGGCCTAGAGGGACCCTGAGGGGCCTAGGGGGACCCGGAGAGGGTCGAGGGAAGCCCTGGATAGGCTGAGAAGGGCCCTGATGGGGCCGTTGTTGGAGGGCCGGGAATGAGCGGTCATTCACCGGCGGTGGATCTTTCCTACTGGGGCGAGGTTGAGGTGCGCGTGGGCAACCCTTGTAGTTCGCCGGGTGTCCTGTCTGGTTGCACAGGACACAGGCGGGCGGGGATTCCCCGTCTTTGGGCCGGGGACACTCTTTAGTGTTGTGTGGTTCCAGGCACTTCACGCACCTGGGTGGGGCGGAGCAGTTGGCCGCCGCGTGACCATAAAGTTGGCAGCGGTGGCACTGCGCCGGGAAACCGGGCCTATGTGGGGGCTCTACCTTCACCCTTGACAGGCCGCACACTGTGCGCACCTGCCGGAAGATGGCTTTAGCCTCCGGCACGTTTGTCAGGATTACTAGGGCAAGGTTGTATCTCTTGCCCGTTTGGTTGTGCATTTTGTGCACTGCTTCTACGGGGAAACCTTGGGACTTAAGGTCCTCAAGGATTTCCTCGTTAGAGAATTCGAATGGAACGCCTCTGATGACGGCCCTGACTTTACGCTCTTCAGGGAGAGCGTACGTGTGGTAAGAGACCCTTTCGGCTGTGAATAGCCGGGTGATTGCGCGGAAGTCCTCGATCGAGCTTGGGACGATTTTGATCGCCTCCCCGAGGTTGACTGCATGATCGTATTTAATACCTGCGTCGTAGCAGGTCTTAGACAATTGGGTGAACTTTGCCTTGTCTCTTAGGAAGACAGGGGGCGGGACTTGCTTCTTCGCTAGTACTGGAGCACAACGAGAGGCTGGTTTGGATGGTGTGGGGATGTCTAGTGACATCAGTGGGACGGGGGCAGCGTCGAGGGCTGCGGAGGTTGAAGGTGCGGCAGGGGCCGCTGAAGTAGGGGGGTGCGTTTTATCGCGGCGCGCTTTCCGTTGCACTTGGAGGTGACGGTGGTGAAGTTGGACTCCCCGGTTCCGTCGGAGTCAGAGGACTCCGATGAACCGGAGCCTGAGGTAGTGGCGGGCCTCTTCCGGGAGGTAGACGCCGAGGATTCGGAGCATGTGTACTCCATTTCTAAGGGGTCTGTTTGTAGCGGGGAAAAGGAGTTCCTCGTTTCGAGGTATGCCGCTAGTACTGGCGGCGGAAGGTGTGCCTGAGGGGAGCCTGAGTGGCGATGGCGGCGAGGACCGTCTCATTGCCGTTTAACCCGTATTGGGTAATGAGGGCGGATAGGGACTCAGTGAAGCTGGAGTTGGCCATTTCGATCGAGTAAGCTAAGCTAAGTAAAGTAAAGATGAAGACGGGTCCCTGCTCTCGGTAGAACAGGGACTAGAACGCGAGACGTACTACAACACACTATGCACGTAATAGTAATGCAAGAACACAAGAAAATAAAGGAGACAGTAAAAAAAAATTTAAAATGATAATGAAAATGAATGAAAATGATAATGAAATGAAAAAAGAAAATGAAAATTAAAATGAAAAATGAAAATGAAGCGAAGGTCAGTCAGACCTCCCTGCCCGAAGACAGGGGGGTAAGAGCTGTAGCGAGAAGTGACTCACCGGCAGCCTCGACGCTGTTCCGCGAGAGCAGGACAGCGGAGGCGCGTGAGAGCGAGACAGCACTACCGTACTGTACGGGAGCGCGGACCACCAGGAGGCGACCGTCCGAGAACGATGCCGCCGGCGGACTGAGCACTGCGTCGGCACTGCACAGCGCGAGCGGGACAGCGGAGGCGCGAGAGCGGGAGAGCACTACCGTACAGGAACGAAAGCGCGGACTACCTGGATGCAACCGCTCGGAAGCGATGCCAGAGGCGGAATGACTGCGGTGCACATCAGTGTTATATGTTATACGCACTGCATACATACATTCGTTGGCTTGGTCATGTAGAAAGAATGAATGAGGAAAGAGTGACAAAGCAAATTTATGCTGCAGCAGTGATCGGCAGCGTCGGTAAGGGACGCCCTAGGCGAAAGTTTGTCAATCAAATTGGTGATATAAAAAGGGGCCAAATTAAGACTACCCTTAACCGACGAGCATATATGCGTAGGTAGGATGTGAAAGAGACGAGAGAGGTATGTCAGGATCGTACGAAATGGAAATCTGTAGTCTCTGCCTACCCCTCTGGGTGACAAGCGTGAGTGCTTATGTATAGCAAATAAAACTGGAAATCAAAGAACCTAGGGTGGGTTTTATACGTCCATGCTACTATAACTTCATTTCTGTACTATCCACTTACCCATTCTGGCGCCAAGCACTACTGCGTGTTCTTTTATTTTCCGATCTGAAGGGTATTTGGATGCAGTAAAATAACAGGCTATGAGGCATTCCATCTTAGTCCTCACATTTCACAACTCATATGTAGCGTTCTTTGTTTGAAGTTGGTTGCAGATATTTACGGACAGCAGTAATCGCTTATCAAGCTGTAATGTGAGTCCGTTTGTCATTTGGTTTAAAAAAAAGAATTAAAAAGTTTGCGGTTATGGTAGTATCTCAATTGCGAGCCGTGGTGTCTCACGTGCTAAGTGCTAGTAGTTATCATAGTGTATATATATATATTTATTAAAGTAAGCGATTTCCGCTTGTACCACATAATCACAAAATTAAATTTCTTAAAAATTTATATTTTGAGGTCATTCACATGACCTCATAATATTAATTTTCCGCTAATACGCACTGGAAGAGCGTGGTGGGCTAACAGTTCCATAATCTGATAAATGTAAAGGGGCCTTTGCCTATTGTAACTTTACTTTATATATTACTGTAGTTTGTACAGTAGATTGAATCTACGAAAATATAAATTCCAATTTAAACCATTAATTCTGTAATTATTCCCTATGCGGCACTTTTAAAAGCAAATATATATTTAGACGAAATAACCAACGTCAACTTCCATTTTCGAATAGTTAAATTTAGTTGCAGATATTTAGTTGTTGAGTAAATTTGCATCCTATTTAATTTGTACCTCTTCTGATTGTGATTTCATTGTTATTAGTGTAGATACAGCAATTTTTTTTAAATATTCCTTAGTTTGGAATGTATTGAATGGGATTTATTTTCTTAAGTTTACAAATATAAAGGTATAACATAGTTCATTAATGATATTTTTATAAAAATTGCCCTCTTCATGAATTTTGTACGAATTAAATCCATATTTTAAGTATTTTTACAAGTTTTTTATTTAATGATTTTTTTAAATATTCCTTAGTTTGGAATGTATTGAATGGGATTTATTTTCTTAAGTTTACAAATATAAAGGTATAACGTAGTTCATTAATGATATTTTTATAAAAATTGCCCTCTTCATGAATTTTGTACGAATTAAATCAATATTTTATGTATTTTTACAAGTTTTTTATTTTAAATTTGTAATCAACTTTGAAACACTTTCTGTAACTTAACTACTGCGGCTCTGAGTCGTCAATTATGAGAGTGAGATGGAGCTGGAACGACAAGACTACACTTGACTTTAAAATATTTTAAATATCTCGGACATGAAGGTATTAATCACGTTGTTTACCTGCACTTAAATATTTCTGTGCCACCCACATGTACCTAACTTGAGTTTCGTGTACTATTGAATTTAAAAAACCATGGCAGGTCGGGAATGAGCGTTCACATAAAAATTTCTTAGTAACGTTTCCTAAATCGCCTTTGATAGAAATGGTACCATAATGGTAGAGCCATGCTGCAGTTATATTAGTAGTATAGTTGTAGCACGAATAGGCCGGCTCGACCGGGGAAGGACCACGCTCTCCCAGAATACCAGCGTAAAATAGTAGTTTAACGCTGCTGTGTTTCGCATGATGAGTGCAGAGAACCGGAGACCCTTTTTACTGGAAACGAGGCATTCCATCTGAGTCCTCACAGGTGACAGCACATTTGCATTTTGATTCGTAATCGAGGATAGATGTAGATTTCTATTGGCCACAGCAGCCACTTATCTTCGGGTGGACTGTGTGCTCGTTTGTCACCCTATCCTATAAAAAAATTAATTACAATTATATGGACTGACTTACCTTGTGCTTTTGCACGTACGAAGGCAAACATCAATACAGCGGACAGCGCGTCGGTCTTTACATTGCTCATAAAACCCTCTAAGAGATAAGAGACTGAAAATACTCGCTTCATACACAAACACACACACACACAGTGTGTGTGTGTGTTTGTGTATGAAACATATATATGAAATACATACATATGAAACACACGCACACACACACGCACACGCACACGCACACGCACACGCACACGCGCACACACACACACACACACACATACTATATTCTACTTCTTCTACAGAGATATCTGTACCCAGCAGTGAAAATATGTAGACTGTATACTCACTTTTACCTTTACTTTTTTACTTTTTCACGTGGTAGAGCACGAATGGGTCGGCTCGACCGGGGAAGGGCCGCGCTCTCACAGAATAACAGCGTGAAATAGTAGCTTAATGCTGCTGTATTTCGTATGGTGAGTGTAGAGAACCGGAGACCCTTTTTACTGGAAACGAGGCATTCCATCTTAGTCCTCACGGGTGACAACACATCTGCATTTTGATTCGTAATCGGGGATAGATGTAGATGTCTACGGGCCACAGCAACCACTTACCATCAGGTGTACTGTGTGCTCGTTTGTCACCCTATCCTATAAAAATAAAAAAATAACTTTTATGGAATTCAAGGCGAGCGTTAGCCTAAGAGTTAAGTTTTATAATAGACAACATGATAGTTTTTAATACATTTTCCCTATATATATATATATATATATATATATATATATATATATATATATATATATATATATATATATATATATATATATATATATATATATATATATATATATATATATTTAAACAGAATACATATCACATAAAATAGAAAAAATGTTAAGCTAACACGAAATTGGTGAAAATTGAGATGATGAATGAGCGCTGACACAGACTACAAGTTAATTTAAGTGTATGAAAATCTAAAAGATTATATTATATTATTAGGGCTTTCTCTGCGCAACAAAAAGATCTAATAATAATTGAGTTCTACGTTATGGAGAGCAAGTCACATTATTTATCTTGTTATATTTTCACCATAAAATCTAATACTGTACTGTATGTCCTATAGACCAAATTCTGGTAACGGCAGCAATTCTAGTGCCATTGCCAGTGTGTGCGCCAACACAGGTGCACTCTTTATTTATTCCCTCTCATATTCGGATGGTTCGGCAATCCGACATGACGGGAGAGAGACTAGGCGCAGAAGCAATGACATAACGTGCACTCCGAGACACACTTCCTGACTTCTACTGACAGTATCTTATGAGCAAAGCCCAACAACTGACTTTTGACTCGACCCAGGAATTATCAAGCCAAGGAACATCAGTATTAGCGCTTCCGACCACTAGACCGTTGATCCACAGGTGAATATTAAAATAAAATAATAGTGTATACCTATTTTATTTTTGTCACCTTATTCGTACATCATTTTGCAGTTAAATCTCCTCTTGGGGCTTCACGCTCGTTGCTAAATACGGTGCATAACAAAGAAAAGAAAATAACTTTTACAATTAAAGAAATAGATCAGGTAGTTAAATCTATGTCTAGAAGTAAATTCTCTGGCCATGATGGGCTCAGTATCGAACATCTCAAGTTTGCTGGCCCACACTTACCTAGGGTACTATATTTATTATTTAATCTCTGCCTAGGACATGGATACATGCCCCCTGACATGATACGTACAGTTGTAGTGCCTATAGTGAAGAATAAAACAGGCGATCTCGCGGATAAAAACAACTATAGACCTATACCGTTAGCAACTGTTATTTCAAAAGTATTTGATAGTGTGCATAATACGCAATTAAATAAATACGAAGTCAATTTGGGTTCAGACCGAAATTGTCTACAGAAAGCGCGGTTTTGTGTCTTAAACACACTGTCAATTACTACACGGTAAGCAAAACGCCAGTCTTCGCTTGTTTCTTAGACCTCTCAAAGGCTTTTGACCTTGTGTCCTACGACTTACTGTGGGATAAACTGGAGAAGATCCAACTACCTTTGGAACTCATAAGTATTTACAAGTATTGGTACGGGAACCAGGTCAATAATGTGAGATGGGAAGGCGCCCTATCTAGATCATACAGTTTGGAGTGCGGGGTGAGACAGTGGGGTTTGAGTTCGCCCACGCTCTTAAACCTGTATGTGAATGAGCTGATAGGTAAACTCAACAGCATCAGAGTCGGCTGTCACATAGACGATGTCTGCGTCAACAACATCAGTTACGCAGATGAAATAGTGTTGTTGAGTGCATCTATAGCCTACGAAGACTGGTGAAGATTTGTGAAGCTTAAGCCCTCACACATGGTTTGACTTATAATGTAAAAAAGAGCCACGTCATGGTCTTTGAGACCGGGAGTAAGAGTCATGACATAGTACCATCTATTTCAATTAATGGTAATATTTTACAAAGAGTGTTTAGATATAAATATCTTGACCATGTTCTGACTCCTCGTCTCAGGGATGATGATGAAAATGAGAGGGAACGGAGGGCGTTGTCAGTAAGAGCGAACCTGATAGCTCGCAAGTTTACACGCCGTTCAAGGGAAGTTGAAATAGCCCTATTTAGAGCTTACTGCACGTCATTTTACACGTGCAGCCTGTGGGCTAGATATACTCAAAAGGCTTACAACGCCCTCCGAGTACAATACAACAACGCATTTAGGGTGCTGCTGGGACTGCCTCGCTTCTGTAGTGCATCGGGGATGTTTTCGGAAGCGCGAGTTGACTGCTTTTATGAGACTATGCGCAAGAGGTGCGCGTCTCTGGTGCACAGGGTGCGGGAGAGCAACAGTAGTATACTGAAAGTGATTGCTAGCTGGATGGACTGCCTGTACATGTGCCATTGTAGTGCCATATCGGGTGGATTGGTGAGAAAATGGCACATATAAATATAAATGTATTTTTTTGTACTTCACATAATTATATATAATTATAATATTACGCTTACTAACATAGTTATAAGTTTAGTTATAAGTAATACTAACAAAATATGAGCCTTGGTTGCTTAAATAAATGAAATTCTTCTTCTTCTTCTTCTATTACAAAAGACATACAAATTTTTCATTACAAGTCAAATTAAAAATAATAAATAATTATAATAATGTTGAAATATTTATACGCAATATTTTTGAAAGTTAGGTGGCGAACTGTACATTGTTATTCATACCTGCCTATATGCCAAAATACCAAAAACAACGCTGTTACAGTCACTCTTTGGATGGATTTCATTAAAATAATCAACCCAGGATTTCACGTACAATTAGGATGCGCTACAATACAAGTAGCGATTATATCCCATTTAATGATGAGAATTAGATGTTTATGTATAAATATGTAGTTATTGGTCGCTATACTTTTATCATTAGGCAGTTAGTACAAAGATGTGTGAGCTAACGGTGTAGGAGTTTTAGAAGGTGTGAGTTTATGTGGTAGAACTTCGATGCAGCGTATAGTGGCTGGTAACACGAACTAAATCCATTCCACTCGACCAGGAAACGACTACGTTTGCACATTATATCAGCTTGAAATAATAGAAATAATGATGCTGTATTTCATATGGTGAGTGGCGAGAACTGTATATCCTTTTTCCTGGTATTTTGATTGAGAGCGGAGTATACGTGGGATAAGTGCAGTACGCAGGAATACTAGTTTTCAACCAACTTACAAAAATAAGGAGGTTCTCAATTCAACTGTATTTTTATGTATTCGATTCTTTTTTATTTGGAATCTGGTGCTTCTCATATGATGCTATACAAATCTAATCAAAATCTGACCAGATGTGATGCTATATAAATTTGACCAAAATCTGACCAGTGACTTTTGAGTTATCTTTAATAATGTTTATTTATTGACTACGAATACATTGGTGATGTTCTCATTTTATTTATATTGAAGTTGGTTTTACAAAATTTTTAATTTTACCACTTGTTTTATTAGGAGACCAAGGAACTATATCGTGCGATAGGGAGAGAATCTGTTTATAAAAGAGGGAAAGATAATTTAGAAAGTAAAGAATAGAACAATTATCATTCTGAAATTACTTCAGTTTTATGCGGTGACGGATTCCGTCTTAGAACTCAGATCTCGGAGTGATACATTTGTTGCCATCGATGTTTAAGTAAGGTAGCAGCAGTGTGAATGTGTAAACCTTGTTGGGAATTATAGCCGGTAGGAATCAAACCGTAACTGCGTACATTTTTATACAAATTTTACTTTGTAACCCTTAGTAAGATAATAATATAAAATATCGGCTTATAATGGATATCAAATGAAACGAAATTTTTTTTGACGTAAAAAATTAAAGTTTCGTATATCTAACATCAACATGTATTTTAACCTGACTAATAACTTTACGCTACTAATTTCAAGAACAATAAATATTATTCTTAGGACTTATTACATACATGGGCTTACGCTCAATATAATGCAACTAAACCAAACGTCAAACATTAAAACGAAGCCAACCTCGCCTCTTACTAGAGTTACATAATCAAATTGCCAATGTACATGGCTGCACTAACTACTTGCCATCGAGTAGACCATTGGCCCAAGTATCAAACCTTTTCTTAAAAATATAAGTATCTTAAGATGCGATAATCGTTGGATGCAGGTAGCTAGGGTTCGTGCTTTGTAGCAATCCTTGGGGAGTCCTATGTTCAGCTGGAGGTACCTTCACCACTTGAATTGGGATATAATGATGAAAATGATGATGATAAAAATATATCTACTTTTATATTTGTATTATAAATACGATGTTATACGACACCAAAATGTATTTTTTTTTTTTTTTTTTTTTATAGAAGAGGGGGCAAACGAGCATGCGGCTCACCTGATGTTAAGTGACTACCGCCGCCCATGATCAACCGCAACACCAGGAGAATTGCGGGTGCGTTGCCGGCCCTTTAGAAAGGAGTAAGCTCTTTTCTTGAAGGTCCCCAGGTCGTATCGGTCCGGAAAAATCGCCGGTGATAAACTATTCCACAGAGAGGTTGTACGTGGAAGAAAGCTCCTTGTGAAACGTACAGTGGTGGACCGCCAAGCATCCAGATGGTGTGGATGGTATCGGGACGTTTGCCGTGTCGTGCGTTCACGAAATTTGGCGGCTGGGATTAATCCGAACAATTCCTCAGAGCACTCCCCGTGATAGATGCGATAAAATACGCAAAGAGATGCAACATCTCTTCGCAACGCCAGTGAATCGAGCCGATCGGAAAGCACTCGGTCGTCGACGATTCGAGCCGCTCTGCGCTGGATGCGGTCAAGTGGAAGGAGCTGGTACTGGGGAGCCCCAGCCCAGAGATGGGAACAGTATTCCATGTGCGGTCGAACCTGCGCCTTGTAAAGTTGCAGGCGGTGTGCCGGCATGAAATACTGCCCCGCTCTGCTGAGCACGCCAAGCTTTTTAGAGGCCAATTTGGCCTTCCCTTCCAAGTGACCACGAAACTGCACGTCACTCGATATGTCGACGCCGAGGATTCCGATACTGGCTGAGGCAACAAGGGGAGTGCCTTGAAACTGAGGGGATACGACAAAGGGGTTCTTTTTAGCGGTTAACGCGCAAACTTGTGTCTTCTGGGGGTTAAACTGGACTAGATTTAGTCGTCCCCAATCCGAGACTCTGTTCAGCAAAGACTCGACTTCAGACACAAGTTTGTCCCGGCACTCGGAGACGTTTTCCCGAGAAATATTGGCTCGGCCGGTGTAAAGAGCATCACCAGTGCTGTCATCTGCATAGCAATGAATGTTACGGGTATGCAACATATCATTGATATGCAGAAGAAACAGCGTTGGCGATAGCACGCAGCCCTGTGGAACACCAGCATTAATAGGCTTGCAATCGGAGCTTGCACCGTCTACAACGACCTTGATGCTCCGATCTGCAAGAAAGCTGGTGATCCAATCGCACAATTTCTCGGGAAGCCCATAGGAAGGGAGCTTCGAAAGAAGCGCTTTGTGCCAAACCCGATCGAAGGCCTTCGCAATGTCCAAACTAACGGCCAATGCCTCCCCCTTGAACTCTACTGCCTCCGCCCAAAAATGTATTAAAAGTATTAAACATTAATTATTAAAATGTATTAAAGCGTCCTATATTAGATGGCTGAAAATGTTTGATGAATATAATGAACATGTAAAATCAAGCCCATTATGTTGCAACGGTTACAAAAATGAAATGAGCAAGTTCGATCTCCGGTGGCAGCACCATTGTAGCTGTAATATTTTAAAAGCTTTTATTTAGCTTGCAATGTATGTTAGGGTGGAATTTTAATGCACTTATCCGCAACCGATAGAGCTGAAATTATGTTTATATGTAAGTGCAAGCTGTACCTGCATAAGTGTAAGTAAATTAAATTAACAAACATTACAACATAATTTTTGACCTTCCTTACTAACTAAGTACGATAATGTCTGAATTCAATAAATCGTTATGTTACGGAAACATTTATGTTAAATACAAAATACAAAAATTGTAGAGAAAAGTAATAAAATATAAAAACACTGAGATTTTAAAATAAAACCTTACATCATAAAAATAATCACAAACAAAAAAAATACTCTTGTTTGTATTTAACTTGGTCTAAATGCTGAAACTAACTTTCGGGGCTATTTTCCGCTATGTCACATAACGGCATAACGGCTCAAAAAATTTACTCATGGAAATTTTTTTAAACCCAATATTCTCTCGCAAACGATGCATAGTAAATGGTATGGAAAATGCATATTGGGTTTCTCTGATGATATGGAAAGCAAAAAGCAATTACGCGTACATCGTTTAGAAATTAAATCTACTATTATCTACACAAACTAAATTTCGACTATACGCATGAAATTACTCGTACAATGGAATAGAATGAGTAAAAGCTAACATTTGAAACATTTTAGAAAGTAAACAACAAATCAAATGACATAAAAACTTACAGTCCATCTGAGTTTACTTTTTTTTATAGGATAGAGTGACAAATGAGCACACAGTTCACCTGATTACAAATCTAAATGCAGATGCGTTGTCACCCGCGAGGACTACGACGGAACGCCTCGTTTCCAGTAAAAAGGGTCTCCAGTTCTCTTCACTCACCATACGAAATAGATCCGCATTAAGTTACTATTTTACGCTGGTATTCTGTGAGAGTGTGGTCCTTCCCCGGTCGAGCCGACCCATTCGTGCCACAACTATACTACTAATGTAATTGCAGCATCTACCACGTATAATTTATTTGAAACATTGGAATAGATTGAGTAAAAGCAAACATTTAAAACGTTTTAGAAAGTAGGCAACGAATCAAATGACAAACAAACTTACAATCCATCTGATGTTACGTGGCAACTGGGCTGCAGTTAGATCTGTACCCGACATCTGTACCCGACTTCAAATATACACTACTAGATAAATATACTAAATATAGACTATAGATGCATTGACACCTATAGGGACTTAAATGGCTTTCCCTCACATTATGTAATTGTACTGGCTAACTAAAGCCTTCGGAATAGAACACAACAGTACATTGCTGCGTTCAGACCTGAAAGAAAATATCGTAACTACTTCCGGTAGTTCCTTCAGTATTTGGTGTAACTACCCAGAGGTACTCCTTGGCATAAAAGGAATCTTGCTACCTCTAGGTACCTTTAGGAAGCAAGTCTTCATGAAGAATAGATGTGATATATTGATATGCATTTTATAAAAGCTAAAGCATTCTTCCACAATTTGTTTTATTGGAAATACTGCGAATATTACAAGTGGAATATTACAAAATATGAAACTTGTCGGCTATCATAAAACGAGTTATGTTGGATGAATAATTACGAACCTGGATTCTTTATTATATGTAAATTTAGATTGAAGAAAATATCGTCTAAATTTTGGGCAAGTAGGCTCGTTGATGGATGGTCTATGTAAGAATTAATTCACTGTACCGTACCGTAATAGCAAATGATACAGCAAATTTTGAATTAATACCTTTTATATTAATCATAGTTGTAAATTCAATTTTCGCAATATATTATAATAATTTTACACTAGTTTGTCACGCACACAGCCGATAATAAACTAGCAAGCTAATTATTAAATAGTAGTACGAGTAGCAATTATTTTCATGATAATAAAAAATTTATTTTTAATGTTATGTAAATAAATTATATACTAAAGTAAAAAACAGTTCCAATATTTTATCACACACTAAAAAACATAGTTAAGCATATTTAAAAGTCAAATAGTTAACTCACACTCTTTTATTGGCTTCACCTATTTGGTATCTGATTATCTTATATTTGTATCCAGCATCTTATATCTATATATAGTATCTTACTTATTTGTTAAATCACCGATACGGGAAAAATAAGACTCGTACGTAATCAAAGCAATAACAAGTGTAGAGATTTACGAAGTCGCCTCGCCCATAAATTAGTGTATAATGAAGATCAAGGTTATGTTTGGAATTAAAAATTAAAAAAGTAGTTCGCTGAATTCCGCGTAATAAAATAAAATGATTTGTATGCTAAGACGACCGCTTCTTCATCTTCAAGAAGTGGTTTTCACAGCGGTCAACCTCCGCAGTGTCTACTTCACCTGAGGATGCCTCGTGTACAGGCGGAACATGTATTGCATTATCGACGGTGCTGTGTCATTCCTAGTGGTGTGGTGGGAGTTGTGATGATGGCATTAGTGGTGACGGAGATAGTGCACGCAATTGAGGGAGGGCGGAGCACTACTCCGGAGGCTTAGAGCAGAATTGGGTGGTCTTGTTCTTCAAGAAAGGCGACAAACCTTTCTTGAAGAACTACAGACCAATTTTTTTTCGGAGCCGCGTCTACATACTGTTTTTGAGAGTCATTACGAATCGTCTCGCATGCAGACTCAACGATTTCCACCCTCTAGAACAAGCTAGTTTTCGAAAAGTTTTAGCACCATAGACCACAAACATACCCTTCGCCAAATTGTACAGAAGACCGAAAAGTATAATCTGCTACTTTGTCTCGCGTATGTGGACTATGAGAAAGCCTATGATTACGTCGAAATTTAGCCGGTGCTACAGTCCCTTCAGCGGTGTCAAGTTGACTGTCGGTAAATTGAAGTACTAAAGTGTATGTACAATAGGGCTACGATGGCTATCTGAGTATAGAACTAGAGTATGAAACTTTTACAACTGCAGTAATATCTCCGAAACTCTTCACCATTGCATTGGAAGACGTTTTCAAGCACTGAAAAGTACAGAACTGAAAAGTATATAGTATTAATATCAATGGCGAGTAAATCACACGTTCGATACTAAATAACGTCACTTGAAATTTGCTTAAGCAGCATTTTTCTTATATTTCTTGATAGGGTAAAGAGAGGTGAACGAGCCGTGAGCTTATAGGTGCAGTAGTGTAGATGTGCTACTCGAAATTCTAAGGGCTGGATAGGAAGTGGTGGCAGGCCTGCTGCACACCTTGTTTAATTTATGCTGGGAACTGAAGCGGGTACCGATGGACTGGTGCAAAGCCGTGATAGTCCCAGTATATAAAGGAAAAGGGTCGCAGCAGGACTGTAAAAACTACCGTGGCATCAGCCTTCTTAGCCCTGTGGGAAAACTGTACGCTAAGGTACTGATTGAAAGGGTCATGAAAGAAACTGATGGAAAAATTTGGAATGGGATGTACAGATCAAGTCTTTTCCATGCGCATGATCATGGAGAAGTTTTTGGCCAAAAAACAAAAGGTTTTTTGTGCTTTCGTGGACTTGGAAAAGGCCTATGACGGAGTAGATAGGGATGTGCTATGGCAAACACTGAACTCATTTGGGTTGAGCGCCGGCTTGATACAGGCATTGGAGTCCCTTTATAGGGACTCTAGTGCTTGTGTTAGGATCAACGGGGTCTACTCAGACTGGTTTGACATCCATAAAGGTGTCGGACAGGGCTGTGTGGCTTCCCCGTGGCTGTTCAACCTATTTATGGACAGTTGTTTGCAAAACTTGAAAGTTGAAGAATGCGTATTAAGAATGGGTGAGTTAACCGTCAAATGCCTTTTGTACGCCGATGATCAAGTTATTCTTGCGTCGTCGGCGGCCGAGTTGCAAATGATGGTTACATTAATGAACAGATCATTAAAAGAAAGGGGTACGAAAGTAAACGCATGTAAGACGAAGGTTATGGTTTTTGAAAGAGAAGAAAGTAAAACGATTTGTGAAATAAGAATAGAAGGGGAGTTGATCGAGCAAGTAGATGAGTTTATTTTATTAGATGTGTATATTTGGGTTGCGTATTTAGCAGGGATGGGAGATATGATAAGGATATATAACGACGAGCGAATGCGGAAAATAGAGTAAATGGGGCCCTGCACTCTATTGTGAAGAGTCAAAATGTGTCGAAAAAGGCACGTGTGGCAGAAGAAGCACGAGAGTAGAATGAATGCAGTAGAAATGCGGCCGTTAAGGAGTATGTTAGGGCTGAATCTGAATGACAGGGTGAGAAATTGTGTGATAAGAGAAGAGTGTAGTTTGAAGATGATGTCGTGACCAGGATTAAGAAAGGAATGCTTCGGTGGTTTGGTCATGTGGAAAGAATGAATGAGGAAAGAGTGACAAAGAAAATTTATGTTGCAGAAGTGAATGGCAGAGTCAGAAAGGGATGTCCTAGGCGAAAATTTATCGACCAATTTGGCGATTTATTGAAAACGGGCCACATTAGGAGTACCCTTAACCGACGAGCATGTATGCGTAGATATATGGATGTGAAGGAGGCGAGAGAGGTGTGTCAGGATCGTGCCAAATGAAAGTCTGTAGTCTCTGCTTACCCCTCTGGGTGACAGGCGTGAGTGTTTATGTATATGTATTTATGTAGTGTAGACATTTAAATGAAAATGTTTAAATAAAAATGATATCCTTCACAAAGGTTTACTCCCAATTGTACATAAATTTATAAATTTAAGTTTTTTGTGTTTCGTTATTACATTATCTATACCAACCAATTGCCCGGGCTAGTCGGGGGCAAATTCAGTCCGAAAGAGAGGCTATGATTGATCGTGTAAATCTCACACTACAGACTGGCCCTGAATGGGGCGATGCCAATCTCATGAGATTCAACGCCTACAAAACACAAGCATACCTTTTCACCGCTAAAAGGAACCTGATCACCCTGGCTCCTACTTTTGGGAATGTATTCTTGGAGTACACTGACTGCCTTCAGTTCTTAGGGTTTGAATTTTCTCCGAACCTCAACTATGGGCGATTCATTGAGCCCGGAGCCTAAGCAGCCGTAGGGAAACTTGGTGTTTTGCAAGGATGCGTCGGTACTTAACGCCGGACAGTTTTTTACCTTATATAAAACGCAAGTCCGGTCGCGCATGGAGTACTGCTGTCACATATGGACTGGCTGCAAAATGCCACCTGGCAGCGTTGGACTCAGTGTAGAAACGTGCTAAGTGGCTCATTGGTGTCCTAGATTTTGTTGAAACCAACCTTGTCAGCCTCGAGCACAGGCGCAGACTAGCAAGCCTCTCGGTATTCTAAAGGATGTATTTTGGAGAGTTTACGCAGGAATTGCACGCTTTAATTCCTCCATCTCCTTTCCACCATCGGACGACCTGGTGGTCGGCGGGTCTTAACCCCTTTGTTGATGATATTCCACGCATTAGAACCAAACGGTTTACTTCGACTTTTTTAATATGTACAGCAAAGGAGTGGAATAATTTGCCGGCGTCTATCTTTCCGTCCGAATACAATCTGGGCGCCTTCAAGGCAAGAGTGAATAAGCTTTTGTTACGCTAAGACAGTGCGATTTACCATCTAATGCTGCATCACCAGTTGCCACCAAGTGGGATTGTGGTCAAGGACTGGCTTATAAAAAGTAAAAAAGATTATTCTGTGTGCTATAAAGAGTAAAAATAAATAAAAATAATTGACCAAAGAACTTTATTAACATAAATAGAGCAACAGAAATGCGTAGGTTGACAAACTTCTGACGGCAAAGATAAAACGTCTCGCATTTTGTAATTTCACTAACTCTCTTACCCTTCAAACCTATAGCATATATAGCATTGAATGTTCTACAGTTATAGCGTAGAAAGATTCAAAAAGGTAATATTAAATCAGGTGGGATTCAAAAAGGTAATATTAAGTCCTTCTGATTTGGTATCACCGCCTAAGGGCTGTTTTTGATAGGTGAGTAAAAGCTTTTACTTTTAAATTTTCGATGCTTTTAATAAGTTTTTTTCCAGAGTGTATTTACTACCAGTGCCACACTAGGAATGGATTACTATAGTTTTATAGTCATTAAAATTCCACATAGGTACCGACCTCATACCATCCTATTATTTTCACACTGTAGATTGACAAGATGATACCAGTATGAGCAACGTACAGATTTAATGAGATATATCGGACAAAGAAATAAACCAGGTGTTTCCATCAGTGATTCTCTTATTGACGTATCCATATTATCAACAATAACTTTTCAAATATATTCTTAACGCTTATTAGCTTTTTTTCAAATTTAACACACTGCCCACAGCTTTAAATATAGCATTTAATTTAGTCGTAACAAAGGAAAATGTGTGCATATGTTATAACGATCAGCATATTTCAATGACCGTAAACCGTGAAAATGGTTTAATATTTTTCTTCTAAACCCAAGTAAATACCGCCCTTAGACGGCTACGTTGAATGCTTTCGCAATTGAGGAGCGTTTTTACAAAGCAATACAACAAACAAAAATGCAAATATTATTTTTTTGCTGTTTTGAATACTCTTTCTATAGCTGGACATGATAGTATTGTTGCACGCCTAAGTTGACTTCTGGCACTAGCGCCATCTAGTGTCGGGTAACAGAGCGAGGAGAGCCTTCCAGAAAATGACATGACTAATCTTTCAACCAACAGCGCTATCTAGTATCGAATTGTAGAACTAAGCGTTCTAGAAGCCCCCGCACTCGAACTTTCGGCGCCTGGTCGGTTGCCGCGCGTATTTACTTGAATATTCTGGATGTTTCGGTGAAAAAGTGTAACTAACCTGCTGCATGCCACGATCGAAGCAGTATTGAATTTGGCGAGACAAGCGAAGCTTCGGAGCGAAATAAAGTGAATCAGTGTGATTAATTATTAGTGTCTTTTAAGTTTTAATTAGTGTAAAGTGAATTAAAGTGTTAGTTTTGGTAATTCTATCGGCAATTTTTATTGTCACGAACCTCAAGCTCGTAACAGTATTAATGAATTTTCTGTAAGCATTATATAGAACATTCAAATAGTACAGTAAAGTTTCTTGGTTTTCTCAAATTGAAACATCTACGACGAACAAACTTTCTTAAAACGATACATCAAACGCACTAGATTTGTTTTTTTTTAATGCCATCCTTTTCTGTAAAAATTACGTGATTATCATTGCGCCACATTATAAATCAGTATTATTGGGTAAGTCACCGAAAAAAGACGCCCTTTTTTGGGTTCAAATTTTATAAATAATCGTAGATAATGGAGAATATGACACGCCAGTGGTAAAAGACACAAGGTGGAAAACATGGTCCATATTTAAACTGTGATCTTTATTTAGATATAACAATAACAGACTTTAAGAAAAGATCGTCGCGGCGGGCAGTTAAACTTAGTTTCAATGACCAGAAAGGTAATCAATATTTTATTAGTATTTTTCGTAGTAAACATATTACTTAAAGTTCATACAAAAAACATGAGCTTAGTGTTTGCGTGAGTGATCTATTTTTTACAAACCTGTTTACACAGTTTGCGAACCGCACAGTTAGCGAGTTTGCGATATGCACTTACATAAATGCGTTCTCACCCCTGAGGACTAAGATGGAATACCTCGATTCCAGTAAAACCGGTCTCCGGTTCTCTATACTCATGAAACACATCGCCATTAAACTACTATTTTACGCTGGTATTCTGTGAGAGCGTGGTCCTTCCCCCGTTCAACTGCCAAGCCATCCGTGCTACAACCATAATATAGCTGCAGCATGGCTCTACCACGTAGAAAACATTATTTGAGAAACTTAGAAGAAATATGCCTACGAAAAAATAAAAAAGATTTGAAGCTTGAACTGTATTCCGACCATGTATCTTCCTTTCCTACACAGTTAAACTGGTTGCCTATCCGTCAGCGCAGATATGTTAGAATACTCTGCACCCTTTTCTCAATTTTGAACGATCCATGTGCTCCCGAGGATCTGAAATCTAAATTTCAATACATGGGAGATTCTCATAATTTTTCTCTCCGTTCCTCGGCCAATCTTAAGTTGCTCACTCCTTTACACCGTACTGGTTATTTATCTCATTCTTTCGCCCTCGTGGCCATCAGACTCTGGAACGACATCCCTCTTGACATTAAAAAAGCTCCCAACAAATTCGTCTTTAAAAATCAAGTCCGTAAGTATATGATTAAATCGTTGCAAGTTTGAATTGACTAAGCTCTCTTTTTCGTATATATTTCATATTTGTTCTGACATATATAATATTTATACGAACCTATTGTGTATGTGTATATATATATATATATATATTTATGTGTATACAGTGTATGTATGTATGTATGTATATATATTCTATTATATATTATATATGTATATATATGTATATAATATGTATGTATTGTTTATTATATATATTATTATTTCTTTTATCCTCTCTATTTGATTATTGCTGCACCGCCTCCATAATGTCTATCTCTGTTTAGCCAAATGGTTGACAGGGAGAGAATGCCCTATGGCATTAAGTCCGCCATATGTACTTTTTTGTGCATGAAAGTATAAATAAATAAATAATAAATAAATATTCCGATTATTGCAACAGTCAGAATAAAAACTTTATCATGCTTACTATGTTATCAAATTTTATCGCTTCTAGCAAGGTTCTTAACAAACTGAGCCACATTTTCCCCATCCGAAGCCATAGCTTATGCCTACTGATAGAGTATTCGGATGGATGGAAAAAGACTACCGTCGACGTGAAGAGGTTGTTTCGCCAAAAGAGTACTATTAAATTTTAGGAAAACATGGACATGTCAACGAATGGGGCAAAGATTGTTATACTTATGTCATGAAAGCCACGGCGAAAAGAATGATAAAAGCAAAAAAGTAAAGTAAAAAGTAAAGTTACAGCTTACATACGACCCACTGCTGCACAAAAGTCTCCCCTGATTTCTGAGAGGGTTTTAAGGCAAGGAAGTGTCCGTCGCGCTGCCCCAATGCGAGTTAGCGAACTTCACATGTCTTCTTAATATTTTTTTTCTTATTCCTCAGACATGCAGGTTTCCTCACGATGTTTTCCTTCACCGCCGAGCACGTGGTAAAATTGCAATTAAACAATGCGATCGAACCGGGGTTACCGCGTATTTTTATCAGACCGATACATCAACTGCTGATGTATCAAGTTTGAAAAACTCGTAGATTTATGATCTCATTATTTCCGTTCATTATTCTTGATTGTATTTTATTATGTATGTTAATGATAACTAAATAGTATATCTACCACATAAACCGTAATTTTCACTAAATCTTCTTAACCATCGAGAAATAAATATATAAAACCGTTTATCGAAAAATACACTTTTTTATGATGTTTTATGTTTTTTATGATGTGAAATACACTGTTTTATGAAGTCACTAGTTTGATTCACAATGGCCCGACTACATTAAAAATGTCCGCTGTGAAAACGCATATTAAGTGGTTTACTGTAAGTAACTGAATTTTACCTGCGTACTAAAATCCTAAGGAGGTGATTTTTATTTCTATTTCTCCCGGCGTTAACTAGAGAATGCCATTAAGCGTTAAGCTTTAATATAACACTTAATTTAAGGTTTATTAAAATAAAGAATATTATTGAAATTTAAGGTTTATTAAAATAAAGAATATTATAAATGTATATTAAAATTAATTAATATAAGTACTTATACGTCTAAGTTTTGTTAGCAATGACACGATGATAGACAATATCTAAAGTTACATACATCAAATTGACAATAGTAATCAAAATTTTATTAAAAGAATAATACAAAAAATAAGAAATAAGAAGAAAGACCGAATACAATATTCCTTTGATTCTTAAATGAGCCGTGTTAGCTTGAGGGCTAAACGCTCACTGTAATTTTCACAGTACGCACAAGTAACCCTGCTTCTATTTCCACCGTTATCAATGTAATTGTTAGTTGCAATTTTAAGTACTGTTTAACCACGTGCGGTCTATTAAAACATCGCAAGATAGCCTGTATGTCTGAGAATTAAAAAAAAAATTGAAGATATGATGAAGATATGTGAAGTCTGCGAACACGCATTCGGGTGGCGCTGTGGACACTTCCTTTGACTAAAACTACTGAACTTTACTCTACATATTTTGTAAAATGATTATAGCACTGGTTTCCGTATCGCGGCAAAATCAAAATTCCGCAGCCTGTTTTTAACTGCGCGTGTTAAAAAATCTTATGTCTTCTAAAAGGCAGCGCTATAAAGAGGTTTACCCGGAATGTAAATAACTCAAACCGACGACGACCAAAGGTGTGATACTTCTGGTACTTCGATATTCATCAGTATGCCATACATCAATTGAGGCAAGTGATCCCTATTTTGAAAGAAGATAACATGTGTGTCTTCACTAAGAGAGAAGATTGTTGACGAACTATTTTGGTTTCCTCAGTAGCCCATAAATGTACCTCATGTAGGGAGTGTGAGGAGAGTGAGAGAGGCTAATCCCCTACGTCTAGCGTTAACGAGATGGTACACAACCGTCAAGCGGTTTTTTTTAGCTTTTCCCGTACTTTTTACGATATTCATGAGATGAAATGGGGCGATGGATTCTGTTACACCACCACCTCATTGCATAAATAAATAGATAAGTTGACAAATATCAAACTTATACATGATTTAGAAAACAGATTATTCTTTTAATCTCAATTAAAAAAAGTAAAGCAGACATTTGCCAACTTTTGTTTGCTGAAAATTTTCAAAGCATTTTTGTTTTTTTTTTAGGTGCGAATTGACATGTTAGTGGCTATACGGTACCGCCCAATCCCCGTTCTGCTGTGTAGTGTTATAGTATTCTATGGTTTCTTTTTTCTTTTCTTTCGTTTCTTTCTAAAACTAAACTGCAGGTCAAAAAGTGGTTTTTTATGTGAAGATTTTTCTTATTAACAGTCTTCAAGACTGTTTTAATCTAAACAAAATTCAAATGCATAAAACGGTGGTTATGCATTTGAATTTTGTTTGTGGCAGTATACTTAACTTGATAAAGGATTTTTTGAGCTTGTTTCCAATTACCCGTATTTATAATTACCCTGCCTGACCCAATTTTTTCAGACAGACAAAAAATCATTTTTTTTTTCAAATGAGTGTAATATTAACTACGACCATTTACATGGATACTCTTTTTAATATAAAATAATTGAAATAAAACTGATTTGATTTGAATTTTTTACACATTCAATATTATATGCATAAGCAACTTTCTACGCTATAGAATAATTCCTAAAAGTAAGGAAATTCTTTTAAATTTATTTTATTTCTTCCAACAAAGTACCAAATTATTGACGAGATCATTTTATAAATAATTTTAAAATACTTCGCAAACTTGAAAAATTAATCTGATTGAACATATAAGTGGTTTTAAAAGCACATTGTCAGAAAGATAAATGATTGTTGAACTTATTTTTTTAATCGATTAATTGCTATTTTTACATTAAAAAAGTGGTTTTAGTAGCTTATGGTGTAGATTTGTCAATTGAGGATAGACACGATAACTTTTGAAAATATCAATTGTTCAACTCAATCTCCATTTTTAATCTCTTAATCTATCATGCGGGAAGTCACGGAATGTAAATTGGTGTTTGATTTTGTTTTGTTTAGTTATAATTTTTTTTCGGCTGAGAATATCCAAAATTTACGATGTTTGCGCAGCCTTGTAATAAAATATTTTACTGAATACAGGGTACAGATACACTTTGACTCACTGTCGTTAGACTGTGTCGTTTGTTTACAGCGGCTCATGATGAAAAATATTGATCGCTGTAGGAATACAAAATATTCCAAAAACCAATCAGATTTGGTTTTTGGAATATTTAACATACACATACATACTAGACCAGTGTAAGACATGCATATTATTTTATAATCACAGATTATCATTACAATATATTGCTTGCTAAAAGTACGTAGGATTTATATATAAATATACTTATACCGCTTGGACTTTATGGAGTAACCTGAAGGTGTACTTCGGTATAGCAGATACTACTTCGGTATACTAGAACTCCTCGAAGAGTAGAACTAGGTGTGCCGAGTTGCGCTTCATTTTATTAGTTATAATGAGATCTTACCTCCGAATTTGATAAAGTGATGTGAAGTTATACTTTGGTAAAAGTTAAATTAAAATACTGGTTATGACTAGATGAAAAACTTTTTGAAAACTGCAGAAAGTTGATGAGAAAAAAAATACTAACGAGTAAGTTAAAAAATATTAGTTTTTACGATAATGCCAGAGTACAAATACCTTAAAATTAAAGAAATAATACACTTATCGTTTTAAGACAATTCTGTTAAAAGTTTTTTTAATTAACAATAATAAAAAAAATTGAATCTCAATAATAGTAACATCGTAAAATTAAAACATATATTTTTATTGAGAATTTTTTTTCCACATTTTTTCACGATCATATGAACATTATGAGTCGTGCACTTTTGGATTTACATAAATTAGTTACATAAATTTATCGGAAAATTAGAAGTGATAGTAATAATGTTATTCGTGAAAACTTGTGTGTATTTAAAATACTTTTAAAAATTACTATGAATGAAATGCGCTTAAGGCATGCACATTTGAATTTACCAAAAGTTTTATATTTTTATTTATTTATGGAACTTTTAAGCGTTTTTTAATAGAACGAGTGCTCCCCGGTGTTGATACCCGCCAGAACTAAAGGAATTGTAATTTTAAATTTGATTTAATACGTGCTCAGCGTTGAAGGATAATAATATAGAAAACCGTCTTAGAAATTGAAATAAATTCATAAATATGCATTAGGGCAACCCAGATGTTCCGGCTGCTATAGAACCTCAGAAATGAGTAGTACGAATAGAGACTTCATCCTTAAAATATACAAAAGCTAGCTTTCTTATGTATACTCCTAAGACTTTACTTTTTTTAAACACTATTAAATATTTTATTATTTTTAATAACTAACCTTATGGGACCAGCTCAAAAAGGAAGTGTTTCCGAAAGTTTGTAGAATATTTGTATGTGTTTGCGTGGTGAGGAAACGTGGGACCTCTTTCACTATTAAAGAAAGCATTCCATTTTACGAGTGACAACGCATCTGTGTTTTATTCTTAAGGGGATATAGTAAGTCAGCTCAAATTCTAATTTCGCCCCCACTTCCCCGCGCGTCTCATGCCCGATCCGTACCGACATGTTTGTAATCACTAATACTTTTTTTTAAATAATAATAAACTTTATTTGACATAAAATATTACAATAAATATTTCAGTGAATCCATAGGCTCCTAAACTAGGGTAAAACTGTGTTTCAGGAGCCAGTGGCTTCTCCCATAACATTGCATTATTAATTTATGCCATAAGATAAGGTACATTATAAGTTATTCAGCAGAACTCCTTAAATCAAGAAAACAAAAATTAGTAAAGAAAGGGCTACTCACTAGCGCATATCTGTTATGTATGTAGTTGTGTATATTAATGTGTGCGTGCGCGCGCGCGCGCGCGTGTGTGTTTGTGTGTGTGTGTGTGTGTGTGTGTGTGTGTGTGTGTGTGTTTGTGTCAATAATAAAAACCAGTTAACATGTTTTCTACATCGTCATAATCAAGGTTTTTAAGCCATAAAAAATATACTTCTTAATAACATTATTATTGCATTCTTTTACATTATACCCCTTATTTAGTCTGTTATACGAGTATAGATGTGGAACAATAAAATCAAACTGCTTCTGGGCGAATCTTGTTTTTACTTTGGGAATAGGACAACGGTCAAGCCTCGAAGATGATTTAGGCAAGTAAGGAACATTTTTTTTTGTGATAATGGCGTAGACTTTCGTAAATAAATAATTTTCTAATACTAATACCATTGGCTTTGTCATAGACAGCTGTTGTGGGATGTCTGAAGGGTAAGAAGAATAACACTTTCAGTACTGCACGTTGTGCACGTTCTGCAGTGATCAAGTAGGATTTTGCTGCAGTGCCCCAAGCACAGATACAATACCTAATAATGCATTCACCAAGGGCTTTATAGGTTTGTAATACTAATTTGTAGTCAACAACTCTTCTTAGAGTTTTAAAAACATAGATCAGTTTTCTCAATCTTGTAGACAATGACATTATATGCATTTTCCAATTTATTTATCATCAATTTCAACCCCAAGGTACTTTATTGAATCTACACGCAACAAAAAGGAACAATTACACTGGTCAGGTCGACTACTACGATTGCATGGATATGTATGAATTTTAATTCTAACGTCGGCATCAGGTCCTCCTGATGTTGTCTTGCTATAGCACATGAACTTCGTTTTGTTGATATTAAGGGATAAAAGGTTATTTTCAAGCCATTGCGTCACTATAGAGAGACAATCTTCCGCCAGGTCTGTCACTTTTTGCCAATTTTTATCATGGACGAGTAAGACAGTATCATCTGCAAACATGAGCAAGTCAAGATTAGGAAAATTAATTTTGCACAGATCATTTATATATAAGAGGAAGAGAGGAGGCCCTAGTACACTGCCCCGTGGAAAGCCGTAGGTGCATCTTGCACTATCACTCTCATGACCTTCTACCCGTACACGTTGTGATCTTCCGACTAGATAATCTGCGAACCAGTCACGAGCTATCCCCCTGATCCCCATATTCTTCAACTTGGCCAAAAGGATTGGAACTGTACCAGGCGGTCCCATAATGAACTGGCCTGATATACTTCAACGCGACATGTCGCTACATGTTGTGTTGCATTAAATAGTACGTTTATCGTGCACTTAATATAAGAAACATGCATCGACATGAAATGCTTAGTCTTAGTTTAACAGGCATTTGAATAACGAGAGTCGCGTATTTTTTCAAAATGTCGAAAACTGAGTATCGAAGTGTCATAAAGTTTCTGTTTAAAGAAGGTTTATCCCCTGCCCAAATAAAAGAACGATTGGATGGCGTGTATAAGGAGTCTGCCCCCTCCCATAGCACTGTGAAAAATTGGGTGAAAGAGTTTCACCTCGGGAGAGAAACCGTCGAAGACTTTGGCCACGACGGTCGACCTGTGGAAGTGCTCAATCCCGAAACGATTGCTCTTATCGAAGAGGAGGTTCTGAGTGACCGCCGTTTGAAGATTAGAGAAATTGCAGTAAGGCTTGGGCTCTTTAAGAGTACCGTTCATCGCGCGATCCATGAAAATCTTCACATGAAAAAAGTGAGTGCAAGATGGGTACCGAAACTTCTTTCAGCGGTACAGAGACAGGAAAGAGTGCGCTGCGCTTCGGAGTTTTTGGATCTTTGTGGCGAAAGTCCAAAGACTGTGATCGAGCGGCTAGTGACTGGTGATGAAACTATGATCTTGTATTATGATCCACAAAGCAAGCGCGAGTCAATGGAATGGCGTTATAAGGGTGAAAAGCCCCCTAGAAAGGCAAAGGTGCAACAATCGACTAAAAAACTGATGTGCACAATATTTTGGGATTTTCAAAGCATTTTGATGGTGGATTTTAAAGAACGTAATACAGTAGTGAACGGCAAATATTATGCTTCTTTAATATATAAATTACGAGACAAGATAAAGGAAAAACGAAGAGGCAAGCTCCATGACAACGCCCCTGTTCATACCGCTGGGGTTTCGAAGGATGCAGTTCGTCAATGCGGGTTCACAGAAGTTCAACATCCACCTTACAGTCCAGAAATGACCCCGTCCGACTATTATTTATTTCCAAATTTAAAGTGGGACTTAAAAGGAAGAAAATTTTCAAGCGATGAAGAGTTGCAGGCGGCCGTCTTCAGTCATTTTGAGGATAAAAAATGTGATTATTTTTATAAAGGTTTAGAGATGTTGATTCACAGATGTCAGAAGTGTGTTAGTATTCATGGTGATTATATTGAAAAATAAAATTGGTTTCGTTTCATTTCCTTCATTGGTTCATAGTTAGGCCAATTCATTATGGGACCGCCTACGTAAGTAGATAGGTCGTTAGATACTTATTTCATTAGGTTTATCATATTTGTTTCTGTTTCTTAACACCAACCCAGTCGCTTCTTATTTTTATTACGGTTATTTCCCATTTTAATTTTACATCGTCCTGTTGCGTAATGTGTATTCTTATCGTAAGCGACACAACTTCCCCTTCAAAAGCCAAAGCGGTACAAACCGGGCGGCAGGAAACAAGCTTCAAGACGCCGATAGTTTAGGTAATTTCTTTTTACAGTGAAAATAATTGTATTTAAAAAAAAGTAAATAACATAAGCCCTGCTTTATAGTTAGTTCAGTTAGTATGCAAAGTTTCATGATTGGTAACGCCAGTTAACAATCTACTTTATCAACATTACATTACATATCGCATTGAGTTCGTCCTAAGTTATATCTACTTTATCAACATGACTAGTGCATATTTTTTGTTTCCTTCCTTCCTTCCCTTTCCTACCGCACGCGCTGCCGCCGAGGTGGGGAAGAGGATCTCGGCGCGCGTCAGTATACTAAGTGATATTACGCCATCCGCAACGCACGGCCACCCGTCGCGTCTTATGTACATTAACTGCAAACCGCGCAGGATGAACATTGAGTTCTCCTGTTTATGTTTAATATTCACCGCATCAGACATTGTGTCTTTGTAACTCATAAAAGTGTGAGACGCCCCCGTAAGGGCAAAGGTGGAGAGTGTGGGACTTCACGAGACTGTTCCGAGAGTGCGTGTGCGCCGAACCACGTGGTGAGCTAGCTGTATAGCAGACACTCCAGGAGGAAGGCGCAGCAGCCCTCATCAGGTCAGTGCGTGCTATCCCACCTATTTATTTTCCCCTTTGCCATATGCACCAAAATTACAGTCCACTAAATCTTTATCGAAAATACCTTAAGTTACTTGCGTCTCCATTTTTAATGGTCACTTCTCGCTGGATTGACCTTGACTTTCCGCCCTTATTAGATCGTTATCGTAATAAGCGTTTATATAATTAATTATTTATATTTTAATCCGACTTCGGATTAACCCCGCCCTTATTAGAACACTAGAATAGGTCCTAATAGGTGACATTCATAGTAATTTTAAAACTATATTCATAGAATGAATAAGCATATAATTATCTATATAAATTATTTGTTGTATGTTCACATCACGTCATCAACTTTTAACTACATCTATAGATTATACTGTTAAATTACATTTATTATTTGCACATATATTTAAGCATTATATTCGTTATAAATAACTTCATAATTATTATAAAAGTTAACAATTAAAGTTCATCGTTAACAAAACTAATAATTCAACCGCGTAGCGAGGTCGCTTACAGACTACCCGCTTATTAATATATTATTTTTGCCGCATAACTTAAGTTGTAATGCCGCCTAAAAAACAAATAGCATCGAATAATAGCGATTCCTCGGATAATGAGGGCACACCTGATGCTGAGTTGGTTTTATTGTTAGCTAAACGAGATGCTTTATTTGAAATAGTGCAAAAAATATACGATATGTCCTCGGACATCCACATAAACACTTCCACGATGGAGCGTTTTCTTGATGGAAGTTCTAATATTAATGCTTTACGTATTGAGTTTAAACAGGTCTTAGATAATTATAATTCACATTTATTAAAAATAAACCCTATTGCTAAACCTGATTATAACAGCCTCATTGCGTTTGAGTCTCTTTGCGGTAGAATAAATAGGCTTTATTTACAATATTCGCAATCTAATTCACAAAGTACTAGTACACCATCTAAAGCCAGATTCACACTTCCGCCTATCGAACTTATGCCATTTTCGGGTGACATTCGCTCATGGCCTTTATTTTATGCTAGCTTTAAATCAACCGTCCATGACAACACATCGCTTACCGACGCTGAAAAGTTATACTATTTGCTAGGTAAACTAACGGGCAAAGCCCTATCTGTATGCTTAGGTATAACTCCTTGCGCTGAAAATTATAAAATTTTATTGCAAGCACTCGTTGACAAATATGAAGACCGGCGTATGCTAGCATCTACATATATTAATCAGATGTTCGAATTTAAGCCATTGCAATCGGCCACCGCAAATAATTTTGATTTATTTACTGATAACTTTATAAGTGCAGTGCGCGCTTTACAAAACTTAAAGTTAGATAATCTCGCGGACTTAATTGTTCTTCATATCGCGCTTAAGAAGCTGGACCCGGATACCATTCGCTCTTTCGAATATAGTCATAGCTCGATGGTACCTACCTTTGATGATTTAGTAAATTTTATTAAGACCCGCTCCAAAGTTTTGCAACGCACCGATTCTAGTACAAATTCTAATAGCGCACCAAACAATCGACGAGTTAACGGTAATAATCGTCGCTGTAATAATACTTCGTCGCTGAAGTATCAGGCGTACGTAAGCACGACGACTAGTTGCTCAAAGTGTCTGTGCGATAATATTGTGCACCAACACCTATTTAAGTGTGCAGACTTTAATAAAATGACGCCGCAGGAACGATTTAAATGCGTAAAGAGTAACAATGCATGTGTGAATTGTCTCAGTTTAAGTCATCGAGTGTCTAGTTGCTCTTCAAATTATAGTTGTCGAGTTTGTAAATTTAAACATCACACATTGTTGCACTTCCACCGCAGAAGCGATAATGCTTCCCCTGCGCTGGCGCGTTCTCCACCGCTTCAGCCAGTTACACTGAAGTCTACAACCCCCGCGCCCGCACACTCGCCACCCCTCACCGCAGGTGCGCGTTCAGACGTCGCGCTGTGTACTTCGTTCAAGAATGTTTCTCAACATTCACCGCCTCCCGCGCGCGCAAGTCGTTCGCAGAGAACTGTTTTATTATCAACCGCTCAAGTATTTGCTTACGATGCTAAGGGAGAGAAACAAATTATTCGTATATTATTAGACTCCGCGGCTCAAAGCCATTTTATGACTAAAGAGTGCTGTCATCGTTTAGGCATTCAACAACACGATACCGAATGTACTGTAGTAAAGGGATTCGGTGGAGTTGAAAAAATTGTAAAATCGAAATCGATTGATATTAAAATTTTCTCACGGTTCGACTCGAATATTAACTTCAATATTTCAACGCTAGTTGTTGATCAAATCACCGACCTTTTGCCCACTGCTGTGGTAGACACATCTGTCTTATCACACTTCCATGGCATAAGACTCGCTGATGAATGTTATAGCATGCCTAATAAAATTGATGTTTTGATAGGCGCATCCCTTTTCCCGCACTTACTGTGCCCAGACGTAATTTATTCGTCTAACGACTTGTCCGGGCCCTCGGCTTTGAATACGGTATTTGGTTACGTTATTATGGGCTCAGTGCCGACACTTCAGGTAAATCATTCTTTAACGTGCTGCTCAGTTCTAGAGTCTCCTATCGTTGACAAATTAGTGCAACGTTTTTGGGAGCTTGAACAGCCACCCTCCGCACCGCCCATTCAGTGTCCTTCAGACATTGAATGTGAAGAGTTTTATAAATCTACGACATCCCGCGATCCTTTTACTGGTAGATATATTGTTGGCCTGCCATTTAAAGATGACGTTTACTCTCTCGGAGATTCTTATGAAACCTCTCGACGACGATTCATGTGCTTGGAGAGGAAACTTCAAGCCTAGCCTACATTAAGGTTAGCATATGATGACGTCATAAAGGAGTACTTAGCTAAAAATTATATATCCCCCGCACCGCCGTATGACTCTCATGAACCCGCTCCAATATATGTCATACCGCATCATGGAGTCTTACGCGAAGATAAGAAGTCAACGCGTCTGCGCATCGTCCTGGACGCTAGCAGTAAGACTAGCACTGAGCGATCATTAAATGATATTCTGCATTCAGGACCAAATTTGCAAGGCGACTTGTTCAATATAATTTTAACTTTCTGCTTACATCCAATCGCTATGACAGCCGACTGTCGCCAACAATTTCTGCAAATAGTTGTTCGCGATTCTGATCGTCGTTACCAATGCTTCCTATACCGCTTCCGTCCACAAGACCCACTTGTGTTATATCACTTCAATCGCGTGTGCTTCGGTTTAACTTCGAGTCCATACCATGCATTGCGCACGGTAAGACAGCTCATTGATGACGACGGCGCAAAGTATCCACTTGCGAGTCGTATCGCATTTACTTCGCTATATATGGACGACATCGCGTTCTCTATGCCCAGTGAATCCGAGGCCAGTGAGACCTCTCGGCAGCTGATAGACTTATTCAAGGGTGCCCAATGGGACCTGATAAAATGGCATAGCAACCGTCGATCTGTTTTAGATGACCTCCCTACTTCCCATAAAATTACAGGAGAAGTAGAGTTCGATAAATCAATGCCACATAAAATACTAGGCTTGCATTGGTCTACCGATAGTGACGCCTTTTATTTTAAGATATCTGTTCCCGCTGATGTGACGTGCACTAAGCGCGCCATCTTATCTACTGTCGCTCGCCTGTGGGACATAATGGGTTTCGTTTTTCCCACAGTCGCGTACTCCAAATTGTTAATAAAGCAGCTTTGGCAACTTAATTTAGATTGGGACGACATACCACCACCGCCAATTATTAAGATGTGGAGGCAATTCTGTGCTGAATTACCAGCTCTTAATGATTTACGTATCCCGCGACATGTTGGTGAATCCAAAAACTGTACTGCGTCACTCCTGGGGTTTTCCGACGCCAGCGAGCACGCATACGGTGCCGTAGTCTACATACATGTAAAGAGCGTCAATGGTAACACCGTCCAGTTGATTTGTGCAAAGACTAAAGTCGCACCGACGAAACCACTATCTATTGCACGCCTTGAGCTTTGTGGAGCGGTTTTACTCTCAAAATTGCTTCGCAGAGTACTCGACAATTATTCTCTTGACCTTGCAATATCAGTCTATGCCTTTGTAGATTCAAAAGTAGCTCTGTACTGGATAAAGAGTTCGCCACACAAGTGGCAGACCTTTGTTGCAAACCGCGTTGTTCAGATTACCGACAATATTCGCGCTGATAACTTTTATCATGTCGCAGGTACTGAGAATCCCGCTGACATACTTTCACGTGGCGTTACGCCAAATAAATTAGTTTCAAACCCCCTGTGGCTCCATGGGCCTCAGTGGACTTCGTTAGATCCATCTCAATGGCCTCTTCGTACTTTAGACAATGAGGTTATTGCAAACATGCCTGAGAAGAAGATTTTGTCGCACACTGTGTGCACATCCGTCTGTAATTCTGCGATTTATGAGCTCGCACTCCGCATCTCTTCTTGGAGTAAACTTCTACGTATAATTGCGTACGTGTGTAAGTTTGCTAAATTATTGCCCCGCCGCAACACTACTGTAGTGACTGCTGATGATCTCAGTTTCTCTGAGGTTATAATCCTCCGCGCGAATATTTAAATATTGAAGGTAACAAACCTTGCTCGCCCGCTTTCAATCGTTTAAGGCCTTTTATTGAGAATGGTTTAATCCGCATTGGTGGTCGTCTTTCGAACTCCGCATTAGATTACACGCAAAAACATCCAATTATACTCCCGCGCAGTGATCATATAGTGAACATGATCATTGACTATTATCATATTAAAAATTTACACGCTGGGCATGAATTGTTATTGTCATTGCTCCGTCAAAAATTTTGGATCCTTTCAGCACGCCGTATCGTGAGAACTACTAAGGGAACATATCTCCGTCCTGTTGCTCGTATTTGCCCTCTCCCAAGACAATAAATCACGATTATTTTGATTATAATTATTTATCTAAATTAGGAATTAAGTTTATATTTATATATATTAAAAAAGTATTAAACCGCGATATTATATTTATGTATACATTTTCTCGCTTACCAAGTAAGTTTAGTAGATGAGACATGCGCATTGAGCGCATCCTCTCACTTTATATACCGCTTATTTATTTGTTTTCCTTTTACTTTTCTATTACGGTTGTCTTTTAAAGGTGACCCTTTAAGGGCGGGAGGAAATGGTAACGCCAGTTAACAATCTACTTTATCAACATTACATTACATATCGCATTGAGTTCGTCCTAAGTTATATCTACTTTATCAACATGACTAGTGCATATTTTTTGTTTCCTTCCTTCCTTCCCTTTCCTACCGCACGCGCTGCCGCCGAGGTGGGGAAGAGGATCTCGGCGCGCGTCAGTATACTAAGTGATATTACGCCATCCGCAACGCACGGCCACCCGTCGCGTCTTATGTACATTAACTGCAAACCGCGCAGGATGAACATTGAGTTCTCCTGTTTATGTTTAATATTCACCGCATCAGACATTGTGTCTTTGTAACTCATAAAAGTGTGAGACGCCCCCGTAAGGGCAAAGGTGGAGAGTGTGGGACTTCACGAGACTGTTCCGAGAGTGCGTGTGCGCCGAACCACGTGGCGAGCTAGCTGTATAGCAGACACTCCAGGAGGAAGGCGCGGCAGCCCTCATCAGGTCAGTGCGTGCTATCCCACCTATTTATTTTCCCCTTTGCCGTATGCACCAAAATTACAGTCCACTAAATCTTTATCGAAAATACCTTAAGTTACTGGCGTCTCCAATGATTTTATTTAAAGTATTTTATGAAAAACAGCGGTTTATTGTTCAGTTTTGAGGTAACTTTGGATTTCTTTTCTATCGAGAAAATTTTACGGAACCGTGGTTTCGTCTAACATACTACTTGACATTAATTCTCAACTTTAACATATATTTATTTCAAAATTAATGCTGCAATATTTTCGGCATAACGGAGGATCTTGTTATGCCATTTGAGGTTGTATTCCCCTTTAATCGATAGCATATGGTTTATGTGGGTTACGGCGTCCAAGCATTGATTTACGAAATGCAGATACTCTACTCTACCTTCCTGTTTTTAACCAAGTTCCAAAAACGCGTAGGTTCTATATTCAACGCGTATATTTTTAATGATGTTTACCGAAACGGCTAATTTGAATTTGAGGATTTTTCTTTTACTATAGAGATTATTATACTTCAAGAGAAATTCAAAGAAAATTCACCAAATAGCGTGGTAAGATAGGGGATATAGTCTTTAGTATAATGACGTTCTAGTTGTTACTTTGAACTTGCGATATTCTAAAGTCCACTCAAATGGGCAATATAATTAAACTTATAATAAAAAAGTGAAACCACTATTACCTTCTGAAGTCAAACTCTGAAGAAAAGTTTATTAAATAACAACAAATTTTTCAATACAATATGTAGAAGAACTGACTTCAGAAGCTATAACGTGAACATTTTCTTTTGTTTTTGAAGTCTGCTTTACATTTTTAAAGTTTTAAATCAAAATTACATCTAACGGATAACAAGTGTAACAAAAAAAGTTAATAATCATTTGAATTCTAAATTTTTTGATTGTTTACGCGTAACTTTAAACAAACTAATATATTAATTAAAGTAGCTGTTGTAGTTGCAAGCTTAAATAAGTTACAACAAGCTTAAATGTTAAAAAAAGTAGTTAAAAAACTCAACTGGGTAAAAAAGGTAACTGAAAAGAGAAAAACTGCACTCCCATAATTAATACGAATATAACGACACCTTGTGCATGTGTTAAGTGTTAAAATTCATGAAGCCGTTTAGGCTTCAACGAGTGCCAAATAAATAGATATACCATACGAGTACATAATCTCGAAAATAATTACTGTTCTTTTGGTAAATATAAGTCGGGTAGTAAAATTAATGCTGCATTGGATTCCAAGTCACATTCAGTTAAAAAAATTCAACTGTAGATAGAATAAAATTGTTAATGTCAGTTCTAGCCGTTTCCTCGGATCGCATTAAACTAGTGAAGCAAAAGTCCGATGTCACATGAATATTTGACGAAATATCGTGAGAAAAAATCATTTGTTTTCGAACGGTTTCGCCACAAATTTCTTTATTTCCAGGGATAGATAAAGAAAAAAAATAACAGAAATTATTAAAAAAACCTCGATTATATCCAAGCGAATAAGTACGGATTTCTAATGAAAGACGTGCCATTGCCAAACTTTAATGACTGTGGAATAATGAGACGTACAATGTTTCGTTATGAAAATATCTCATAAAGAGAACTATACAGAATAAATATAAATTTTATTAATAATAGTAGGTATAACGTCAGCCTCCTGAATATTATTTTATCGTCTCAAACACCGGAACGTAGTAAAATGTTGAATGAGTTGGCAGATTTATGTTTTAGGTAGAATATAACGATTTTACACTTATATGCTTTGTATCGATTTGTATTGTAAGAAGATTCAATAGTGTAAGTAAATTTAATAGGGCGATATTTATACATAAATAGCGTGAAAAGGGGTTTTGTCGCTAAGCCCTTTCTCGCGCTAAATTATTATTATTTAATATTAAAGAATTTTAATCCTGGAACATTACGATAAAGGTACGAACAATATTAGTCATTTAGACAAGGGGTGACAAACGAACGCACTCATAATAGCTGCAACGTGACTCTACCACATTTTTCAATTAGACACCCTCATTACCGATTCATGTTTTACGCTGGGCATACTTTAAAGGATTGTTTATTATATAGAACTAATAAATTGAAACAAGGAAGGAAGGATTAATTCTTTAATGTCGTCAAAATATAGAAAAAATATATTACTCCTCCGATATACTTAGAGAAAATAAAATGTTTAAAATACCATTAATTTTCCAAGTGGTAGACCACTAGTAATAAACTTCAGAATTACATCTCCTCCGACGATCCATGAAAAATAAATTTAAAGCTTTATTAAAGGATTTGCCGTGTGTCTAGGCACGGACGTTAGGAAATTATTCACTTGAATACTTATAGAAATAGCAATCGTACTTTAAATTTAACGACCACGTCGAATGGCTTTTTGAATTTTTGTAAAAGCAAAATTTATAGAGAAAAGAAATAAGGAGACAGCTTGGGTTAAATTATTACGTACTTAATGTATACTAAGTACGTCATTTACTCTTAATAGTTTTTTAGGATGAGAACTTTCAAAAATCAAACAGTTTAAAAGAAATTTACTGAAAAATTGTCTCAAATTATTTCTTACATTTACGACGCGAATATTACGCATTGAGTGAAACTATTGTTACGAATTTCATTGTTCTTTTAAACTTTTTAAATCCCGACTATTCGGGTGCTTTACCATTGTCACGAGAGACTAAGTTTTTTTTTAAAGGACATCCCGATATCGTAGTTAAGGAAGGTTAGCGTCAACTTTTAAATATTAATTTTTAGTCCATTCGACGTAAAACGAGCCATATTCTCTTTTGAAATAAGCATGTTTTTTTTTTTCAAATTTAAATATTCTTATAAATCATTCTTGATAGGAAATGATATTTTTGTGTTAACATATGGTGGATAAAATATGAATTTTTAAAATGTTCATAGTTTATGATGTTCTCATCCATGTTACTATTGACTTACACAGTCTATCCTTCGATTACAGCCTTTAAAGTCAAGTAAAGGGAAATTGGCCACAGTTGTTATGCTTGGCAGACGAGTTGACAACTGCAGTATTTTTTTATAATTTTGGCCACAGTTGTTATGCTTGGCAGACGAGTTGACAACTGCAGTATTTTTTTATAATTTTGGCCACAGTTGTTATGCTTGGCAGACGAGTTGACAACTGCAGTATTTTTTTATAATTTTGGCCACAGTTGTTATGCTTGGCAGACGAGTTGACAACTGCAGTATTTTTTTATAATTTTGGCCACAGTTGTTATGCTTGGCAGACGAGTTGACAACTGCAGTATTTTTTATAATTTTGGCCACAGTTGTTATGCTTGGCAGACGAGTTGACAACTGCAGTATTTCTTTATAATTTTGAGTTGTTATTAGAACAATGCTGCTGACCATGTCCTGTTTCGGTTTCCCTGTTGCCCCTCACGACATTCTACGAGACGACATGAAGTATAAATATAAAATTCATACGATTGAAATGGTAAATAAAACTATTTAATGATAAATCTGAAGGGGAGGGGTGGGGGCAAACTATAAGGCGGATTTTTGATTAATTTTTTATAAATAAATTATTGACGAACAAACTATTATTGACAGAGAAAGGGAAAGGGAAGGCCTTGAAAACTTAAAATGAGAAGATAGTTTTTTAATTTTATTGACATAAAATTAAAAATGGTCGTATATCACATTTTCTTTCAACAATTTTTATAATTTCTACATTTTCTATAATTTCTACAAATTTAAATTGTTTATTGCTTTAGAATCAAAATTTATTTGTGTATTTGCATTTTATTAAAATCACAATTTATTTTATAATGCTATTTTCCACACGATAACAGGCACTGCAGTAAATTTTTAATATTAAACACGAAATTTACCGTAAGTCTGATTTAGCGCATGCACTTGTTGCATACTTTAGAGCTTTACAATGACAAACGGCTATAAAAGTGAGAATACAAACGTCGCCTTTATTAAAATTCACGTCCATTTATCCTGAAAATATAAGCAAAACAGTTTTGACTAGCACAAGCAAAATATAAACCTAGTATCATTAGGCGGTGCCAGATATATGATATGATTTAAATATTCAAGCGTGCGTGAGTGAACGTGCGTGTGCTAACGCAAGCATTATAATTAAGTATATACCGTACTAAACATCTGCGTACAATAAAAATACTTATTTTTTCCTAAAACTCTAGTGACTATCTAACTTACAGTTCAACTGATAGCAGTTGCCCACTGGCGCTGATGGAATGCCTCACAGCCTGTACTTATACTGATTCTCTATACCCTTAAGCCGCAGCAATGAAAGCTCTACTATCATCTCCACCCCCTAGCGGTCTCATGAGCCGCGACCATATTCCGTCAAATCTCTAGCGGTCTCATGAGGTCGCACCCACCCACAGCACTTTAACCCAAAAAACCTTATCGCCATTTTCGCGTGAATGTTATTGTGTTGTTTTTTGGATTTTTCTAGTATTTTATTAGTGTTTTAGAATAGTGTTTTATTATAAAATTGTAATATTTTTTTTGTGTGAATATAAGTAATCTTTTTACGTAAATAATTTCAAGTAATATATATTGAAATTATCAAAATAGAATAAAATCTCTTTCTAATGAAGTAAAACCTGACTTTTGTTTAGACCATATGAAAAGGAACCAGGCTCGCAAGGTCCTCTTGAAAGGGAACCAGGCGTTCCATAAACGTTCAACTAAGAAACAGAAGGGAGGAATCGAGGCTTCTCTCGATCCGGCCTCCTAAAACGCCTATGTTGGGTTCGGTATGTGATCTCCGCAACGGAGTAACACACAAGGGCGATAACCTCTTCCTTTTCAGAAAATAGGTTCGGGCGGGGATTATGGGTCTTCCCAAGTCTTCCCGGTCCCAACGCCTTAATTCTTCGATGTGGACTGTATAATTTTGAGGGACGAATTTCTTGGGAATAAAACAGCAATTATCTTCAAACCGTACCGTGAGAGAGTAATTACTTTTCCCTATCACTTCCCTACACTTTTTCTTTCTTCTTATTGACTGCTGGTCTTGCACTTTTTCCCGAACTAATCCCGAAGGATTCCCGAACTTTCCCGAAACTTCCCCGAACGAATTGCAACGTTAATTGTCTTCTACACGTGCCTTAAGGCACATGCCGGCTTCGGGCCTCGGGGTATGCCCCCATTACCCGTGCTATCCTCGCGGTCCACCACTATGGACCGGTCCTGGGAGCCTTCTATTGGCATTGTAGATCTTTCTTGCGGATTAGTCCGTGATTGGTTAATTTTTTCGTAGTCGGTTAGACTACGAAAAAATTAACCAATCACCCCTGCCAGCCCTTTTCAGGGCTGCAATTCTACACAGCTGCGCACCCATGCGAACGAGGGTTAGGGCGTCCCCCCAAGGCGACGCACACCAGCTCGTCCCCGTTGGTGTGGAATGCAGCGTGCAAAGCGGCGATGGGGACCGCCACCCGTCACGCACAGCCCGACACGGCGGAAGGTGGAGGACGGAGTGCAGAGTTGGCACGTGGAATGAAGAGGAGGCATGAGAGATAAGACGAATGAGTTGATCGAAATAATGAAAGAAAGAGAATTAGATGTCGTGTGTATGTCGGAGACCAAACGGAAAGGCAGTGGTATTGAAGAGCTCCCTGGCGGGACGTTAGCTATATGGTCCGGAGTCCCGGAAAGCGAGAACGCCTGCCAAGGAGTGGGAGTGCTGTTGTCGTCCCGGTTGGTCGATCTTATGACTGAATACAAGGTTGTGAACTCAAGACTTCTCTGGGTTCGCTTCAAAATGGGACTGACGAAGTTATTCCTTTTGGCTGTTTATGCGCCGGTAGCTTCGTCGTCCAGGGCTGAGCTGGAGGAGTTTTGGGAGAATGTAAGAGAAGTTCTAGATTTGGTTAAGGGAAACGAAAGAACTATTGTATGTGGTGATTTGAATGGATGGGTAGGCATCGCTCGACCAGGATACGAGTCGGTGCTTGGAAAGTTTGGAGATAAAAGGGTTAATGATGCTGGCAAGCTTATACTGGCTGTATGCAAGGAAAAGGGTCTTCTTGTGACAAACACTATGTTTAATCACAGGAAGATCCATATGTACACTAGAGAAAGAAAGAATGAGAGAAGTATGATTGATTTGTTCCTGGTGGATGACCGACTGCGAAAACAGGTGATGGATACACGAGTGTTCAGGGGTGCTGACCTGGGAACGGATCATTATCTAGTAATTACTAGATTTAGGGGTTTGTTCGCGGGTTGGCGCCACCGGACGGCAGTAACAGAACCACAGTCGGACTGTCGCATCCGAAGCTGGAAGCTTCAGGAAGCGGATACTAGGGACAAATATCACACGAGGGTAGCCGAAAAGCTTGACACCATCGATGGCAGGAAAGAATGTGTGGAGAGAATATGGCAGAACCTTAGGGATGGAATGGTAAGTGCAGCGGAAGAAGTATGTGGTACGACAAAAAGAGGTAGTAGTAAAAGAAGAGATGCATGGTGGAATGACGAAGTGAAAGAAGCTGTAAAAAAGAAGAAAAAAGCATGGTTAGACTACTTAGCCTCTAGTAACGATGAGCATATGAGAGAGAAGATGAAAGAAAGATATAAGCTGCAGAAAGTTCATGCGAAAACATTGATTGAGGAAGTACGTGAAAGGTGTAGAATAGAAGCGGACGAGAGGTTGTCGCACAACTTTAGGGAAAACTCCAAACTCTTCTGGAAAGAGGTTGGAAGGTCCCGGAGTGGTGCGACAGCTTTAAGAATGAACAAAGTGCTTTCGAGAACCAATGACGTCCTCTCAGAAAAATCGGACGTCATGCAGCGATGGAGTGAATTTTATAGAGAATTGTATGCGTGTCATGATCTTAGTGAAGGATCCGGGGGTGACGCCGTGACTGGCACGCCAGACACGGACCTCGATGACACTGAGGTCATCAGCATGAAAGAGATTGAACGTGCGATTCGAAGTTTGAAATGTGGTAAGGCTGCGGGACTAGACAGAGTTACTGCTGAAATGGTCAAGTACGGTGGGCCTCGCGTCTGGGACAGCTTTCATCTGCTGTGCAATTTGTGCTGGCGGACGGGAGATGTCCCGGATGATTGGCGATCCGCGGTCATTGTGCCTTTATATAAAGGTAAAGGTTCACATTTTGACTGCGGGAGCTATCGGGCGATCAGCTTGACCAGTTTAGCAAGTAAAGTTTATTCGAAGGTTTTGACACGCAGGATGCAAGAGAAATCGGAAAGATTCTTATGGGAGGCACAATGCGGATTTAGACCTGGAAGAGGATGCACGGATCAAATGTTTTCTCTCCGCATGATCACGGAGAAGCTTCTGAGTGTTAACCAGAGGATTTTCTGTGCTTTTGTGGATCTGGAGAAAGCATTTGATAAGGTTATAAGGAAGAAAATGTGGGAACTGTTGCCGGGATATGGTGTGGATGGTCGATTGTTAAGGGCTGTGCAGTCACTCTACTATGACTGTAAAGCCTGTGTGCGGGTAGGGCATGACCTGTCACCCATGTTTAGCGTCCAAGCGGGCGTAAAACAGGGTTGTGTCATGTCTTCCTGGCTGTTCATACTGTATCTCGACAGCTGTTTACAGAAGCTGAAAGATAGCTGTTTGGGTGTGAAATTGGGTGACATAAAAGTTAATTGTCTGCTGTATGCTGATGATGCAGTGCTTATTGCACCATCAGAAGCAGAACTGCAGGCATTAGTCACGTGTATGAAAGAGGAATGTGAAATTAAAGGTCTCCGTTTGAATGCTAATAAAACTAAGGTTCTGGTATTTGAAAAGGACGAAGAGAGAACGAAATGTGAAATATGGGTAAATCAGGAATGTCTAGAACAGGTAAATG